>OZ010696.1:10919170-10957383 GCA_963932265.1 Thymelicus lineola | reverse complement strand
TTTTACACATTGCAAGCCTGTACCGAAATTGTACCATTTAGTCTCTTTTAAATGTCATGCTCCGCTAAGTCGGATAAATTCAAAAACCGAACAGAAGGCTGAAACACCGAACAAATCAGGACAGTTGGTAACTACATACTGGCGATCAGTGACCACATCATTTACCGAAAAATGTACCCACTGAGAACTGACATGATGTCATTTAATTTCGCACTGTGCAAATTTACCAAACTCGAATGTCGTGCCACGCTGGTAAAGACAGCGTTAATTGCATCCAAAAATGACATACTTATAGATATATCGCACCTTCAGTGGTAAAAAGGCATAAGATGAAAATTGCAATTTTACAGGAGAGCAAAAAAACTTAAAATATTAGTAAGTAATCAAAGGAATTTACATTAAGATTTTCTGCACAAAACCGTCAAGATTAATGATAAAAATTTGAAAAAAATTTAGCATAGGTATGCAGCTTTTGTCCCTCTTTCCAATCATATTAATAACTAAAATTCAACGTAAGACGACTTATGCTTTTTCCACTGAGGGTGCGATATATTTTAACGGATAAAATGAAATGAATTCAAATTCAAATTTTAAGTTTCTAGTCTTAGGACTAGAAACAAAATTTGAACCCTTAAAATTTCGCACACGTATTCCTCTTATGACGTAGGCATCCACTAAGGAAGGATTTTTCAAAATACAACCCCCAAGGGAGTGACATAGGGGCTAAAAGTTTATATGTTGCAGAACAACGTCCGCCGGGTCAGCTAGTTATGTATATTCAGCATTGGCATTTTGTTCAGATTTTAGCCGAACGTCCCGTTCGTATTTAAATTATGTCCGTTATCTATTTAGCCTTAGGTATATTCAATGTCAGACGCGGGACAAATCCCGCTTCTTAGGAATTACCTTATTCGATAAAGCGTGTTTCCTAAGCGTGGTCTGTGTTTCCTGAGTAAATAAAAATACTAACAAATATTTTCTGCAACTTTATGAAAAATTTACTACTTATCCAAAAAATGCGGTAACTGAGTTGGAATCTTGCACACCACAATAATTTTTATATATATTGAGCCCAGCAGGCGGATTACGCCGGATCTTAGCAAACCGACATTTTAATAGAAATAACACTATAAATGTATCTATCAAAGGGTCTTATTTGTGTGATTTTTACCAAGAATTTTGCATTTTGCATGCCATCCCGCAATAAGTTTAGCCAATCCCATACCTACCATGCGAGTCCATTTCACTAATTAAGCGTTCTCATGACCTTAAACTCGTAATAATTTTAATACGCATTAAAAGATACAAATAATATATTCTACTTATTAAAGAGAGCCTGATGCTTACTGAATCACGCAGTCACGCTACTCCAAAAATTATGTCGACGATAATCTAGACTCATATTTACCTACGGCTTTGAGAATGACTGCTATCTAATGATAACAATCCGATTTGAGCTAAATGAGCTCTCAGAAGCACGCAAGCATAGACTTGCCTGAATACTCTTTATAGTTCGGTTATAACTGTTATAAGTGGGAAAAAGTTCAACACCCGAGAGGCAGTACAAAGCGCTTTCGCTGACTTCATCGCCTCCCGTCCAGCAGACTTCCACATTAAGGAGATAAACAAACTGCCATTTTATATTATATATTATATTATATGATATTAGATAATTTGGGTCAGTACACAATTATGTTCGGTGGAGGAAAACATCGTGAGGAAACCTGCACACCTGAGAGTTCTCCAATAAAGTTCTCAAAGGTGTGTGAAGTCTACCATTCCGCACTTGGCCAGCGTGGTAGACTATGGCCTGTACCCCTCACATTGTGAGAGGAGACCCCGAGCCCAGCAGTGGGATAATTATGGGTCGTTGCTTTGCTTTTACACAATTATGTATAATACTATCATGTCTTCTATGCCAGTACTTTGTAGAGTTAAAATTAAAAAAAATACCAAAATTTTCATACAAATCTCCAATAAAGGTTAATATTATTAGGTAATATTACAAAGACTAACGTCCACACTTTTACACTTTACAGTTAGTTGTTTACTTAGTGATTAAGTTAGTTAGTTTTAGTTAATTACTTAGTTACAATCGGCATCTAAATTAGTAGGTACAGAATTTGCATTGTGATTTTCTAATAAGGAGTGATTTAAGTTTAACCTTTTGTTTTATTATGTATTTTCTTCTATTATATGTATTGTGTATTTAACCATTTGTAATTCCGAGTTGGTAAGTTTATTCCTTGGTAAGTTTATCTCTTTACAGCTTCTAATATAAGTTTTGATGTACAATCGTTGTAGGGATGGCTGAACAGTATAATCTTCATCGGCATGATGGTGGGCGCGTACGCGTGGGGCTCGGTGGCGGACTCGCTGGGCCGCAAGCGCGTGCTCATCGCCATCTCGGTGGTGAACGCGCTCGCCATCGTCGCCTCCTCCTTCAGCCAGAACTTCGAGCTCTTCATGCTGTTCCGATTTATCAATGGTGCCGCGTGAGTACTACTTTTAAACGCTACACAGTACACACTTATAGGTGCACAGTAGGATGCCCTATCGTATACTCAGGGTACCTACTCAGACCGAGAACAGAAATTCAAACTCATCATTCAAACTGCCTTGCTGGGAATCGAACCAAGGATCCTTCGAACAGGTCCGTTCGTCATATTCGAAGATAGCGATACCGAGTACTCGTACACGTGTCTTTGTTTGTTTGTAGATTCGTAGGTACCCGTCGATGACGTTATGAGGTTATGAATGTTATGACGAGACGTTGTATTTATAAGCATAAAAACTGATTTAATTTGTTCCTACATAAAATAAGTTGAATCCTAAAAAAAATTTTTTTTTAAACGCTTTTATTTCAATAATGTTTAGTTTATAAAATTAGCTACAAGTTGTGAAAATTTCAAGTCTGTACGTAAAATAGAACATAGAGAATTATGCGTCTAAAGTCTGAAAATCGTTTTTTTTAATTTAACAACAAATAAACAATGAAAATTAGTTTAAAATATGATTTTCGTGTATTGTCATCGGAAATACACATGTCTGCCAAATTTCATCAATTTTCATTAAAGGGAAGTCATTCAAATTAACGTTACAAGATTTGATGCTTTGATGCTCCGAAGTGAAGCTAAATAAAAGCGTTTAATAAAAATATAATTTACTTCGCTCTTGCTTCATCTCTTTTCTCTTTCCATACCATTTTCATTTGCCTTACTTAAAAATAATTGTGTGTTTTCAGGTTGGGTGGATCGGGTCCCGTGATCTGGTCGTACTTCGCGGAGTTCCAGCCGAAGAACAAGCGAGGCGCCATGCTGAGCTTCATGGCGGCTTTCTGGACGCTCGGCAACCTGTTCGTGGCTGGACTGGCCTGGGTCATCATTCCTAGTGGTCAGTAATTATCTTCTTAAACCCAAATCCTACTTGCTGGAGAAACAATCTAAGATAAATCTAATACAAAAATTGGGCATGATTTTCAGAAATCGGAGGAGAAACAGGAGGGTTCGTGTACAACTCGTGGCGTATATTCTTGCTGGTCATGTCACTACCATCTTTCATTGTAGCCGCGCTTCTGTTCCTACTGCCGGAGTCTCCCAAGTTTTTGATAACGACCGGCAGACACGAAGACGCGTTGGAAGTATTCCGCGGCATCTACATGATGAACACCGGCCGAAGCAAGGAGGAGTACCCAGTGAAGCAACTGCTAGTGGACGAGCCGCTTCACTCGAAGCCAGAGAAGCAGATCGAAGCGAAGGAGCCGAAGGAACCGAAGTCCAAGATGAGGAGGATGTTCAGCGACATCGTCGAGCACAGCAAGCAGCTATTCGTACCGCCTATACTCAAGTTCACTACGATCTCTATCACAATTAACTTTACATTCCATATCGGGTGAGTATCTACACCTCTTCCTTTCCGTTAAGAATTTATTTAGGTATGGCTTTTATGTAAATAACAAGGATCAAACGAAACATCTGATGATAAGGGGTCATCTATGGACACCAGTAACCAATTCCATTTGCGGTTGGAGCAGACGTCACACGTAACCCTAATATGGAGATGCGAGTTCACTCGCAAAGTTGATCGAAGACGAGAGTTCATAAATCCACTTCGAATAAAGAAGCTCGGAGACATGAGTGTTCTTCAAGATGGATCTAATGAGTTTATGTCAACCTTGAATAATTTTGATACTTCTTCATATTATCTTCCAACTTCGAAGAACTTATAAGCGTTGCTTTTTTAACAGACTTCAAAAAAAGGAGGAGATTCTTAATTCGACTGTATTTTGTTACCTCAGAACTTAAGACCAGGTGAACCGATTTTGATGATTCTTTTTTTAATTGAAAGCTGGTGCTTGTCATGTGGTCCCACTTAAATTTGAGCGAGATCTGACAGTGGCATCCATAAAAAACCATATACGTCTTTTTGCATTAACTACATATATGCGCGATTGCGCGATATATGGACGAATAACTCAATATCACGCCAACCGATTTCGATTATTCTTTTTTCATTGTTATCGGAAAGGAAGTACTTCATTTGAAGTCGTTTTTTTTGTTAATTTTTTTATAATTTTTGTCTCCCCCAGTTACTACGGCCTGATGATGTGGTTCCCCGAGATGTTCAACCGTTTCGACGAATGGTCGAGAACGCACGACAACGCCGAGGCAGACATCTGTCAGGTGACGGCGTACGTGACGCAGTACGGCACGCACTCCAAGGAGGCGCTGTGTGACTCTCACATACACTCGGACGTGTTCATGGAGTCCCTCATCACGGTGGCCGCTGCTATACCGTCCAATATCTTCGCGGTGCTCGGCATGGACAGGCTTGGCAGGAAGTTCTTCTTGGGTAAGGTTTTTGAAGAGGTTCTGTCTTAATGTGTGGTTTGCAACGTTTAATTGCAAAGATTTAGCGTAACGACTACATGAGTTTATAACACAAAAGTCAATTCAAAAGTTCCTATAACTTACCTAATTCTTAGTACTGGCACAAAAGAAAATTAAATAACAGTACATACATATATTAGCTACTGGTGTTCCTAAGTTAGGTAAGTAAGTTAGATAATATAAAATAACCTGAGTTCAGAAAAAACTCCTCAAATTCTTGTTACCGCATGAAATAAGAACTTTTATGGACAAAAGGTGGGTAATTTTCGTACAGGTAAGTATTATACAAAATCAAAGGCAGCTGATGGTATGCCAATGATCCCACTTCTGAAGGCCTTAGTCGACATGTGGACAGACATGACCGTAACTTTTCGTAATTTCGGGAATTGGCAAAACATAATTTTTGGCCTATAAATCTACAAACTCCTCCGACTCTCTTTTAACGCATAATCAATAAGAACTTTAAATAAGCATACAAAATGTGCAAAATCCCTTTCCACAATAAAAACTCCTAGTAACAGCCGTAACTTGTCCCCAGTATTCGCAACGTTCTCGGCGGGTCTGTGCTCGGCGGCGATGTACTTCGTGTACAACAAGACCAACAACCTGATCGTCAGCGCCATCTTCAGCTCCGTCATCTCCTGCGGGAACGCCTCGCTCGACTGCCTCATCACTGAAGTCTTCCCTACTAACTTGAGGTAACTAGCTTTCATGTCAATTCATAGGCCAGCAACACTAAAGGCAATAATTGTGAGCTGATGAAATTGAAACGCCTGAACTGATTCTCATAAATTGTAGCTCAGAATCATCGCGATCATGTCACCTTTCAAAGAAAAAAATCGCGTCTGAATTGGTTCATTCGTTTAGAAGCTCCGTAGCCACAGACAGACATGCCAAACTTATAACCCTCCTATTTCGGGGGCTGAAAAAGGAAAGAACTCTCAAGACCCCAGCCGAAACACGATGAGTATCGAGTCGTTTCGCGGCGAACTCACGCAAGATGATGGTAGCTAGCCGCCAAGCAGGCTTCACGGATATTATTGTTAGTAAATTGAACAAATGCCATCAAACAGAGGAGCTGGATTCTATTGCCTTTTACGACTCACTGGTTCGCACTTCGCATCGCAATCAAGCGAAAACGATGAAAAACGTTGCGCACTCTTCCATCATTATCACAGGATAGAACAGATGTTTTTGTCTATGACAGCATGCATACAATTATACGCTGTTTGAAACAAAACTATCATGGGATTACTCATGGTAGGGATTTTTTGGAGCGATGGCTTATTTTACTTTCGAAGTGTTCGAAACTTCGAATAACATTTAATTGAATGTCAATCCAATGCATCCAGACGACCCGTTTGGCGCAAAGGTCACGATGCCGGATCGCCGTGCCAAGGGTCTGGGATGCGATTCCCAGCCAGATGGTTTGAATTTCTGTTCTTGATCTAGGTGTGTCCTTATTTGTGTGTTGTCTATGGCACCAACGACAGGTAATCCTAGTGTAGCTATGAGTGAATACTTTTATTTATATGTATATGTATTCCAGAGCGACCGGCGTAGCAGTATCGATGGTGGCCGCGCGTCTCGGCGGCATCATCGGCAACGTGGTGATCGCGGCGCTGCTCGACTCCTACTGCCCCGCGCCCACCTTCATCGTGGCCGTGCTGCTGGCCGGCGGCGGCCTCATGTGTCTCATGCTGCCCAACACCACGAGACAGGCCTTGCAGTAACCAGGACATGTGCCCTACAGTCACCATTGTCTGTGCCCCACAGTGACCATGGTGTCTGTGCGCTACAGTGACCATGGTATATGTGCCCTACAGTGACCATGGTATATGTGCCCTACAGTGACCACGATATGCCCTAATTAGTAACAGGAATAAGGTTCTCTAATGTATATCAATGTTTTTACGGAAAATTCTTTCCTAATTTATTTGTTACCAAACGTGCCACGAATATTATTATTATTCCTTGTTTAATTAAGTACGCATTATAATATTCGTATGTAACTCGTTTCAAACGAAGGGCAGAATTATAATGTACCTAAAATGTTAAGTTCCGCTTTAGAAATATGTAATAGCTATTAATTAAAGATTCATTGTTACTTAGAAAAACCAAACCATCTAGTTATTTAATGGGCCAGACATAGTTCAGGGGCACAGAATTATCTTCAAATGTACTGAATGGTGGCTGCACAAAAATTGTTACTGCGGTCTGTCGTTAAATATAAATAACTCGATTGAACGAGTAGATAACTCATGTAGATAATTTGTTCATATTTGTACAATAATTTTATACTAATTTAAAGCTTATAATGTACATTTCCATCTTACCAAGTGATATTCCTGTCCATCGACTGTTGTACAATACAGAGTTGTTTCAGTCATCTAGAAGACCATTTTATTACTGGAAGTATTATAGGTTAAGTGTCGTTAGCTGTAATTTCATTGTTACATTCAAATGTATTTACATTTATAACGAATTTATACATAAAATATTGTTACCGTAGTTTGTATTTATGTAGTAATAAAAACGTAATGAAGCAAGTGAGACGTTTTCATATCAAAGAACTCATTTCTTGATGAAGAATGTTTTTTTTTTTAAGTTATTATAGTATTGAATAAAATATACCATTGAAGCAAATATGATTTTTTATTTTCTAATTTCTTGAAAATATCGAATTAGCAAACAAAACGGAATTATTTTTTTGAATAAATTTTATTTGTTAAATCTTTAAACTACACAAAGGTTATATTACTAGACTTCATAGTATTTAATAGATCTAGATTCTGACATAGATCACTCAAACAAACCAATATGTGCCTTTGACATACGTTTACAGTTAATGTAACAAATATTGTACTTAACATTAAAACTACTTAAATGATATACGCTCCACATCAGGATGATAACCGTACTATGCGCGCGGCTGGCATCTATTATACAATATGTAATAGCACAAGCTACACTTTCAACTCTGTGTAATCCTACACATGATATTTATATTTCAGAGGATCACTAAACGTTATAAAAATATTGCAATATACCTAACCTTTCATATATTACACGTACATTCCAACAATATCATAATTCTATTTCAATTTACAATTAAAAATCTTTAATCTAAATTTATATGCAGTAATGCATTGCTTGTTAATGTATTCGTGACGCGTCCAAAACGAAGTGTCATAATGTATCACATTGTCCTTTTCACACTTAGATATATGTACACACAAACATCTGCGCACGTTCACAGCGCCACACCTTCAGTAACTGTTTACAGATACAGAGTTCAGACGCCGCAAGCCCGGACAGACATAACAATCGCGACATCCTCTCGATAACCGTTAAAACTTAACCCATTGCACATGTCGTAATAACGTTACTGATCGAAGTCGATAGGAGATACTTAAATAAATAAATTTTGTCAACATTTACCGTCCGAACAGTTCAGAAGAAGGCCAAGTGCTCGAAGCACTTACACAACCCCTATTTAATATCACTCACTGAAAGTTTCAACTGCGGCCGCAGGGGGATCTCGGTAGAGAGGTCGGAGGCGTCGGAGCTGGGCGTGAGCAGCCGCCGCGGCCACTGCCCCTCGTCCAGCTCCGAGTCCCGCACGTCCACGGACGACGGCGAGCCCTCCGCCGACTCCACCGACGACGCTATCCTCTCGGACACGTCGTCGGTCAGGATGGGCATCGACTTGCCGACCGACTCGTCGTCGGTCAGGATGGGCATCGAGATCGGCCCGCCGACCGCCACCTCCACCTCCTCCGTGGACACGAACGACATCTCCGTGTTCGGGGACGGCAGCAGCGCGGCTCCGTAGTTGTTCCCGCTCAAGGGGTCGGTGGTCTTGAGCGCTATTCTCGGATCGGTGACCGTGATCGGCAGCTCCAGGGAGGTTGGCACCGTCGGCGGGGTGACGCCGATGACGGCGAGGCCATCCTCGAGGTTGGATGGCACGGCAGGTTCGCTGTCCACCTTACTCGGCACCTCCACCGGGGTCATTATGGGCTGATTCAAGGTGGTACTCGTCTCGGACACGCGACAGTGAACAGACACGTTGGCGTTTAGATCGCGAAAATCGGGAGCTTCGTCTCTCGTGTCGCCGTGAAATACGTCGCTATTGGCGAGGGCGGCCTCCAGTATATCTCTACGCTCGGGCTGCACGAGCGCCGGCACGGGCTCGGGCATGGGAACCAGTTGATTATTCTCCAATACCAGGGGACGGTTATCGATGGGTGTAAAGGTTCCATTTTCTTCTACGCAAAGATAGAAGGATCCGGCGGGACCTCCGAAGTGTTCTCCCGGGACCGCTAGCAGTTGTGAGTCGGACAGGGCGGGCGGAGGCGCAGGTTGCTCCGGTTGTACTATCGGAGGAGGTTCCGGCTGGCGAGCGATAGCAGTAGACGGCAGCAGCTCTTCGAAGTTCTCTAAACTTGAATAAGCGGACGCAGAAGAAGATGGTGAACTTAGAGTAGGCGGAACAGTTGTTGACACGACCGTATTAGATATGGGACATAGGGCTGGCATCGGCGCAGGTGTCGGCGCTATCGGTATATCGTGCTTGACTTTCTTTACGGGTGGTGGACCCTCAACAGCGACCGCGGGCTGCTTTCTTACTCTAGGTTTTTGAATATTCGACACGACTGTCTCATTAGGCGTAATATTTATTGTTTTCTGTACAATTACTTTGCCTTCTTTAGCGGGAGGGATTAAAGTTTTTTGAACGATTTGCCCGGTCCTCTGTAAATGTTCGAACTGTGCAGCCGTTAACTGCATCATAGCACCGGATTTTTGCTGGAAAAATATTAGAGGCTCAGTTGAATTCTTTTGTATAGATATCTTCTTAGCATCGCTTGAAATAATTCGTTTGGGAGCTGGCCTTATCTCTGGCATTGGGGCTATATTCTGTGCAGTAGTAGTGACGCGTCCTCCTAGAATCAATTGACCTTTAGAGGTAATTATAGCACCTTTTTGTTTCGGTACAAGCCTCGTCGGAGTCTTCACGGAAGCCACCGTTGTGACTACAGATTTATTGGGACCACCCGAGGCAGCTGACACTCTATGAGTAATTGTTTTCAGCTGCGATACGTTAGATTGCTGCTTATTGGGAAATAGTATTTTCTCGTGTTCCGGTTTTAATACTATTCTAGATTGTGCACCTTGAGCGTTAGTAATTATCATAACCGTATTCCCTGGAGCAGTCGCATCGGCCGCGGATGACACTAGTTTTGCGGATACAGGCTTATTATCAGTTACCTGCATGGGTGAATCTACACCTTTACCGAGAAACATGTGTGCTTTCCCTGTTTGTGGATCTATAACAATTTTTTGCGTTCTGCCTGGTCGAGGCGATGCTGTTGTAGGTAGAAGAATAAACTTTTCTGGCTTGCTAGCAGGTTGAGAGATTGATTGAATTAAAGTAGGCTGACTTTTACCAGCGTTTTGGGAAATTGACTGTATAATAGTAGGCTGTGCTTTGTTAGTAGTTTGGACATTTGGCTGTATTAAGTTGGTTTGATGCTTATTGGTATTTTGAGGCATAGCTTGTATTAAAGTAGGCTGGGTTTTAGCAACATTTTGAGAAATAGCTTTTATTAGAGTAGGCTGCCCTTTCATTTCTTTAATTGTATCTGTATGTGGAGCCTGTTTTGTCATAATTATTTTCTGTTTTCCACTTGTCTTATCAATCACTAACATCTTTGTACCACGCAGCTTAGATGACCTGGACAGAATATTTGGTGTTGTAACTTTGTTGCTGTCGTTTACTGGATTCACTATTAACGTCTTGAATTCTTGCTTTGGAGTATTTTGAGGTGTTGGACTAATAGCTATTTTCTCGCTTTCAATAATAGTTTGTTTAGGCTTTACGGTCTTTTGAGGAATTTGCGGAATTGATGGACTTGGTAATATATTACCATCTGACATCACGATTGGCATTTTTTCAATGCTTTCTGGAGTTAAAATGTCATCGGACAAAACTATCGGCATTGAGTTTATATCAAACATAACATCTTCTGTATTCTGTACATCATTAACATTTTTACTTGTTTGTAAAGTTGGCACAATAGATGTCTGGGGTTTTATTTTCTGCAACTTAGAAGGTGGTTTAGATATTTTTCTAACCTTTTGTTGGATTACAATAGTATTAGGATCTGAGTGCGACTCGGGGGCCGTTTGAATGGTATAAGTTTGAACAGAAGATCCTTCTTGAGAAGCATTTTTAGTGCGAGAAAGAATAATTTTATCTGGGGTTGCCACTTCAGTAACGTTGTTAAGCACGTTTTTGTGAGGAGTGTTCGATCGACGGATGATTATTTTTTGTTTCGGTGAATGTGTTTTGCCAGAAACTCCTGGTTTACCCAACTCCAAGTTTAATTTTTTATCCTTTGCCGGAACAATTATCTGTTTTGACAATATATTAGGACCCATCTTCGGGGAGCAGGGCTCTTCTAAAATTTTCAATAATTTTGGAGAACTCGTCTCGAATGGGATTTTATTACCATTAGAAAGTTCGTTAGTTTTATCTATTGTTAAAATTGGCAATTTTTGTTCGGAAGTGATTTCATGGTCTTTAGCAGAAATGATTTCATGATCCTTGACAGGTATATATGTTAGAGGTTTATCTTTTGTGTTAGTAGTATTGATTTCAGGTATATTTGTTTTGAGGTCCATTGATTCCGACATCTGAACTAAGGACTGTGCTGCATACAAGTTTTCACTTTTTTCTTGTTCAGTTTCAAAACGAGAGGTCAAGTTATCAGTATTTGTAATGTTATTAGCCGGTATTTCTATGTTATCTTCCACACATGTTTCATCTGGATCTAGTTTTTTATTTTCTAAGACAACAGTTTTATTAGAAAATAAAACTTCATTTTCAAATGTTTTATCCTCCAAGATGATATTTTCCTGATGTTCCACATTAACCTTATTCTGAATAGTTGTGGAAGGTAAATTAATAAGCGTCTCTGCTATTTGAAGATCTGATTCAGAAGGAACAGTTTCGGGCACAATTATGGATATGTTTTTTACAGGAGTATCAATACTTTCATTACTCCCAATCACATTGCAATTAGTGACCAATTGTTCATTTATATTAGTTTCAACAACCTCTTCAGATGTTACTTCATGAACTTTTTCATCAGTCTCCATGTCTGTTGGTGCAATATAGTTACTTTTTTCACCATCACCGTCAACAAAACCATTAATATTTTTCGGTGAACTATCTTTGTTATCATCTTCAAACAAATCTTCTGGGAGATCATTACTAATGAGTCTTGTAACCCTATCGGTTTCTCGAGAAACACTTAACAACGCGTCGACAGCTGACGCTGTAGATTCATTCATGTAAGGCTCAACCGAATGATGAGATTTATCTTGATTATTTTCAGCCTTATGTTCTTCACTTGTAACATCTAGCGTGGTATGTTGTTCATTTACTTTTTCAATTTCGTTGCATACCTGAGTCTTATCTATTTCATTCAAA
The DNA here is from genome assembly GCA_963932265.1 of Thymelicus lineola. Lineage (NCBI taxonomy): Eukaryota > Metazoa > Arthropoda > Insecta > Lepidoptera > Hesperiidae > Thymelicus > Thymelicus lineola. Next base: position 10,944,996 of record OZ010696.1, on the reverse strand, counting down.
CTATCGTCACATAACATTTCTTCATCATTTTTCTTAAATTTATCACAAATCTCATCAGTTTGTTTGTTTTCACTTATTTCCGTTTCATTGAATTTTTGTGATGTATTGTCCTGTCTATGTGCTGAAGCTCTGTTAATTACATCGGGTGACTCCTCTTGTGTCAGAAAATCGAGATTAGGTTCTCCATCACTAATCTCAATGTGAATACGAGAATCTATATTATTTGGCGAATGGATGGTTGTCACTAAATCAGATTTATTCTCTTCTTGTATATATTTCGGTAAATCTGATTCAATTGTACTTTTTACTTCAATGTTTATATTCCCGTAAACTGAATCTAACTCTTTTGGAGAATCTTGTAATTGATCTAACGAAATGTCATCCGTTTTAGTAAGATGTTCGACCTCAATCTGAGCAATATTGTTTGATGCATTAGACTTAATTTGATGTAGGCCAAAATCGAATTTGTCTTGCGATTCCTCAGTTTGTATCTCATTAATTTTCATATCTAAACTTTCTGGTACTGATGGAGTCAGTGTAGATGCAGATAGATTGTTTGCGACACAATCTTCTTTTAATATGTCCGTCGATTTCTTTTCCTTTTCCCGCATTTGTGCAGCCTCTGCCTTCATCTTTTTCAACTGGATTTTTGGTGCCAAGCGTGCTGCCTTTACTGGTTCTACTAGTGGTGGCGAACTTCTAGCTTCGGCTGTTAGTATCTCAGATCCATTTATATCTTCGGACATATCTACCCTTTCAGCATTTAATTGCTCTGCAACATACTTTCCAATTGCATCTTGACTTCGAGAATGTCGACTTCGAAAAAAAGTTTTAGTTTTAAAAATTGTTTTAGGCGGTTGAGCTTCTAAGGATGTTTTTTCTTCTGACGAATCACTTATCTCTATAATGGTTTCTGTTTTTTTATCCGGGGATTTCACGATCGATGGCTCGGGAAAATTTTCCTCTACTTTTAATGGTTCAGGAGCTGATGGTAACTCTGGTACTGTAGTCTTATTTAATAGTTCTGCAACTTCCCTAGCTACGTCATCTTCGTCTAGGCTCAAGCTTTTTGTGTCTTCTTTACGTTTTGGATTCATCACACGTGGTATTTTTCTACCAACATCCGCCTCTTCAAGCCAGTCCTCATCCTCACAAAATTCATATTTCGAATCACTAGAAGATTCTGGTTTTTCTGACACTGGTACATCTTCAGAATTCTTTGAGACAGATACATGAAGTTCTTCAGGGACTTGTGCCTCTGGCAACTCTGCAGGAGGAGCGACTGCCGGAGACTCCGCTGGGGCTGCTACTTCGGGGGACCCAGCCATAACCATCACTGAAGATTCGTCGTTGGAGTCATCATCAATATCCCAATCAGCCAAAAGACTGCTTTTTATTTCCTCATCCGTTTTTATCTTTTTTACTTCAACAGATGGTTTATCTTCAGCCACACGTTTCAGAGTGACAGATTTCTTAGGTGTCTTATCAATCTTTTCCGGACGTGATTTACGTACCTTTGTAGTTTTCGGTGTGTTAGGGGAAGATTTTGATGGTTTGACTAATTTTTTTCTAACTGGTGATGGTGTATATGGCATAAATGTAACACTGTGTGTTTTATTATGAAGAATTAAAACATTTAAGCGGGCTGTAGTAAATGTACAAGCATGACATGAGTACATGCCTGTAGTCGACACTTTTGGTGTGGTAGTTGGTGTGGATGTCGGCTGTTCGGCATTTACTTTATTTTCATCGGACGGTTCAGAACCAGCCCGACTTGTAGATGGAGTTGATGCCGTTTCTGAAGGAACTGCTTGTGTAGGAGTAGTCTGCGATCCTTGCACCAATATGTGTACTTTGTAGTTAGGCTTGTTGATATTTATCTGTGAAGACAGAGATTCTATTAAACTACACATAATTAACTACAATTGAAAGCATTTATTTAGTGTTCTTAACAATGCAAACCTTTCTTGGAGTAGTATCTCTTGATAAATCTGATGGTCTGCCTTTACCTCGCCCTGCAATAATAAAATTGTAAATAAAAATTAGCAACTAAACCAAAATTATTGGAAATAGATTCCATTACAACATTACACAGAAGACAGAATATATCATTATTTTTTTTCATGTATAATTACATGAAACTTTCATTTTCGAAGCTTTAATTCAAAAAAATATAATAAAAAAATATGAAATTCTAGTTCAGTTTTATAAACCTATTATTTAGTGCATTATCCTACAATTTTGTTACATTTACACTTCACTATTTAATTCATTATTTGTCTAAACCTAAATCCAAAGGTTTATTCAGTTATTTGAGCATTGACATAATGAACATGGCCCATTCTGAAACATCTCAGTTAGAAACTATTACCAAACCTTCAAAATGTGTATTAACTATAATATTTTGTCAAAATAAAACATAAATGAATAATGATAATAATTTCACACTTCAGTTAATGGAAAAATACGTAAGGTAGGTAAGGCAACCCAATCATTTATTCCTTTTCAGGATTAACCATTAAATAAACTAAAATCATAATTATTAGGTTTGTGCATAGGTAATGAATTACTTAAACACAGTAATTAAAATTACCTTTCTTATTAGATTGTGGGGTTTTCTTAGAAGGGTCTCCAAATAGATCAGCATAGCTTTCTTTCTTAGTTTCTTGAAATTCATCTCTAGTTAATATTGTGATATCTCCACCCACTGCAGCTTCCGCACGTATAACATCTTCCGGAAACTTCTCCATATGCCCATGTTTAGTTCTATACATATCTGCAAAAAAATTTTTTTATGAGTATGGTTAAAAAAAGTAGTTAAACTGAATATGGTTTATACTGAAAAGTTTAGGAGCTACATTCTGCAAATTCGCCCCTACCTATGTTAGGTCCTGAATAAGTTCTAGCTGTTATAATATTTAATTATCGTAATGTATATAAAATATTTGTCACATTGTTTGTCCGCGATGGACTCCTAAACAACTTAACTGATTTTAATCAAATTTGCACACCATGTGCAGTTTGATCCAACTTGAAAGACTATCCTACTACTAACTATTCTAGGTTACATCTCAATTTATAGTCGCAATATTTTATTGCAAATTATTTCCACGTGTGAAGCTGCAGCTAACAGCTAGTAATATTATTATTAATACATTAATCAATTGTAATTCTTTGACAATATATGACTACATATTTTTCTAAATTTTCTACAGCAAATTTATGACATTTTGTCACTATTAATTTGTAGGCTGAAAAATACCTCTCAACATCAACTGACGTTACTGGGCAAGACTTAAAATTTGACATAATTTCTCTTCAGGCAGTTCTACCATGCTGGTGCCGTTGATAAATGCGTTAATTTTCTTTATATTTTCAAGACCTAGGTTCTTATATTTAAGACTGAATAAGCACTATCAGTGAAAAAGTACTAAAATATGCAATAACACAAAAAATAGCGTTTTATGCATTTGCAAAAAACACATATAATCCAATGTCTATTAATTAGATATGCATAATACGACAGGACATCTTTAGACATCGCTATAGTTTGTATGGGATAATGGTGCGCTCCAGAAGTACAAATCAGCATCGAAGTTGCTCACACGAACATGTTAATCATAGATCTCACTTTAAATTTGTTTGCGACCTATTCTTTCATTGCCCATGGACATCAATAACCCCAAATCACTCAACAACAATCAGCAATGTATTAATAGTAAATTATAGCTATGTATAATTTTCATGACTGAGGATGACTTTACTTATAGATAATACAAGACATTATATTAAAAACAATTCAATATAACTTACAGAGTCCTTTGTTGATGAATTCATTTTTACGGTTACAATTGTATTTATATATTGAATTGAGGTTCTTCACGTATTCGCTGAAAATAAGTATATTGAAACATTATATAAGATTCTTAATGAATTGATAATTTAGTTGAAATATGACTTAGAATTATTGTATTTTACTGTAAGATTATTTTGCATCTTCCATTTATAAACACGCTAAAGCTTACATTCAATGCATCAAAAATGGTATATAGGTTTAAGTAAGCAAGATAAAATCTCAGCAGTTCAATAATGTATCTAAAAACATTGGGCATGAGATATGGGCATATCATTAGCATAAATAAATAATGGTGAAGATCACTGTGTACCAGTATAGTATACAGATAATTTTCATCATGGTATAGGGATTTATTGTGTTTTTAGATTAAAAATGAGGTTATATTTGTAAACTCACTAAGCATCTTCTTGGAAGAACTTGACGACAGCGATCGGTGGTTTCCGAAATGATGGCAGAACATCGGGCGGAAGCTTGTCCGGTCCCACCACCTCGCCGGGCCACCAACAGGATCCCAGCTTCACCCATACCACCTCCCCGTCCAAATAGTTAATTTCTGTTTGTTCACACATCACCACTTATCTGTTCAGGTGAAATGTACGACCATATTTTGTACTATAGTCACTATAGGTCGAACGCAACTAATGTAACATCATCCAAAGTTACCATTCACATTATATGCATTATGAAGTGCAATCAGCAAATACCACATAAAATTCAGTTTCCGTAGATTTCGTTCGGGCCTAATTGTCAAAATAGTCGCAAAATAGAACTTGTAAATAAATTCACCGACTGCGTACGAAATAATTTCGTGAGCTAGGTCGATTGGCAGCACTGGTGAGTCAAAATGTGTGCATATATAATGACAAAAACACAAATTAAACTTATATAATTCAAAAAAACATTATTAAAATTTTAAGAATGTTTTCGTAAATAAATTACATAAATAAGTAAGTTTTCATTAAGAAATTCAGAAAACATATCAACGGAAATAGTTATTAGGACAGCGTCAGCAGATACCAACATTGAAATAAGTATACTCCTCCCAAAATAAATTTCTTGGTAAAAACATTGCCATTTAATTAAATTAAAATATTTTATTTCTGTAAATATGTCATTGGAATTTAGCTGAATAGAAAAATCTGAATGCCTGAATATGAACCTGTCACACATACATAATTAATCAAAATAAAAATTTTATATCATTGATATAAAGTAAATGGAGCAGCGCCATCTAATATCGAATGCCAAAAATTTTAGGCTGATTTGATGGAGGCATAGATTTAGAACCAGTAGATTCTTCCATACATTATTTTACAGAGCGAAATTATCAATTATAAAATCTACGTGAAAGGCAGAAACAAAAATATTATTTTGTCCCCATCGCCGTGACCGGATTTCATTGCTTATCATAAAATAAATGCGACTTGTGACTAACAATAAAGATTGGCTTGCCTATTGGAGATTTTTAAAAGTTTCAGTTTGTTTTTAAGCAGAAAATCGTTTAGTTTAAGTATACTGAATTAGTTAGTCTAACAATGAGTACGATGGTGGGACCTCAAAGAAACGTTAATTCTCTGTCTCATGTGTGGCCACGCCGTGACTGAATCTATAAAGGGACATCTACACACTACTATACCTACTTATACTACACTACATCTAGGGGATGGAGGACTCTGTCCTCCAATGGTCCTCCATGATATATTTCAGTTAATTAAGACAGATAAACCAAATAGCCAAATATGTACATTGGTCATAAAATCATTTTCTATTTACTGAATTCGGATGCCATTATTGTCATTGATAAAATTTATTTTTATACTTTTTCCTTTTACCATATCAACAATGTGCCGATGCCAATTTATATTCAACAGTGTGGCCAATGAAAATTTTTAGACGGCCGTGTACATTAAATAAAAATGGAAAAAGATCAACTGTGGGCCGTGTTCAGCGCTACCAATATAAGATATTTAGTATCGGTCAAACGCTCGGACTAAAAAAAGGTCATCGGCACAATGTTGCATCCGCAGTCGAACCATATACATAAATTTTTTATGTATATTTTATTTTATTCGACTATTTAATAGTCGAATACTCTTAAAGTGAATTTGTTATTTAAATTAATTACTTAATTACTGTAGAATTTGCGAAAAGCCTTAGAATTTGCTACAGCCACAGTGTTGCAGATGTAGGCCGTGGATTTTGTGATTTTTTGGCCTGAAAGCCGTAGAACACGGTAACCACCTTAGCATTGGCAACACTGATAGTCACTCGCCATTGGGAGGAGATTGACTTTTGACCATCATTTGACCCCTTATTTACACTCACGCGGCTCGCGGTGCGTCTCGCAGAGCGTGCAATCGCGAGCGCATGCGCGCGTATGTACTTAATTATAAACACCGCACGCGAGCCTTCGCGAGCCCCTTTGGATTACGCCCCAAAAACCGCTCCCGACGCGAGCCACAAGACGCGCCGTGGTCTGATCCGCGAGGGCCCTTCAGACTCATGGGGTCGCGCGCGTCTCGTGACTCGCGCGTGAGACTTTTAACATTTGAATGTGATCAGCGCCATCTCATTTTTTGTTCACTAAAAATCATTACACACTACAGAAAGGCGTGAAAGTGATTTTGGTTCACGTGTTCACTTGCTTAGATCTTAATTTCAAATTGGTTTTGCGTTAAAGGTTCGTGGCCAAGAAACGTAAAACGCTTTCCAGATTCACCGACGCAGTGTAATCAAAAAGTAAATTTGTTGCCGTGAACTGAGACACTGTGAGAGACCGGAACACGTAAACTAAACGTAAATTTCTAGATCTATTTTATAAGTATGGAGTAATAAAAGCCAGGCAGATAAAAAACCGTACCACCATACCACCAGTTATGTGAGGGTTTTCAGTCATGAGTAATATATCGGGATTAAACATCTTACTTTTGTTCGCTAGCTTCATCTTCTGAACACAAATTACAAAAGTTCTACTTGTAAAAATAAAACAGTGCACAAATTTTTGATAATCTTTTAATATTAACGTACTATCATGAAGTACAGAGGCAAAGAGAGCCATCTCATATGAGGGGTAAATTGAAAAAGTGTCCAGCTGTATACTGAAAATAGAGGTTGCAATACCCAACAGAATGACGCTGGCGTCGGAAAAACTATGATAAGAACACACCTTTTGTAGATGCAGCGAAGTTTGCTGAGTTCAAATATATTACTACTAAATATAATACTATATACTCTATAATATCTTAATTATGGAGGAAGAATAATAATTTTTCTAGGCTACCTCAGCGCTACCCCTATTGGACGCGTTTTTACGGACACTTCATACACAGAGATTGCTCTCCTTAGTACATAATACTCATTACCTCTATACTCCATGGGTATTATGTACTATTCTTAAATTATCATTTATCGCGCAATTATTATGCACCTACTAATGTAATTATATACTTATACAATAAATAGCTGTTTTCTTTTCTTTTAATTATCCACAATTTGGCAGATTTTTCCTATTCACACACAAACTTCATTCTATTTTCGACCAATAAATAATTTATATTTCGAGAATTACATGATAACTTTAATAAAATACTGTATTGCTGCTAATTCTACTATTAGGTACCTTACTTACAAATGAATTAACTAGCGCTATTATGTAATATAGTATACAAAAATAATTTTAAATTTCAGTATATTATTTGAAATAGATTTTTGTAATGGACAAAATTTATTTTATGATAAATATACAATTTTGCCTATGAGAAATCGTTACATGATATTACTATTGGTACAAAAATACGCTGTGATTACATTGAAGTATTATTATAGCGTACCGATAGCGTATGTGAATTAAGATTTAAGCTGTGGAATTAAGATATTATTTTGTGCTGTGACAGATTTTCATATAATGTTGCCAGTCTTAAAATGTAATTAAACGTCTGTTAGCCGGAATATTGTCGTACAATTTTTGCCCATTGCTGGGGGTAGTTCCTCTGCACATGGGATAGAGTCTTCTGAATCTGTTTGGTCTCTTGTGGACTGCATTGAGGGCACGCACCTCGTAGAACTAAGGGGGCGAGAGCTGCAAATAATAAAATGCAAATTATTGTTTGTGTGTAAGATCCTAAGATTGGTTGAAAGCCGTATGTCGCATAGCATCTATATAATTAATTAAATCTTGTGCTTTAGAAACGCATCAAGCATTATCTGTGGAGGGTGCAATAACCACCAATCTTTTGCTGTGCTATAAGCATGGATATATACTCTATCTGGATTACTGACTTTAAAGAGGTACCTGAAGATCGATGACGTCATACATATACAAAAGACTATCCGACCAATCACAGTCCGGATTGAGGTTGTCCTTTACAATTGTAGCGTGTCCACACTTAAAAAATTTGTGTCCTATTTCGGTATGGTTCTTCAAAATGTATTCTATTGGTAATTTTTCTGGTGGTAAGAATTATAATATTGAAATAATAAATTTTATTAGAATTTCTTCAAAATTACCGAATTTAATTTATTTCATTAAGAGTAAATTGAAAATTAAGGTACACAATTATGGTACATCTATGTATATTGTTATAATATAAATGTTATTAATTATTAGATGTTTTTATATCATTATAAAAATCACTATTGAATTATATATCCTGGGATATATAACATGGACATAATACAAAAATGGTTCTTCTGATATGGCGTCATCGATCTTCAGGTACCTCTTCAAAGTTACTTATCCAGTTAAAGTAATATATCCATGGCTATAAGTCATACAAGACTGCTTTCGCTCCGATTGGCGCGCATTTTAAATGCCGTACAAAGCAATATACTTCTCTATCATTTATGGCCCCTTTATTTTGTATAAAAATTCTTTATGATAAAAATCTTATTATTGTAGTATGGATGCATTCGAAACGTGGTGATGGAGAAGAATTCTGCGCATCCCCTGGACGGTGAAACGTACAAACTCAAGGATCTCAAACCACTAAGCTATCATCCAGATGGACGATTTGTAGGCTGAGTCCTTGAGTATTTCGGTCTCATCCCGTAGAGATGGAGGAAACGTCGAGAAGCTTGTCGTCACAGGCAAGATTGAAGGAAAAATACCTCGGGGAAAAGCCTAATCCGTTGGACAAATCAAATCCATACCACATTAGGTTGTAAAGTCTATGAGGCCTTACACGCAGCCGATAACCAAAACCTATTGCGCAACGCGCAACGTCGTCAAAGAGAAGGTGATCCGATCAGCAGTGACGACGCGAGGAGGAGGAGGTAATATGAGGGTATGGAAAATCTAAACCCATATATTTTGCAATTAAAAAATGCCATTTTTGACATGTCTTCATTATACGTAGGGACCGTCAAAATACCCTCATAAAATCTTCGGGTACAAACAGCGGTTATGGCATATGACAAATCCCTCCGGACTCTCCCCTCGGTACGCCCATGTTCAATAGTTTACTTTAATATTATTTTAAAAGATTGAAATTTAGATAACCTGAATTGATTGAGATTTAATTTCACACCAGCTGCGACACAAATTCTTCAATGTCACGTTGCGTTACAAGTTTCTATTTATATTTACACGATCCAATTCCAGCTAGTAAAAATCGACTTTCTCAATTTTGTGGGTGAAAATACTGTAGCCTTGAAATAAAGTATCGCAGAAAATTTTAGATATACTCTTTTTTTTGTCTGATATATGTAAAGGAGTCCATTCATCCTTAGTACGCACTATTTCCTCTACTTGTGGTGTAACCCCCCCCCCCCCCCCCCTCCTCTGAACAATCTGTGCACAGTGGAGCTGTAAAGGCCAATAGCAACTGTCCATTCGAAAAAGAACAACGATAAGACATCATTTTATTTTTGTTACACCAAATACGGAAGGTGCAGATGTACGATATACGTTAGACACCTCTGTCGTTAACTACTCTTCTGAGTAGACATGGGATGGGACCTATGTGTCTATGAGTCAGGCTATTGAGTATTGATTGACACTGGTATCTGATATGATATGAGTCGTACAAGCTTTTTTCTTCCCTCTTTCTTGGCGGGCAACGCATCAGTGATGCCTTTGATGTTGTTGATATCCATGAGCGACTGCCACTTACCATCTTAAGCTTCTTGATCGGGTGGATCGTCAGTTTTTTTGACGGATATTTCCATAAAAACATCTCATACATGCTTACGTACTTTTCAACCGTTTTCCGATTGGGTCACAAGGTCCCTCCCCTAGGGCGCATTTGATCTGCCGCTGAATGAACCGCTTGTCGCTGAGTGCGTCCTCTAGCGCCGTGTCGGACACCTGGGGCCGGTCGCCCTGCGCCCAGCATACCGCTGCTAGCGCGCTCAGTACTATTAATTGTGTCACCTGGAATTACAAACCATAAATGTTTTATGTTAAGACTTGGAATTTTAGGTACAATGTTATACTCGTATAATAAAGGTTGACGTTGAAGACATTGTTATATGTAACCGGCATATGTGATGTGGGTATTTAAGTCAAGTCAAGAGTGAATGGGCTTTTACCATCCAAGTGCGCCTTACCATCCATAAACTTCATTTCCGCTTATCATCGGGTGGTTTTGTATTTATGCTTATCTTATATACAAAATTCTCGTATCACAATGTTAGTTACCATACTCTTCCGAAACGGCTTGACCGATTTTTATGAAATTTTATATGCATATTCAGTAGGTCTGAGAATCGGCTACTATCTATTTTTCATACCCTTAAGTGATAAGGGTTGTCAACCCCTAATTTTTTTTTATTTTTTGAACAAATTTTTTTTATAATGTGGCATTAAAAATATACACAACTCTAAATTTTCACCCTTCTAACACCAACCCCTATTTTTTAATATGATTTTTAGGCGATACGAAATTCGCCCGGTCAGCTAGTTTACTATAAAAAAATGTCATGAACGCCATTCTTAGTTTATGTATAAAATTAATTTACAAAAATGTAAAATTAACAATATTCCATAAAATAAATTAAATATCACAGCAATAAATTGATACTAAATTAAAAATGTACTTATTTTGAATTTTTATTTTGTACATCATCAGTATTTGTATGACATCATATTTTGGCAAATTAGTTATGTTTAACTATCTCGATGTGTCATCACTTCATCAGTTTTATTCTCCAACTTGCTGAATAATACTTAAAATCGGCGATTGTGTCCGTATCACAAGACATCTCGTATGAATAACACCTCGGGCAGCAATAGCAAAGACGTGTTGAGAATTTTAATGATTGGGCAATCCATATCGCCCAATGCGAAGTCACAGGACGATACAATCAATGATATGCGATACAACTCAACGATATGCACGAGTACAAAATGAATTTCCATTCTATGACATGTGCCGGGTCTATAGTGATTCTGGAATAAATATGAAATCACTGTTTTTATGTAAATATGACTAACGAGCAGTCAACAACTGATGATAAAGTAGTCACCATACTCATGGATGTCAGTAGAACCAACAACATTACCAAATGCACCAACAATAAAAATAAAGCGAGTGTTCGTATTAGTTTGCTATCTCCTTTTATTTTTAATAAACTTAAAATGATTCTTAATTATAAGCGTGACTTTGATCTGTGAGATACGAGCCATGAAGGAAAAAGATAGGGTGCATCTCAAGATCAAGAATTAACATTTAGGTACCTACGTGTAGAAGAAACTGTCCAGGCTGAGAATTCACCTAAGCTTTCGGATAGTAGAGAAACGCTTTTTTCTTTCTCGGTTTTGCTCATGTCCATGACGGTAACAACTACATCAGGTAACTCATGCTCTCAGTTGTTGCGTATTTCCTCGTACATAAAAACCTATTTTTCAATTGGAATTACACTTGTATTTTTGTATTGGTAAGTACGAGACGTGATTCAATTTAGTTAAGTAAAGCAGAAACTGCAAGGTCGACAAGTTTTCTATTCCTTTCTTATCAATTTGAGAATTCTTTGGTCATTCGTATACTTTTTGTTGTAACTAATTAGAAATATCGGTGAGAAGTGAAGTTTTGAAATCGTTTACCTATCCGTTTCGTTCTAAATGTGTAATGCGCATTAAAAGTTTACAGTACTAATGTACTAAATATGATATGATTTAGTTAAATACCCAGTAAGTAAGTAATTTCTAAGAAGGCTACGAGTTGGATTGGAGCAGGAAGTATTGCGACGGTATTTCGTGATCTCTCAAAAGCATTTGACTGCGAAGTTCACAGTAATATTCATAAAATTTCCAAGGCGTTATGGTGTCTCAAAAAGGTTAGCTACTCTAAAATATTTAATCTTTCTGAACAGTACATAAAGTAGATATTAATGAAATAGTTTCTCCAGGGAATTGGGAATGGTATTTATTAGGGGAGTGTCACAAGGATCCCTTTTTAAGCCGTTATTATTTTAAATATAAGTGTACCTACCTTCATTAATAGGTCGTTCATGACTTGATGTGTAATAAATTATAAATAAGACACACCTAGTTGTTCGGAACATTTCTACTTTAAAAATTATCATACTATTTGGTGTTTTATTATTATTTTATTTCTGCGAAGTGTTTTGTGTGTAAATCATTTTGTGATTTCTATATAGTTTTCTTATGTTTATTGTGATTTCTTGGAAAATTAAACGTCAGTTTTAGTGATTCAGATAAAAGTACTTATTTTTTAACTTTTGTAATGCAGTCATTATTAGCTTAAATCTCGTTTCAAAGAAAACTCAAAGCCGGATATGACATGTAGTCATACTCATATCCTGGCGTGTCGCCACATCCTGACTTAAGTATATCCATGTAAAGAAGGTATATCAATAAGGAATTTGTACAAAATATCGGTTATCAGCATTTAAGGTAGGTAATAATTTATAGTTCAATAGTTATTAGTTATGTAATGTAGCTGACACTGCCATATTGAATTAATATCTTTTTTTACTATGTAAATTAGGTATGTAAGTTTGTCAATAAAATAAACATAAAAAGTATTGGTAATAATAAAAATTTACTAATAATATCCCTAATTAAACATTCCCGAGCACATAAATCGAATCACTATGCTTTAATGGAGAAATAAAACTTTTATGAATTTTGAATTATCGAGGTCGAAATTTTAATACAGTTTAGTATTATACAGTTTAGTATTAAATGACCACAGTACCTAAGTAAAAAACCAAAACATTCATAAGGGACAATAATAATAAACATACCTAATACTTTCTGTGCAGTAGAATTTAAGGCTCTAATTATTTTGCGGTTACACGACCGCAGCGCTGATTTTCAGTGAGACTTATAATAATTCCCCTAGCTCAATTCTAGTGAATTATGTATTACGCAAAAGCATTACAAGGATTTTCTGTAACAATCAGCTTATTGCAGTTTGTTTATTTTGGTTTGTTTACAGCTGACTTATGATAATTTCGTCCTCCTCCAAAAGTATGTAGGTCTAGGTAGGTATCTCATAAACAAATTTTTTACATCTAGGTATACTGAAGAGTTTGTTTGGTTGAATGCGCTAATCTCAGAAACAGGTTCGAATTGAAAAATTATTTTTGTGTTTAATAATCCATTTATCGAGGAAGGCTATAGGCTTTATAGCATCATACATTTTAGTAGTTAGTTTTTTTTACAAATTAACGCGGCTGAAACTGCGGCGCACAGCTATAGGTGTAAATAATAATATTGTAAGCAGTCGGATTTGTCAATAGGTTGTATAGGCCGCGGCCTAGGGGCGGCAGCGTCCTAGGGGCGGCAGATTTCAAAAGATGATATATTATTATTATTATTGATTGACTAATTCAGTACCTTCATGAATGGAAAATTATTATTTTAGAAAGGTATCTACTCGTTTAAGGGGCGGCGAAAATAAATTGGCCTACACTCATAAAAGTATAAATCCGGCACTGATTATAAGTAGTTACTTTAAGGTAAGTTATAGCGATATTTAAGAAAAAAAAAATTATACCTATTTCAATAGCTGAACTAAATGATATTGTGAAAGGTTTGTTGCCAATGTTAAAATTATCATTCATTTAGTTAAGTGCGTAAAATCGAATGTCGTTAAACTGTTATTATACCGGAAATTGCAAGTAACCTACCAACCTATTAAATTCAAACTTATATAAAAGATTGCACGCCTGTCACAATTACCTATAGTTTTTATGGAAAAAATTCACACTTTAATATTTATAATGATCAACCTACATGCTAAATTGTATTAAAATAGTTTTATCGTTTTTGCGAAATGTTGGAAACAAAATTTTCTCATTTATTTAATAAGTCAGTTTCTTTGAATGAATGAATGAATATTTATTTATGAATGAATGAATTTTAGTCATTGATTGACCGTCTTTCTAATAAAAATAATTCAACCCTATATTGCTGCTTATTTTAAACTAGTTTAAAAATATAATTTAGTTCACTAATATTAAATTTATCACGTGGGTGATTTATATGATTATTTTAAATATAGTTAATTAATATTTATCTTTTTATGGAATATACGGTATACCTAATAATATATGTGACCACCATCTTTAATATTACTTAATTAATAATTTTTGAAACATATTTAAATGGATAACATACAAGGAAAATTAAAAAATAAAACTTTTGAAACCAAGTTTGTTTTAGGGACTGGTCTGGTCAGCCTTGAGTAATTATTGCAACTATTAGTCACGCAGGTATACGGCCATGTAATACATAACTACATAACAAACAAACCAAAAATGAGGATAGCTGTTAACTACAATGCAAAAGTTATTTTACGTAAATTACAAATACGTGACAAAGCCCCTACATTAAAATAGAAGCTCGTGGTCTGTGAAAACATTATACTTTCTTTGTCTTCGTAAGTAACTCGGTGAATAGAAGCAACAAAAAAAATTATAATAGTATACTAGCTTGTCTACCGTCTGTGATAGTAAACTAAAGGAACGTAGTTAGGTACTTACACCTAGCAACCTAGATGTTTTGAAAAAAGAAAACAAAACACAGTTGTTTTCAACTTTTCAAGTCAAAGCCTCACGTGTTCTCATTCCACGGTAAAATAAAATTATAATACATACTTAGTTTCAGTATTATTAATTTAGAACCACAGTAAAGTCACATCAGAGTCTATCGTATTTTTTATTTGTGAGTTTATAAACAATCAATCAGTCAACAAATATTTGAAGCGCTCACAGCGCTGCAGTGGCGGCTTGTGTCGATCCTGATCAACCGGGTTAAGCAACAGCGGACGTGATAGTTGGATGGGTCACTGCTAGTGGCAAAAAATAATCTAGAGCGCTTCTGCGCTTCGCAAGTCACCCATCAGTACTGGTCGTTATCGTATGGTAACAGTCGTTAAGCCTTGTCAGAGACCTTTGAGTGGCATGAAAACTTCCGACCCTTGCGATGGCCTCTAACCCCTGCACCAATTTAGACTGGACCAGCGTGGTGGAGTATTCTCTAGGTCTCATCAAATGGTCACCCGTGCTTACTGGTGGGCCATCAGTGGGTAGAAGCCACACACAACAAATATATATTTGAAATTAACTGCAGATCAATTCCTATCCCTGAGGACTAAAATACTCCTTGGACATGATTGCTGGAAACCACTCTCCTTCACCTCTAACACACACAGGAGTGTACCAAGCTTTTATGTGCTTACCCTTTAAAATTACAGAGCCTAAAACCTTGGATCATACAACACTGCTTTAATTTTAAATAAAAAACAAGTTTAACACACGCAGAGACAATTACAATTAAATACCTTTAGTATTTAAAAGGCGAACAGGTAAAACTGAGTGTCCTTTGAAAATGGGTTCGATAAAATTGCATCGCAAACCGACCCGTTTCATCGTCGAAAGCTCTTGAGCGTTATGGAGAAACTGCACTAATGTAACATACCTGCATCCTTCTTCGAACACGAGACACTTTTACTTCGCGTGCCTAATAGCGACCCGGATTTGTTATAATTTCTAAAGTGTTTCACGGTGTTTTCACGCGACCAGTCGAGCGTTTAAGTCTGCGAATGAGTACAGAGTGAATGCCTTAGTAGTGGTTGATGCTGTAACCTCTTACTTAACACTCCCCTCTCTGCCCAATACTTTGCAACCGCTGGTCTTTCCCGATGTATACCATGATGCGTCACAAGTTACGTGACGTTAAATAGGTGAATAAAACACAATAATTAGTTATGCAACAATTTTATGTTATATAAAAATATAAAAACTTGCTTTTTCTAGCGAACGTAAACTATTCAATACAATAGGCAATACAATGGCAACTTTTGATAATACATAATTGTAGATTTGTACAACACAAGGCGACACCTGATTTCCCTGGAAATTTCACGTCATTGACAGTATTTTGCTATTTAAAAGTACAAAACAACTATAATATTTACATAACATTCCATGTACCAGTAAAAAATTAACATCGTTTTATGATAAAAAAAAAACAATTACAATACGTCATGGTTTAATTAAAAGAAATGTTAGGGCGCTTTCACATTAGGTCGCCAGTAGTGCGGCAGCAGCGCGGCTGCAGCGCGGCAGCAGCGGATGCCTTTCTCATTACAAATACAGCCGCGCGACTTGCTTAGATCAGGGTGGCCAGTTTATTGAAATAATGGACTCCAAAGAGGAAACATCTTTGTTGCTCCTGCTTTTGTTGGTTCTCCTTCGGCGCCATCGACGTCGCATTCATAATAAAAAAAGGATTTACTGGATTGATCCTTTATTTCGAAATCGGCATGTGAATAGTGATTATGTGACAGTATTCAAAGTGTTGAAATATGGTAGTAATAAAAAATTATTTAATTACGTCCGAATGTCAAGAAAGTCTTTCGGCGAATTATTACGTCTTCTTGAGAGTAGTATTCAACGCCGTGATACTCGATTTCGCAACAGCATTTGCGCAGAAGAAAGACTCGTTATAACACTTAGATAAGTCTATAGATGGGGTTCCTAGGGTACCTACCATAGATATACTATATCTTTGGTACCTACCCATTTGTTCATACAAAAGGTGTTATCATGGATATATTACACTATCTGGATTGCTTACCTTGTAGAGGTACCTGAAGCACAGAATAGTTCGATGACGTCATATCTCAAGGACTATTCGACCAATCACAGTCCAGATTGAGGTTATCCTTCATAATTGTAGGGTGTCCACACTTAGAAAAATTATATCCTATTTTCATATGGATCTTTAAAATGTTTTCTATTGGTAATTTTTCTCGTGGTATTTATGATATTCAAATAAAACATTTTATTAAAATTTCTTCAAAACTGAATTAAATATTGCAATTGATTTTATTGTAATTTTCTCACTGATAATTTGATAAGAGTACAACACCACATTATAAGCAACACAAACAAAAACGACGACCACAGTCTTCACAAATCCCCGATGACCGTAATCGCCTCATTGAAAAATTGCATTAACTTTTTGGCGTAGTGTTGCAAACTACACCACAATTACGTTACTTATAATATTCATCTTACCTATATGTTTTTATACCATTATAAAAAATCATAATCGAATCATATGTCCTGGGACTATAGATAACATGGACACACTAGAAAAATGGTCCTTAGGTTATGAAATGTAATAATGTAATAATGTAATATGTATTACTCCATGGGTTTTATCCTATTTTTGGAATTTATAACACCCTATTTATATATTGTTTTTCTTATTAAGGGCAGGTAGGTGCGACAGTGGCTACCTCATATCTCTAAAATTAAAAGACATTTAACCATATTTTATCGAATTTGACTAGACATATTTGTCGTCTATTTTTTTAACACATATTTAATCTAGCACAGAGCTAAAACTAAAAAATCATCGATCCTCGAATCCCACAAAGCAGAACGCCTTTGAACTTCAACGATAAATTGTTCTGTGTCAAATTCGCTCATTGTGTATGTTCGAAGTGTTCGAACATGCGATTGCAACACTGGCTTGAAGCCGACTGATCGCACGCGGCTGCCGCGCTGCCGTCCACTATGAAAATCACGTGTCGCGCGGCTGTCGCGCTGCTCGTTTTAGTATAGAGAAGTAGCAGCGCGACAGCCGCGCGTCTGTCGCGCTGCTATTGTCGCGCTGCTGCCGCACTACTGGCGACCTAATGTGAAAGCGCCCCTAATGAGGTCTTAAACAATGGTTTTGATACCTAATTTTTATAAAAGTTTTTAAAATTACAGAAAATGTAGTCGCTAAACACAGATGGTTCTGCTTTGTTGTTGAACATAATATTTAATTAATAAGACTTTTGTACTTTGAAGGTTTATAAAAATCATCCGACACTAGAAGGGTTATACAAACATTGTTCCTTATTTTGTTTATTAGAATTCGTTGAATTTTGTTGGTAAAGATTGTTAAGTTTCTATTGGTGTTCAAAAATTTAATTAATTTGATTGATTGAATTGATTTCATAATTGAATTGATTTCTTGCTTAAATGTGTTAGAAACCGATTTGAAACTGTAAGCCCCCAACTTCTTTCATATAAAATTATTTATTGAGAACATTTTAAAGGTTTTGAAAATAATAACAAGTCGTTTTGCTTATTTTTTTCATTACACAATTAAATT
The DNA here is from genome assembly GCA_963932265.1 of Thymelicus lineola. NCBI lineage: Eukaryota > Metazoa > Arthropoda > Insecta > Lepidoptera > Hesperiidae > Thymelicus > Thymelicus lineola. Next base: position 10,926,559 of record OZ010696.1, on the reverse strand, counting down.
ACCTTTTTATTTCTAACAACACGATGTTGAATATAGAATTACTCTAATAAGTATCTAATTAATTAACACAATTTTAATGTAAATATAACTTTTAAAAGCCTTTACAAAAATTATTATTTAAATAATTAAGCAGATGAATATCAATGAAACGAGTTTTTAATTGTTTAAGATAATAAACAACTAATTCTAAGTTGTTACCTACTTCGAAAGTTTGAATCATATTAATAACTTCCTGAGAACTCACATTCGCGTACAACTTAAAAGGTGATAAATTGAGGCATGATAATACCCTATAATTATTTTATGAGCGAAGATAATTATATCATATGAAGCAGGAAACAATTGAAGGTTTTCTTAGTAAAAGTTATTTGAGTTAGTACAAGTTGACATTATTTGTCTGTCGGCGCGGAATTTAAAGTAGGGTAGTCTCGTCTCGTGTAATTAGGTGATTTATTAAATTAGGTGATATTTGACTTGAGGCCCACGATTAAGCATTATGGGTGAAATAACAAACAATTTAAGTGGGCTGCAGTATTTGCAAAATCAGACGATTTGGACTTAAGTTTATACCTTTATACCTTTTTAGTGATTTGACTTAAGATTGACTTGATTTAATTAAATAAGTGTACTATACTTGTAGCCTTGTAGTCCTGTAGTTATGTTGAGTTCATAATACAATTGTATTGTTTGGTTCCTAATGAACTAATGAATGAATTTAAATGAACTAGAGTCCAGATCTAGATTAGAGCACAGAATACTTAATATGTAATACCTATTGGTACAGAAGAGTCACTCCGTAAAATCATTTCATTATGTAGCTAGCTACTAGCGACTCTTGCTCCGATACAATAAAGTGTAACACAGTGCACAGCGTCAATCGACGTTGACATCTAGACGTTGCCTCTCTTTCTAATCATAACTCTTATCCTTTCTGGCGACGTTAGGTTGTCTTCTATTTTGTGATGACATGTGTGATAAATTACGAATATATGAGGCGGCCCTTCTGAAATTAGCCCGACACGTCGAACGCGACACGTACTTGGAACATCATACCGAAAGTCGCCTGACTAGACGAAATTGTTTGGCGATCAGCGGGCCTATTGTGAACTTTTATAAAACCATTCATGTTCCAGGCAATTCATTTCTAGGGCTTTAAACGACGTATAATTGGCTAAAAAGTGTCACGTGACCGCTTTCGTAACACGAATTTGACGTTTACACTGGAACTTGGCTGGAATTAAAAGTTCATAATAGACCGCCAGATAGAGAGCCGTTAGCTAGTTATTTCGATAATTCATTACTAAAAATATTAAACGATCTTCTTACTTAGTCTATACATATAAAGTAAAATAAATAATTGGGTATGTTTTATATGATGAATACCCTGAAATATGTGTTTTTTATTTTTGAGTTACAGAAATATTCAAAAACCAATAATTTTTGGATAATAAATCTTCATGTCATCTATAATACACTTTAATATACAAATAGACTTATTTATGGACACATAATTCAGGATAGTATTAAAAAAATGAGGAACGAACAACGAATATAATTTAAAGTAATAGTTATACAATAACAATAATAACACTAAGCACTGACAGACCCATATCCTATCACCGTGACCCCGTGAGGTCAATGTATCAACCGTACTGACGCACTATCTTGGCCCACTCCCATGGGTAGTTCCTCTGGATGAAGGCGAGAGTGCGGCGGATCTGGCGGGTCTCTTGCGGCGAACACTGGGGACACGCCCCCCGAAGTACCAGGGGGGCTAATGCTGCAAACATAAATAAACATAACCTATAAAGTGTAGATTTACTCGCGGACTTAGCCCCATTATATTATATCGATTATCATTATATATATTATATTGACTAAGCGACATTGAGCTAACTTTACAGGAGAGCAGATTGAAGTAGAATTTTTAGAAAACTTGTTGTATATGCCACAATCCTCCTTTCTCTTCTTTCTCATTTCTTCAAGTCAAAAGTCAGTTTTTTTGAAGTAAAACTTCTTTAGGCGCGACTTAAGAGTAACTCAAACTATTATATTTTTCGGACGGAAGTATTCGAACGGAAGTATTCGGACGGAAATGAACGCTCTATAATTTAGTCTGTTGGCGCCGTTTTTAAAAACAGAACTTACTATAGAATGTTGTGAGTATAATTATGTGATACATACACTTTATATACGATAGTTTTTTTATTCGAATTTGGTTCGTTACAAACTCTTTTCGAAAGTCAATTTACGCCATCGCTTCGACAAATTATACCGTGAGTGGTCCCAGGAGAAGAACCGGCAAGAAAATACAGGACGTTATAGTCACACATCATTACTTACTTCTGAGTCGAACCCCGACTGGATCGCACGGTCCTTCCCCCAGCGCGCACTTAATGTGGCGCTGCATGGTGGCGCGGTCCGCCAGCGTCTTCTCTAGCTGATGGTCCGTCATCGGAGCCCCACACACCAGTGACGTCGCCAGAATTGTGCTGATGGCACAAACGAAGATCACGGTCTGAAAAATATATTAATACTGCTGAAAGTCATAGGGAGAAGTACCAACCTTCTGCAATTAATGTATGTCATAGTCACGTAAAATGTTTGTGAAAAATACATTACATATTCAAGTAGGTACGTACATTAATTAATAATTATGAACTGCCAACAGTGTGTCTTAACATGAAAAGATCGACCCTCGATGTTCTATGTCATCGGTCAGCGACAGAATTTGAGTTGAAGTCAATTTTCTCGCCGCATAAAAATCCAGCCGGATAAAAATCAAGCGATATCCTTCGAATAGCCAAATCCAATCGATCGACATGAATCGATTAGCAACCGATTCATATGTGAGTACCCTCAGTCCCCCTTTGCGTTTGCCACCTAGCAACGGAACCCTATTCGGCTCTATCCAACAATACCACATGACAACAGTAAACTAAGCTATAATTGGTTCTTTGTGTACTTCAACAAAGAGAATCATAATTGTATCTAAGATCTGAAACCCATGTCCTCAGTTCTCACATCGAAGTGAAGTCAATGATCCCCAACAATGGATGAATGGTGAATGTACGAGACATCAAAACCAAAATGATAATAAGTATAAGCTTCCTCGCCTTGTTTCCTTAAAAAGCAACGGAATCCTTTTTGAAACTGGTTTCGGGGAATCGAGCGCTGTCGTTATACAAAGAACACGTGCGGAGGACCAACTTGAATTGTTATTTTTATTTTATTTTACTTGCTTATTTGAAACATACTTTCCTTAAAGGGTGTAATTTTATTTTATTGTATTTTAAAATTTGATTATTTCTTATCGTTAATTACTTGTTCAATTTTTAATTAAATAATTAAATACATTAATGAGATACATTAGTGGATGGGCGTTAATTTTTAAATTAGACGATCTCTAATACGTAGGTAGTCCATTTAAAGCTATGTAGGAAGATATCTGATTTACAAATTAAGATTATCTTCATTTACCAGCCCAAAATAACTGGTGCTGGATAAAATGTTGGTTTTAGGCACGATTTACATTTTTATATTATACTATCTAATACCTACTTAAATTGTTTACGATTATATTATTAAGTAGAGTTGGTAGAGACGTAAGTTAATGCAAAATATTTTAATCAAAGTCTATCCAATTATACATTGAAGTACTATAATTACTAGCGTATAGAACAGACATCCCGAACATCATGTATGTCCCAATGCATTGGCGCCACGTGGCTTCAATTTTCAATGGATTCGTTCGATTTTGAAAGTAGAACCGGGGCTCAATTTTGAAATTTGAACCTCCCGGGCGGGACACACATTTTGTTCGAGATGTCTGTTCTGTCATTATACTTCAATGTCTATTTAAGGAATTTACAAGAATTTAAAATTTATCGAATAATGAAGTAGTCAATAATTGTCAATATTCAGGTAGGTAACGGACAAATTTTAAAAATTACAGTTAGGTACTGACCTGCATTTCGTATGGTATTTTCGATTATTTCAATCGCAGATGTAGCTGTAATAATACTCGTAATATGGAGGCGCGAACTCGCTAATGTCACTTTACTATTTAGGCAACGCCTAACTCACGAATAGGGACTGACTGATCCCAATCATCGCATTACTGAGACCCCTCTTTGTAACTTTTGTAAGGTGATTAGACTTCAATAGAGGGCACGATAATACGTTATGACAATTTTGACCGGTCTTTTTGTACGTCACGAGATAAGGACACGAGAACACCTATTGTACTGGTAATAAATTTAGGGCACACGCACTTATTATCACTATGAATAATTTCGAGTTAAACTCCGCTTTGTAAATAGGTGATTCCATTAAACAAATATTGTTATAATGTAGTCCGCTGAACTAATTATGCTACGAGTATGTATTGAAGATAACATTGTTTCTGCGAATTGCTGGCTGAAGATAATAACAAAATTATTTTTATTTTTAAGCAGGACTGGAATAACATATCCGCAATAACGCCAGCGACCGGGTGCACCTTCCTGCCGGGAAAAATACAGATAATTCTACTAACCTACTAATTATTATAAATGTGAAAGTGTTAGTGTTGTACGAGTATATGGATGTTTCTCACTGTTTCACGCAAAAACTGCTGAATGAATTTTCATGAAATTTAGAATACATGTAGACCATGATCTGGAATAAGATTAGACATAGGGTATTTAGTACCCGGATGATCGAGCTTTGCTCGGACGCCATCTATTGAAATCATTGAAGTATTATTACTAGCGTATAGAACCGACACCGCGAACACCATGTGTTTCCCAATGCATTGGCGCCACGTGGCTTCAATCTTCAATGGATTCGTTCGATTTTGAAAGGAGAACGGGGGCTCAATTTTGAAAATCGAACCTCCCGGGCGGGACGTGCACACATTTTGTTCGAGATGTCTGTTCTAAGTGTTCCATGACATTATACTTCAATGACTGAAATAGCTTTAGTGTTGCTACTCGCCAATAGATGTCAGGAAGAGTCTATTGTAGCAGTTTTTCATTGCCTGAAAACACGGATAAAATGACATTTTCTACAAATGAATCCTAGCTAGATCGATTTATCGCCTCCGAAGCTATATTTATATATATTTATATATATATATTTATATATAGCCCGATATATATTTATATATTGCTCGTTTAAAGGTATTAACGCGGATTCCCTCGGATTATAGAGGAAGGTGACCTAGCACTTGCCATCAAGTGCCTTATGTGGTTAGTCTCATCTGCTCATTTTCACCAACATGAGATTTAGAGAAGCGGCTTGCGTCGATCCTAAGTGATCGACAAAGCTAAGCAACAACGGGCGCGGTCGGTAATTTGATGGGTGACCGCTAGTGGCAAAAAATTCTTAAGCGTTTCCGTGCTTCGGAGGGCACGTAAAGCCGTCGGTCCCGGTTGTTATCATATGATAACAGTCGTTAAGCCATGTCGGAGGCCCTCGGGCGGTTTGAAAACTTCCGACATTCGGGTTGGCCACTAACCCCTCCACCAATCCGAACTGGAGCAGCGTGGTGGAGTATGCTCTAGGCCTCCTCAAGAGGAGAGACCCGTACCCAGTAGTGGGCCATTAATGGGTTGAAGCCAATATTCAAGCAAGGTCAAGAAAAACTAAACGTCGAAAATTGTTCTGCATTTTTAATAAAATAGGTATATTGATATAATAATATATATATATATAGGTATATTGATATGATAATGACCGACATAGCTCAAAGAATTAGCCGGCTGAAGTGGCAATGGGCTGGCCACATAGTGCGAAGGACCGATAACCGTTGGGGAAGAAAGGTCCTTGAATGGCGCCCACGTCTCGGAAAAAGGAGCATAGGACGCCCCCCGACCAGGTGGACTGACGACCTGAAGAAGACAGCGGGTATCCGCTGGATTCAGAAGGCTCAGGACCGGTCAGAGTGGCGCAAATTAGGGGAGGCCTATGTCCAGCAGTGGACCTCCAAAGGCTGATGGATGGATGGATGGAAGGTATATTGATTTATACAAAGATATTTTATTACAATATCATTGGGTAAAATTTTATGTCATTTTCAGACACGTATTAACCCCAATTTAGAGGTTGAGCTAAATTCAAATTCAAACCTACTTTAATTCAACCAATGAACTAAAGAATTTTCCATAATGCACAGAGTATAATAAACACTTAGTGCACAATGCACATTACTCTATGAAAAATGCATCAAAGTTTTGACGTTTTGTTATTGACATCTCATTTTTGAAGTTTGACTTCGAGAATAAAAATAAATAAATTATATTTTTATATATATTCTTAGTGTGAACTCGTTGCTACTATTAAAAAATATCCATTAATTTTCGAATTTAATAAGTGCCTTGTTTTTTTTAAGATTTCGTAATATTTTGGTCTATGGTTCACTTCACTCCAACTTCAACTTTTGACATTTCACTGATTGTCATGTCATTATTGTCAACATTCCAAAAGTAAAAAGTGCACTAATTAACTACTTGTCAGTCAATCATATGTTAGTAATTAGTGATGTCAGAGTTTGTTTACTAATGATAGTTTTAAAAGTTATATTTTCGACTTCTCGATATGAATATTCCGGGAACAACAGGGGAGTCGTCGTGTAAGCGACAAGAAAATGGCGACTCAACAATGGAATCCGAACGCCCACTAAAGAAAGCACGCTTTGCATGGCAAGTTAAAGGGAAATATCATTTAAAAAACGAAATCTCCGAAACCGCTAAGACTCCACCGGTTGTTCCTAGTGAAACTAATAAGGCTGGTTCCTCATCATACAAAAAAAGCGAATCGAATGACTTGGTTGGTAACACCGAGCAGAATCTCGAAATCCTTGGTGACTACTTATTGAAACAGGATTTTAATACATTAGATTCTGTTATCACTGATTCTAGCAAGTCTGTACTGCCGAGTACAAGTTTATCGCCGGAAAAATTACCTTATCCTCGATACATAAGCTCATATGAAAGTAATATTAGTCCAGTGAGTAAGTGCAGTAATGACGATGCCTCAGTGCCTATGTCCATGGTGGTTTCACACAACTACAGCGAAGATCAGTGCATAGCACGATGGCAAGCCAGACAGGTATATATTAATCTAATAATATACTAGCTTTATCCTATCAGACTGTTATCAAATGGCACGTTCCTAAATTAATGTCATGACCTCTACTTTCTGAAAACAAAAATACATTTCAAATTAAATTGATGTAATTTTGAGTAATATTTGAAAGTTAACAGTTATTTTTATTTCTTGTTAGAAAATTATTCTTATAATATTTATGAAAGGCACTTATTTGCCATATAAATATCTTAACTTTTAATCAAATCCCTCTCTTGATAAAAATAACCACTAACAATCACTAAGACTACAACATCGGCC
>OZ010696.1:10769006-10918970 GCA_963932265.1 Thymelicus lineola | reverse complement strand
ACATCGGCCACTAGATTTCCCACTCTCAGTGGAAAAAAAACATAAGTCATGTTACTTTGAATTTTAGTTTATAATTGGAAAGAGGGACAAAAGCTGCATAATATGCTCAATTTTTTTCAAATTACGAGCCCCGATGCAAAATAGTTCGTCAAGTGTGAAATTTTCTCTGTGAGATTTTTTCTAACTTCATTATTTTTGTATATTTATATAAAATATTAAGTTGTTCTACCATCACATGTCGCGTTACTTAAGCCATTTTTTAGTTATGAACCAATAAACTATTTTAGCTTTTTAAATTTATACATATCCTGTTTTAAATTCGAAGGAGTTATAAGCAAAATAGTTCGTCTAATTGTTAATCGATGCAAAAAAGTTCGTCTATCGGTGAGTTAAATAAGATTATTCCTTCTTTGTACAATTATGTTGCATAATTTAAATTTGTAAAAGTAATTCTGTGTCATTTGTCAAGTGAGACAGTATAAATTCTGAAAATTTCAGTTTTTTTCATTAGTTTTCAAATAACAATGGGTTGTGGCAAACCCGTGTGTGAAGAGCTTCGAAAGCTAATAATTTGTGGCGTCGATGCTGGCAAATCAAGTTACCAAATATCTAAAGACTTGATACTTCCCAGGTCTACAGTCCAATCTATCATTCAGCACTATAAAAAGAATAGAACGACTTCTTGTTTGAAGAGAACTGGTCGATCACGCATCACAAGTGCAGGAGAAAACAGAATCCTGAAGAAAATTATCAAAAATAGTCGTCGTGCTCGAGCTGGAGTACTCACGGTGCAATGGAAGGACATGATTCACAAAGACGTCTCAGTTGATACTTGCAAAAGAGTCCTAAAAAGAATGGGTTACGGATTTTACACCGCTACGGAGAAACCACTTTTGACTCTGTACAAAAGAAAAAGAGGTTGAAGTTTGCTCGTGATCATTTAAATTGGACTTCCGATCAGTGGCGTAGTATCATTTGGAGTGACGAGTCCAAAGAACAATGCCCAACTGCCATACATCGTTTTATTTCATTTTCAACTTTAGCGTCTTAAAATAAAAAAAAATCTAAAAATCGCCGCTTTAATTTCTGAGCTTAGATATATAAGAATTTTCAGCAGACACACCCCAGAACCAAAGTATTTTGAGATTGAATTCTTATAACCATTGAGTCATAGAGTAGGGGAGAATGTAATTTTTACCATTATTTTTTATTCTGACTTTTTTTTGATTGACAACCGGAAATGGAAATTTGACATCATTACATTTGTTACCAACATTTATAACGAAATTCTGTGTGTAATATTGGCCAGAAGTCTCCCTATATCTTGCTTGATACAAGCTATGTATCGAAGTGAGTGCCCGAATGAAAATGGACATTGTTGACATAATTGTTATTATAGTCAATTCATCACTTATTAATAAAATTATTTTACCCTGGGTAATACGGGCACAGGTATTAATTTTAAAATACGTAAAAAAATAAATGAATTGCTTCGGTATAACTGACGTTTTAAGACGCTACAAAAAATAAAAAATAATTTTTGGGCATTGTTCTTTGAAGTGACAGTTGGCGATGAAAGGAAAAAAGTGATTCGGAACAAAAATGAGGCATTTCATACTGATTGTCTCAAACGCAAAGTGAAGTTTCCAGCGTCTCTTATGATATGGGGCTGCATGTCTGCACAAGGTGTTGGTGGTATGCAGTTTGTGGATGGTTCTATCAATGCTGCAAGGTATCAAAACCTTTTGGAAGAGAATTTACTGCCCTCTATTCCGTCACTTAAGCATCAAGATTCCTTCATTTTTCAACAGGATGGTGCTTCCTGCCATACTGCAAGGACAACAAAGACGTGGCTAATAGCGAAAAGCATCCCTACAATCGAATGGCCATCTAACAGCCCGGACTTGTCGCCGATCGAAACCCTATGGTGGAAAATGAAAAAAGTTCTGCGTAATAATCCATCAAGATCGAAGAGCGACTTAAAGGCTAAACTCTTGGCTGTCTGGGAGTCAATTACGCCTGAGGAGTGTGCAGCGTTGGTTGCAACCATGCCGCTTCGCATTAAAACTGTCATTGAGAGCAAAGGCGACACAACTAAGTGGTAGGCGAACTATTTTGCGTGAGTGACAAGGGTAGACGAATACTTTTGCGTTATGTTTTTAAAATATTTTTTTAAATTTTTTATGTTATGTAAAGTCATGAAAGAATTTCAGTTATGTTAAAATAAACTTTAAAATGTTCCTCAAATTGTGGTTTACTTTATATTAATCGTTCTTAGTTATTTTACCAATATTTACATTATATATTTTACGCTTTGCACTACTTTCCATACTAGACGAACTTTTTTGCATCGGGGCTCGTATTATCATTAATCTTGAGTGTTTTGTGCAAGAAATCCTAATGTAAATTCCTTTGACTACTTACTGATATTTTAACAGTTGCTTTGCTCTCCTGTAAAATTGCAATTTTCATCTTATGCCTTTTTTCCACTGAGGATACGATTTGTATTTGTTAACCTATTTATCTATTTATAAAAATGAATGCGTTATTTACATTGCTATATACAAAATTTCAGATGGCCAAAGGATTTGTAGACAACACTATAAACCGAGTACTGGATTCATGGATGGTGGCTCCACTGCCAGCAGACATGGATAACAACAGGTTCTTGGCACTAGATGTGGCAGAGTTCATTAACAACTTGCCCGGCGACAATAGTATCGAAAATGAAGGAATTCTAATGGCAATATCTGCTCATGGTCTTCAGAATGCTCCTAATTCAGAGAGCACAAGTTGTGACAAAAGTATTTTATCAACAGACATGTTTTTATCACCCCCTAGCAGTCCATTGGCGTCTGATGAAGATGTTGCTCATGATGGAATTACTGAAGATAAACCTAGTAACCCAGAGAGGGCCTCCTCGAGTGAATATGATATGTCATGGTCATATTCAGATGATTTAAGAGGAACAGTGAACAATGATCTAACTTTCTTTCCTGATACATCAAATTCATCATATCAGTGCTTCAGTGAAAGTAACCATCCCCAAACTCCTAATAATGAATACGAAGCAGATGAGAACCTGAATCTAAATGACAATATAATACATAACCATTATGATTTTCTAGACGCAGCTGTAAGTTTTGCAATCCAAAATAAAGGATTGACTTCTTTCGGATCTGACTATGGTTAAAATTTGTTTTATATATTTGATTTAATGTTCTGCTATGTAAAATGTTAAGCACAAAATATTTGGGTAGGTGATGAGATGATAGACAATAGTTATATTTACAGATAGCTATAGGAATCTAGATGCTGCCATAAGATCATCTGTTACCCATTAAACAGTATTTCTTACTGGTCAGACTGATAAATGTAATAAATATTTACAATATTAATGTATGATAGTGTATTAAGAATATGCAATAACAATGAATAAGTTTTATTTTACCTATGACTTTCTTATATATCTATACTAATATTATAAAGAGGAAAGATTTGATTGTTTGCATTGAATAGGCTCCGAAACTACTGAACCGATTTGAAAAATTCTTTCACTGTTGGGAAGCTACACTATCCCCGGGTGATATAGGCTATATTATATATTTTTTTTACTATTTCTTTCCAAGCGAAGCGAGGACGATTTCCTAGTAGTGTAATAAGAAAGTTAGAATATGAATTAATTTGAACAACTCTATTGATTTAGTTTTTTTAATATGTTACACAATTGTAAATGCATTGATTTTTACTGTACAACCCTTTTAATGTCAGTAACTTATGTACGTTTTTAGTACATATCATTTAGTCTAGAATTATGCAGTTTTACTTTTTAATTTTATTATAATTAGAGACATGTTCTGCTGTTGAAATTGACACTTGAATGATATTTTTTTCATACTTACATAATTTATGTTTAACCAAATTGTAAATAGACAATAAATGTTCACTGAAAATTTCATTTAAACTTTTAGAAATAGATTAATGTACACAAGGACTACTTAATTTCATGAATTACCTGAAGAGTTATTACATTTTATTATATTATTTAGTATCAAAGTTTTTGGCAAATATAACTCACTTAATTTTATTTTAGGGCTAGTTTGCTTTGTTGCAATCTTTTTATAATGTTATTGTAAAAGGCTTATTAATAGAATAAGTAAAAATTGTATGCCATAATTATATAATACATATACTTTATAGTATGTAGTTTTATAATTTCCTCAAGAAAAAAAATAATAAAAAAGTTTCTAAATCTCCAAAAACCGGGAAAGTACGTGTTAGGCCACGTGCAATGTAGGGTTCTGAAGTAGTAAGTTTATCGACTATTACTCATTAACTACTTATAGACCAGGGTAGAAGCCTTTAAAAATAGTGAAAAGTGAAAAAAAATTATAATAGAATATAACAAAAAATAAAGGAAAAATAATTTACGGGCGATCTGAGGTCGGGAAGTGGGGGGAGGGGGGGTTTAAGGGTAAAAAACGGTTTATCTCAATTTCCAGCAAAACTATAAGTCCTATGGAAAAAAGTTAAATGGCAAAGTTATAGGTAATAAAAAGGTCTACAATTTTTGTATTTACACTTTTTTCACATAACCTCAAAATTTATGTGAAAAATTCAAAAAACCAAGTTTTTGGTTTTTTATTTTTATCTTTTACAAAAAAATTTTTTTTTTAACGAAATTTTGTGAAAACTTACCTTTCTTTGTCCCAAACATACTGTAATTTTTTTGATTTAAAATATTTATTTTTTCACCTTATTTTGACTTAATATCGAAAAATCACCCTAATTTTCAATCGAAAATTCACCTGTCAAAATATCCGCTTTTTTAAAAAAATCTGTGAGCTTTTTATTTGCTAAAATCTCTACTTTCTGATGGTATAAAAAAGATATACACTACTATGGTAAATTTTCTCAGAAAATGCAATGAAACGACAACTATTTTTGCATGTTTCTTGCAATCTTTATGGATTTGTAATTTTTTTGCTTATTAATTTATTAATTTAACATGGATTTTGACGTTTTTTCGGTTAATTAAAGTGTAAATTTTAATAAATGGCTCAAAATTGTACATAAATATTAAAAATATATATTTAAAAACTCGAACTCGAATAATTTTTGTGAAAATAGTTGTCGTTTCATTGCATTTTCTGAGAAAATTTAACATGGCAGTGTATATTTTTTTATATACCATCAGAAAGTAGAGATTTTAGCAAATAAAAAGCTCACAGATTTTTTTAAAAAAGCGGATATTTTGACAGGTGAATTTTCGATTGAAAATTAGGGTGATTTTTCGATATTAAGTCAAAATAAGGTGAAAAAATAAATATTTTAAATCAAAAAAATTACAGTATGTTTGGGACAAAGAAAGGTAAGTTTTCACAAAATTTCGTTAAAAAAAAAATTTTTTTGTAAAAGATAAAAATAAAAAACCAAAAACTTGGTTTTTTGAATTTTTCACATAAATTTTGAGGTTATGTGAAAAAAGTGTAAATACAAAAATTGTAGACCTTTTTATTACCTATAACTTTGCCATTTAACTTTTTTCCATAGGACTTATAGTTTTGCTGGAAATTGAGATAAACCGTTTTTTACCCTTAAACCCCCCCTCCCCCCACTTCCCGACCTCAGATCGCCCGTAAATTATTTTTCCTTTATTTTTTGTTATATTCTCTTCCTTTTGCAATAGGTTTCATCCTATTATAATTTTTTTTGTTTTCAAAAATTATCGACCCTGGACTATTATGCTAACATTGCCGTGATAGTTTTCCTTGTAAATTCATCATTATAACCTATTTTTGAGAATTTTTTCATATATCCAATTCCAACCGTTTAGCCAGCAGGGGGACAGGACACATGAATTTTATTCTACGATCCTGGAGTTTTAATAAATATGTATATTCATGTCAAATTACAGCTTCTTAGCACTAACTCTCTCTTTACTTAACTCTCACTTAGTCTCTACGCTTTGCTTCGTTTTACGGACGGACATGACGAAACTGTAGCTGCCCGACGCAGCTACCCATCGAGTACCTACCTCCTGGCCTCTGGCTATTGCGTAACAATTTCTAATGTTCTGACCTTGCTAATTTTATTACCCTTACACGTGTTCGTCCCTATTGGTCCACGTCAACCAATCCTTTTTGTAAATCATTCTTGCATTTTTTCTATTGGTCGTTCTTGCCGACACTGTATGTATATAAGCCGTGTATTTTTACAATAAAGATTATTCCTCTGATAACCAGCAGAAGAGTATCATTAGAGAAACATTATTACTGATCACTAAATTGGTGACCCTCCGAAGAACATTCTCCTCTGAAGAAACTCTGTCCGAAGAATCTCTGAAACGGAAGAATCCCTGCTGGAAGAACCTACGCCGGTGACTCTCAAGCAAGTCACCCGACACGAGGAATCCCTGCTCGACGAATCCCTCGTCGAATCACTGCGAGCGACACCCTGCTGATCCGTCCCTGCTGAAGAAGCGTTTCACACTAGGCCTACCTACCTACCGCAACCTGTCGTCAATCCATCGTCATGGAGAAACACGCACAGCACGCCGAAGCCACTTCCCAGCCACAGACCCAATCAGCAAGTCCACAGCCGCAGCAACCCGAAATCGCTGGAATAGCTCTTTCCATGCGTATCCCGCCATTCTGGAGAGACAAGCCACGTCTATGGTTCATTACTTTTGAGGCAGCGACCAGCGAACTCAAAAAAGGACAAAACCAACTCGCCCAGATGGTTATTGCACAGCTGGAGAAACAAGATATTGAGCAGATATCAGACCTGCTATACGACCCGCCAGCGTCAGAACAATACATCACATTAAAGAATCGACTCATATCGGCTTACGAGGAATCGGACAACCGCCAACTTCAAAAATTACTATCAGAAATCGAGTTAGGTGACCAAAAGCCTACGCAACTCCTTCGACGAATGCGAAGCCTGGCTCGAGACAAAGTTCCAGATTCAACTCTCCGACTCATGTGGTCAAACCATTTGCCGCCACACGTTCGTTCAGTTCTTACCGTCAGCGAATCATTCTCCACGAAAACATCGCTCGACGAACAAGCACTTCTCGCCGACAAAATGATGGAGAACACGAGTAATCACATCGCAGCCGTCGATTCATCAAAAAATTCTGAAACGCAATTTCTAATCGAAGAAATCCGAAAACTTTCAATTGAAGTTGCCGCTATCAAGAATTCACAGAATGCATTCCATTCATTCAAAAGTTACGACTCGTCACAAAATGGTATTACGCCGCACGCGTACAATAATAATAGTCGAAGACCATTCGCCCGCCAAAACCGGCATCGATCTACGAGTCGCGATACGTCAATATCTACGCGCCAGCGAAGCGAGGCAAGATCTACTTACTGTTATTATCATCGCCGTTTTGATTCAGAAGCCCGAAAATGTACAAAGCCATGTACTTATAAGCAAGAAAGTACCAAATCGGAAAACTGAAACATACGTTAGCCGCGGCGGATCCTAGCGTATCAGACATCAATTACCGCCTATTTATTACCGATAAGAAAAACAACATGACGTTTTTAATCGACACAGGAGCCAATATATCGGTTATACCTCCGTACAAAGGTCAACAACAAAGCCCTTTGAAATTTCAACTTTACGCGGCGAATAACACAGTTATACCTACTTACGGAGAAAAAACCTTGGAACTCGATTTTAACTTACGTCGACCATTCAAATGGAAATTCATCGTAGCGAAAGTAAGCAAACCTATTATTGGAGCCGATTTCCTACGACATCACCAACTCATCGTTGACTTGAAGAATCAAAAATTAATAGATGGTATTACCAACCTATCATCGCAGTCATACGTCGAAGCATCAAACATACCTACTATCCGAAGCGTCGATATTCAAAATAAATACCACAACATTTTATCGGAATTCCCCGGTACTACAAGAATTTCATCAATGAAACTTACATCCATTCATAACGTCGAACACTATATTGAAACTACGGGAGCCCCACTGCATTGTCGTGCACGCCCAATCGCCCCACATCGATATGAAATAGTGCGAAAAGAATTCGAGAATATGATTGAACAAGGTATTTGCCGTCCAAGCAAAAGTCCTTGGTCATCACCACTTCATATCGTACCCAAAAAGAACGGTGACATCAGAGTTTGCGGTGATTACAGAAGATTAAACGCAATCACAACGCCTGACAGATACCCAATACCACGTATCAAAGATTTCACGTATCAACTGTCACAGAAAAATATCTTTTCAGCCATCGATCTCAACCGAGCATATCAACAGATCAATGTTCGCGAAGAAGATATACAGAGGACCGCTTCCATCATCACCCGAAGGCTACAGATACCTGGTTACAATGATCGACCGAGCAACCAGATGGCCCGAAGCGATACCTACAGACGACACATCAGCCGAATCAATCGCCAAAATATTTTACGAGCATTGGATTACACGTTTTGGTTCACCGAAGTTACTAACAACCGATCAAGGACGAAACTTTGAAAGTCGCCTTTTCAACAAGTTACTAAACATCATGGGAACTCAAAGAATACGTACAAGTCCGTATCACCCTCAGTCAAACGGTATGGTAGAAAGATGGCACCGAAGTTTGAAAACCGCACTGAAAACTCGTCTATCAGAACATACTAAGTGGATAAACGAATTACCTACAGTTCTCATGGGTTTACGTGCAATACCTCGTTCAGACTCAGGTATTAGCGCAGCAGAACTTATCTACGGTTACAATTTACGTTTACCATCCGATTTTTTCACTGCAAGTATAGATGAGGAACAAAATCTCGACTACGATTACGTCACACAGCTACGTAATACTATAAACTCGATGAAACCATCTATACCTACAACTTCACACAGTAACAAGAAACCGATTTTCATTCATAAGGATTTACAAACCTGCGAGCAAGTTTTTATACGGATTGACGCCGTAAAAACTCCTTTAATGCCTACGTACGAAGGTCCATACAAAGTATTAGAGCGGAATAGCAAAACTTTTAAAATTTTGTTGCCCGAGAGACGATCTGCAGTTATTTCGATCGACCGTCTCAAGCCTGCCTACACAATCAGTACTCCAGAGAACTCAGATCCTGAAGCAATCACTCAAGATACCTCAGCTACATCACCACAGTCACTAGCGAAAACCAATGATGGAACTACAAGTACCTACACAAGCTACAGTACTTCGCCAAGCCCAGTTCAGTCATCAATCCTGAAGACCACTAGATTTGGACGCACTAGCAAGCTTCCGGTACGCTTTCGCTAGGGGGAGAGTCATGTAGCTGCCCGACGCAGCTACCCATCGAGTACCTACCTCCTGGCCTCTGGCTATTGCGTAACAATTTCTAATGTTCTGACCTTGCTAATTTTATTACCCTTACACGTGTTCGTCCCTATTGGTCCACGTCAACCAATCCTTTTTGTAAATCATTCTTGCTTATAAGTACATGGCTTTGTACATTTTCGGGCTTCTGAATCAAAACGGCGATGATAATAACAGTAAGTAGATCTTGCCTCGCTTCGCTGGCGCGTAGATATTGACGTATCGCGACTCGTAGATCGATGCCGGTTTTGGCGGGCGAATGGTCTTCGACTATTATTATTGTACGCGTGCGGCGTAATACCATTTTGTGACGAGTCGTAACTTTTGAATGAATGGAATGCATTCTGTGAATTCTTGATAGCGGCAACTTCAATTGATAGTTTTCGGATTTCTTCGATTAGAAATTGCGTTTCAGAATTTTTTGATGAATCGACGGCTGCGATGTGATTACTCGTGTTCTCCATCATTTTGTCGGCGAGAAGTGCTTGTTCGTCGAGCGATGTTTTCGTGGAGAATGATTCGCTGACGGTAAGAACTGAACGAACGTGTGGCGGCAAATGGTTTGACCACATGAGTCGGAGAGTTGAATCTGGAACTTTGTCTCGAGCCAGGCTTCGCATTCGTCGAAGGAGTTGCGTAGGCTTTTGGTCACCTAACTCGATTTCTGATAGTAATTTTTGAAGTTGGCGGTTGTCCGATTCCTCGTAAGCCGATATGATTCGATTCTTTAATGTGAAACATACGTTAGCCGCGGCGGATCCTAGCGTATCAGACATCAATTACCGCCTATTTATTACCGATAAGAAAAACAACATGACGTTTTTAATCGACACAGGAGCCAATATATCGGTTATACCTCCGTACAAAGGTCAACAACAAAGCCCTTTGAAATTTCAACTTTACGCGGCGAATAACACAGTTATACCTACTTACGGAGAAAAAACCTTGGAACTCGATTTTAACTTACGTCGACCATTCAAATGGAAATTCATCGTAGCGAAAGTAAGCAAACCTATTATTGGAGCCGATTTCCTACGACATCACCAACTCATCGTTGACTTGAAGAATCAAAAATTAATAGATGGTATTACCAACCTATCATCGCAGTCATACGTCGAAGCATCAAACATACCTACTATCCGAAGCGTCGATATTCAAGATAAATACCACAACATTTTATCGGAATTCCCCGGTACTACAAGAATTTCATCAATGAAACTTACATCCATTCATAACGTCGAACACTATATTGAAACTACGGGAGCCCCACTGCATTGTCGTGCACGCCCAATCGCCCCACATCGATATGAAATAGTGCGAAAAGAATTCGAGAATATGATTGAACAAGGTATTTGCCGTCCAAGCAAAAGTCCTTGGTCATCACCACTTCATATCGTACCCAAAAAGAACGGTGACATCAGAGTTTGCGGTGATTACAGAAGATTAAACGCAATCACAACGCCTGACAGATACCCAATACCACGTATCAAAGATTTCACGTATCAACTGTCACAGAAAAATATCTTTTCAACCATCGATCTCAACCGAGCATATCAACAGATCAATGTTCGCGAAGAAGATATACAGAAGACCGCTATCATCACTCCGATGGGACTATTCGAATTTCCCAAGATGCCACCTGGATTACGGAATGCAGCTCAAACGTTTCAACGTTTTATTCACGAAGTTTTACAAGGCCTGGATTTCGTGTACGCATTCATTGACGATCTTCTAATCGCAAGTTCCGACGAAAAAACGCACGAACAACATTTACGTACCGTGTTACGTCGACTGGAAGATAATGGAATCACCATTAATCCATCAAAATGCGTATTTGGACAACCTGAAGTGAAGTTTTTGGGTTACTCAGTCAACAGCCAAGGAATCAAACCGCCTGTCGAAAAGGTATTGGCAATATCACAGTTCCCGAAACCGCAAACAATCGAAGATCTTAGGCGATTCCTTGGAGTTATCAATTTCTACCGTGACCACATTCCGAAGGCCGCCGAACTTCAAGCCCCACTCCATGCCTACCTCCACAATTCAAAGAAGCGTGATAAAACTATAATTCAATGGACCGAAGACTCAACTAAGTCATTTGAAGCGTGTAAAACTGCTATTTCAAACGCTACTTTACTCGCCCATCCATCGCATCACGCAAAGCTCGCTATTTTCACCGACGCATCTGACCTATCCGCTGGAGCCGTTTTACAACAATACATAGATGACAAATGGCAACCACTGGGATATTTTTCGAAAAAATTTTCAAGCACGCAGCGAAACTATAGTACATTCGATCGAGAACTACTCGCCATCTACATGTCTATAAAGCATTTTCGAAAAATTTTTGAAGGACGAAGCCTGATCATCTACACTGATCACAAACCGATAACTTACGTACTTCAAAAACCTCCTTCAACGTCAGAGACACCGCGCCGAGCAAGACAACTAATCTTCATTAGCGAATTTACAACGGATATTCGACACGTCAGCGGAAAAGATAACGTTGTTGCCGACGCATTAAGCCGCATACCTATAGAGAGTATCACATGCCCTACCGCTATTGATTTCGAGAAGATCGCCGAAGCTCAACAGGAAGAGAAAAGTACCATAGAGCAACTTTCGAAACAGAGTAATCTATCACTCAAATTAGTCACTCTACCACATTCGCAAAAATCTATCTATTGCGAGACATCAACATCATTCATTCGACCATACCTACCAGAGAAGTACCGACAACTCGTTTTCAACGCGCTACATAATGTCAGCCACCCTGGTATACGAACTACTCGAAGACTGATAACGCAAAAATATTTTTGGCCGTCAATGAATACTGATGTCGCAACGTGGGCAAAACAGTGTATTCCATGTCAACAATGTAAAGTACAGTGCCATACAACAAGCAACATTACATCGTTTCCATCAGCTGATCGTTTTCAACACGTCCACATCGACGTAGTTGGACCGCTTCCATCATCACCCGAAGGCTACAGATACCTGGTTACAATGATCGACCGAGCAACCAGATGGCCCGAAGCGATACCTACAGACGACACATCAGCCGAATCAATCGCCAAAATATTTTACGAGCATTGGATTACACGTTTTGGTTCACCGAAGTTACTAACAACCGATCAAGGACGAAACTTTGAAAGTCGCCTTTTCAACAAGTTACTAAACATCATGGGAACTCAAAGAATACGTACAAGTCCGTATCACCCTCAGTCAAACGGTATGGTAGAAAGATGGCACCGAAGTTTGAAAACCGCACTGAAAACTCGTCTATCAGAACATACTAAGTGGATAAACGAATTACCTACAGTTCTCATGGGTTTACGTGCAATACCTCGTTCAGACTCAGGTATTAGCGCAGCAGAACTTATCTACGGTTACAATTTACGTTTACCATCCGATTTTTTCACTGCAAGTATAGATGAGGAACAAAATCTCGACTACGATTACGTCACACAGCTACGTAATACTATAAACTCGATGAAACCATCTATACCTACAACTTCACACAGTAACAAGAAACCGATTTTCATTCATAAGGATTTACAAACCTGCGAGCAAGTTTTTATACGGATTGACGCCGTAAAAACTCCTTTAATGCCTACGTACGAAGGTCCATACAAAGTATTAGAGCGGAATAGCAAAACTTTTAAAATTTTGTTGCCCGAGAGACGATCTGCAGTTATTTCGATCGACCGTCTCAAGCCTGCCTACACAATCAGTACTCCAGAGAACTCAGATCCTGAAGCAATCACTCAAGATACCTCAGCTACATCACCACAGTCACTAGCGAAAACCAATGATGGAACTACAAGTACCTACACAAGCTACAGTACTTCGCCAAGCCCAGTTCAGTCATCAATCCTGAAGACCACTAGATTTGGACGCACTAGCAAGCTTCCGGTACGCTTTCGCTAGGGGGAGAGTCATGTAGCTGCCCGACGCAGCTACCCATCGAGTACCTACCTCCTGGCCTCTGGCTATTGCGTAACAATTTCTAATGTTCTGACCTTGCTAATTTTATTACCCTTACACGTGTTCGTCCCTATTGGTCCACGTCAACCAATCCTTTTTGTAAATCATTCTTGCATTTTTTCTATTGGTCGTTCTTGCCGACACTGTATGTATATAAGCCGTGTATTTTTACAATAAAGATTATTCCTCTGATAACCAGCAGAAGAGTATCATTAGAGAAACATTATTACTGATCACTAAAAAACTATAAGGGTTCCGATTTTACTTCGGAACCCTAAAAACTGGAGGATTTTTTATATTTTCTTGGGAATAATATTAGAATGACGTTATCCATTTGTCAGACACCTAGCACGGTTTCAACTTTTATTGAACTCATTGGTTTCAATCCCCTTGCCAAATAAACTAACCTTAAACATTAATTAGAAAGACCATTTTCCTTAGGATTAAGAATAATTATGGTTTAGAAAAAATAAATTCAAAAATGCTCAAAACAGAATATGCAATACGAAATTCCATTATAGGCGCGATGAAAACGTTGAGTACCATCCAAAACACCTGCATGTTGCTTCACGAACCTCGATAGATGGCATTTTAGAACATTTGCAAAAGGTTCTTTAGGTTCTTTTGATTAGAGAATTTCTTCCTCTTCTATTTCATGGTTTGAATCCATTTTGAATCATATCTTCGGGGTCGTTCGCAGTGTATACTCTATAATCAAACCCTTTCAGATTGGTGTGAGCTCACTGCGGGCGTTCCTCAGGGTGGCGTCTTATCTCCATTACTTTTTTCTATATCAATTAACTCGATTGTGAGTGTAATCTCTTCGAATTTCCATCTATATGCAGACGACTTGCAGTTATATCGCCAGTTTACCTTTGAGACGGCAAACGAGGCAATTACATTTATGAATCAGGACTTGTCTCCGATTTGTGAATGGTAGTTCTTTTGATAAATCCAGCAAAGTCAACGGCCATGGTCATAGATAGCAAGCATGTGTATTGTGTATTCCGGCCTAGATATTAATTTAATACCAATATTATATATACTCATACTCAATGGCACTCCTAACAACTATGCTGATACAGATAAAAAACCTAGGTGTTATATTTGACCGACATCTGGCGTGGGGTGCACATGTTAGTTATATCAGCAAGAAAATCCACTTCTATATGCACTCGCTGTCTACAAAATTTCCTGCCCTTGAAAACTAAGATTTCACTTGCCCAGACGATAATTTTACCCATACTCGATTACGCAGATGCATCTACTTGGATGCTAATGTGGAGCTCCTAAACAAACTTGAGCGCTTGCAGAATTTGGCAATCCGTTTTATCTTTGGATTAGGTGCAGCGCAGACGGCACACTTTTTGTGCGATCGAGTCGGCGGGCGCACATGTCTACATGGCGCGCAGTCTGCCGTGGATTTTTCGCACACTCAACGCACACCATCGATCACTCTGACATTCTTTCCGACATTTTTTACATGTACATTTTATTTCCATGTAAATGTTTCCTATGTCTCTCTACATATGTCTGCAGCAGGTATTGATATGACCTATCCTATAGTGTTTCCTGTGTGTAGGTTTTTAGCCAGTAATGTTCGATAAGCAACCGACTAAGGACCTTTTAACTGAATAAAATTCATAAGTATACACTACATGGAATTTGGGTAAAAATGGTTAAATAAAAAATCCTCAATAACAATTTTATTATTGCTTGTTATTATTCACATAATACAAAATAAACTATGCACAAATTCAAGACCATCATCATCATCACCGTATCATCTGACTTCATAATATATTTTGAATTACAACTTGCCATCATTCACAACAGTTGCTGGTAATGTAAGACGTAAGTATATAACAAGTGAAATTAATTTATAATACATACTTAGATAGCGATGGCGAAAAGCAGAAAGGTAAGAGATAGGATTTTTGTATAGAGACCCATCCATACAAAAGTTAACCAATATAATTACGGACCGAAGCTAAACAATTTGGACCAAACTTTCAGAATCACGCTTAAATTGCAATTATAATGGTATAATATTTTTATATTTGACATCATTTTTTTTATTTGTTCAAAAAATTCAGGACTTAAGAAAAAAAACGGTTAACTACTTCCGCCAAAATTGTTGTAAAATTAAATAGAATTTGATATAAAGCAGCGCATGACAGATACTGGTAGAAAGAAGAACTAACTCATTATATTGCAAATTTAATATAATCAGAAAATTTCATGAAAAAAATCAATAAAGAAACTAAGAACTACTTTCAAGGCAAGACTGAAAATAAGTTAAAATAAAATTCAAATTGTTTTCGGGCGCAGGCCACTTGCTTCATATATAATATCTCTTACCTCCCTAATGACTCCTAGTATAATATTCCGATAAAAAATAATTGTGATGTTATCTTACGACATCAGTAAATTATAACATTCATGGCCGCATACTCTACATAATTTTCTAATTAATCAGTAACTGTACAATTGTTTAAAAATTATTTAAGTTTTAAATATATTTACAAATCATTAAAAAGTCTCTCAAACGCCAATGTCCGAAGCAATTGTATATCTAACTATTTATGTAATAAACATTCCACAGTCGCAATGACAATCGAGTATCATTAAAATTCGTTTCACGGACGACTTCCCCTCGCTTCCATAACATTAATATGACAGCGAAGGGAAATCTTTCGTGAAACGCACTAAACATTGGATTTTATCAGAGAAAATTCAGCATGTTGCAGATTTCTATTACATTTCAATTAATGCCCACAATTGGCAGATGTACATTAAATAAATATATTATAAAAAAATATAACTCCCAATTGACTTCAATACAATAATTTACTTACGATCACAGACTTAAAAAAAGAACAGGCGGATTCTCAGCAACAAATTCAGTGAGGCACCCATAGTAAACCAACTCCTCTATTCGTACAAGTATCACACGCACACATTGACACCATGCCGTTATAATTGGCCGCCATTACCGCGTCGCACAGTGGGACGAAAACAGGGGTTTCATAGACTTAGGATTTTTATGTTAAAATTTGTTTATTTCTTGTCGCAAACTGACGTAGAACCGTTTTAGAAGCCACAACGTTATCATATTTATGCACCACAGGCGACTATAACACGAAAAAAAATTTTTTTTATTAAATTTGTATGGAACACAACAGAAAAACCGATTTTATTCCAGACTGAGGAGAGTGCCCCTAATTCCCTCTGGTACGATTATTGCCACTATTTTTCTCTATTTTTTGACATATCGCACGTTGCGCGCACTCGATAGACTTTGGGTGAAAAAAAATGAAATAGTTTTTTTTATTATTTTTCACATTGTGCACGTTATTTTCTATGCTTAAGGGCCTTCAAGGCCCTATTTGGTACTTGACACTTTGTCTAAAACGAGCTACTGCAATGCCTTACCTATTTAATAACAGTTTACCGACTAACCTGCCCTTGCGTAATAGGTTACATGGTTATTTAATCAGTTACTAATGACGATCCCTATGTTCATCAATTTAGTCAATGAGCTCGACTTAATGTTGTCAGTACTCGGCTCATTATTGTTATTATTTTATTTATTGCACCTACTTATCAACCTATCCCCTAATAGTCCCAGTCCCATTATGATGGGTAAAACAAGTATAAATACAGGGAGCACTGTATATTTACTTTAGTTAAATTTTAATTAATCTCTGTAAAACTGTGCCAGTATTAATTGTGAATATGGAAACTTCTATTTTAAAAACAAATTTGGACCTATATTTGATACTGAAGCAATCTGGAAAGCTTGGAAACTATTTAAGAATGTTTGAGACTATTCAGTCTCAGTTAAGTCTAAGTTTGTCACAAGAAGATACAGACATCCTCCAGGAGTTCTGT
This sequence comes from Thymelicus lineola, assembly GCA_963932265.1. Lineage (NCBI taxonomy): Eukaryota > Metazoa > Arthropoda > Insecta > Lepidoptera > Hesperiidae > Thymelicus > Thymelicus lineola. The sequence continues at coordinate 10,901,741 of OZ010696.1, read as the reverse complement.
CGAAGATTTAGCCAGTCTGTATTGAAGAAATGGAAGTTGACGAAATTTAACACAGACTATTTCCGAAAACATTACGCAGATTGGTTGGAATAGACCATTGAATGGCAAATTTGCGTACGTGAAAATCTACGGCCACAGTGGTTTTTTTACTGGACTTCAAGTAACGAGTGAACCCGTTTCTTGTCTACCTTCTAAAAGTGCATCAGTTGGAACACCAACTTTCAACTCTAAGTCCACGTAAAACTTTTACAGATATTGGAACGAAACAAGATACGAAAGATTGAAAATTTACAATATCAAGACAGAGAAGGCTTTGAATTGGCGTATGCCATTTGCTAAATTTAAACAAGAAGGTAAAGATAATTTGGCAGCAGCAATAGATATTCTTTTAAAAAACCAAAAGAGGCTGATAACATTGTTCAACAGACAAAAGGAACGAAGAAGTTTACACTTACTCCTGCGAAAGTACTCGGCATATTAATATCACTTAAATCATCTAGTAGTGGCAGTATATGACTTTGAGGGAATCTACTCTTCGTGAAGATATCACAGATAGATATCCTTCGTATTACAAAGTCTAACAAGCTAAGTTGGATTGTTACCCTCCAAAATAAGCAATAATGATAACAGACGTAATTGCCAAAGTGTCTCTTCAAGCACTTTTAGATATTACTGCTGCTAGAATTATACAAAATTAACCACAAGAAACTAAAGGCAAGTGTATGATTTTGATATCAAAGTGGGTATAAACAAAAGATCGAAGGGGAAAAAAGCAGCGGTGACAGTGATTAATCAGTTTTTATGACAACTTTAGTTCCACTAAAACTTACTGTTGCGGAAGAAGTCATATGGGAAAACCCGGGACCCTGTTCGGCGTATTGCCGTCCAATACAGTTCCCCTTCTTAAAGAGTCTAAAGCTCTAGTGCAAGAACAGTTGGCCAAAATGGAAGACGAAATGAGGAGCCTTAAAGTTACCCAATACGACAAAAATCAAATCACTCATAGTCACAATGACCACGATCGATGGGGAGGTATGCACCTATCTTTCAGATGCTAAATCTCCTGCAACTTGTTATTTGTGCTTGGCAAAACCTTCCGAAATGAATGAATTGGAGACAGTTTCGCAAAGACGTGCAAACTGATCTCTACAAATTTGAATTATCTTCTCTGCACACTCGTATCAATTGTGTGGAATGGCTGCTTCATATTTCATACAGACTATATTTGAAAACTTTGTCAACTCGTATAAGAGGAGAAAACCAGCTTATATTAGAGGCAAAGAAAAAGGAAGTTCAATCTAAATTCCGGGAAGAATTAGGTTTGCTGGTCGATAAAGCAAAACAAGGATCAGGAGCAACAAACGATGGGAACACAGCAAGAATTTTGTTTTTTGAGTTTTCAAAAAAACTGCTGCCATTATTGGCTTAGATGAAGAGCTCATACGAAGATTTGCAGTAATTTTACAAGTAATAGCATCGGGCGAAATTATTGACAGAAAAATTCAAAGAATATACTCGAAAAACTACGGAAAGGTATATCGAGCTGTACAATTGGTACTATAATGACATCAACGGTACATAAGATCCTTATGCATGGTGCTGACATAGACAATGTAGCAATTGTGCCCATCGGAAAACTTTCCGAAGAAGCCTCAGAAGCTAGAAATAAAGATTTCCGCAGGTACAGGGAGTTTCATTCTCGGAAGTCTGGCAGAGTTAATACTAACCAAGATCTTTTGAACATGATCCTTCTTTCATCTGACCCATTAATTTCTTCCACTAGACATGTACTCGATGCAGCTCAAAGGAAGTTAAGCCCTAGGACTTTTAAAACTTTGTACAGAACATATTGAAATAGAATTTTTCGATGTAGTTAACATTGATCCTCAAACAGATAGCGATTCAGAATACGAAATGGATGGGTAGTTGTATCAATGTGTTTATTTTTTTTTCTAACATAGTCACTTGTGTTGTTACTACGGTCCTTAGCTTTTATATCTTAAGATTTTAGAAATGAACTTTTTGGGACCAACTTTAAATAACCAAAGTACATAATTTAGCCTGTTGTAGTAATTTACCTAGTGAGTAACTTGTAGATTATATAAGTAGGACCATTTGTAGTTTTGTAGGTAATTAATTTTAAACCTTAAAAAGCAATGGGATTTGTAAGGTAATGCCCACCATAAAGTAATTGGAACTATGAGATAATGGTTGATAAGTAGGTGCAATAATAAAATTAAAATAGTAACAATAATGAGCCGAGTACTGACAACATTAAGTCGAGCTCATTGACTAAATTGATGAACACATGGATCGTCATTAGTAACTGATTAAATAACCATGTAACCTTATTATACAAGGGCAGGTTAGTCGGTAAACTGTTATTAAATAGGTTAGGCATTGCAGTAGCTCGTTTTAGACAACGTGTCAAGTACCAAATAGGGCCTTGAAGGCCCTTAAGCCTAGAAAATAACGTGCACAATGTGAAAAAAAAATAAAAAAATATATTTCATTTTTTTTCACCCAAAGTCTATCGAGTGCGCGCAACGTGCGATATGTCAAAAAATAGAGAAAAATAGTGGCAATAATCGTACCAGAGGGAATTAGGGGCACTCTCCTCAGTCTCGAATAAAATCGGTTTTTCTGTTGTGTTCCATACAAATTTAATTTCAAAAATTTTTTTTCGTGTTATAGTCGCCTGCGGTGCATAAATATGATAATGTTGTGGCTTCTAAAAAGGTTCTACGTCAGTTTGTGACAAGAAACAAACAAATTTTAACATAAAAATCCTAAGTCTATGAAACCCGATTTTCGTCCCACTGTGCGTCGGATTGGTCGGACCACACTAAAAATTACGCACACATGGTAAGCGGGCGGCGTCACTCTCGATAAGACGAGGTGACGTCTGGTTCTTTTTTCAAGTCTGTGCTTACGATGAACAGTTTCATTCATTCTTACAAGATAACATTTTTTTGTTCAAGTACGAGAAAATTTATATAAAGCGCTTACGACACTGTCGCATGCTTAGATCTACGACGGAGTTGCAGTTTGAAATTTGACTGTTTATTTTCATCATTAAAAGTCAAGAAATACAACTCTTTCGTACAATTTTTCGATGTGCGGGTCACATGAGGTTCACGTGTATTTTTATTAACAACATTTTTTACATTTCGTTACTTCTATTTTGGAAGAAATACACCTTGCAGTAATTCTGTATTCCCATAAATTGAAGCACCAGCTCACCGCGAAAAAAAGATACATTAATTTATAAGTAAATCTGATGGATAGGCCAAAATATTCTACTTGTTAAGTTTTACTATGTGAATATTACATGGAGCGCCACCACACGGATTCCTCCAAGTCCTTTTATTTTTTTATTAGTTGTTCTCAACTCCATAGATAATTCCATAGGGATTTTCCAATGTGTATATTATGTGTTATATAATTATTGTAATATAGAGGAGATAGCAATGGAGGTTTTCATACATGTCGAATAGCCGATTAGTTAGAAAATAAATAGGTGGTTAATCCAAACCTTTGGCCTATCCCAATCTACCCATCAAGTGTCAAAAGTTTTAAATCACTTAGGGCTAATGTTAAAACTCACATAGTTCGTGCAGTTTCGCTACTTCCCAGACCAATCTCGCTAGATTTTATCTGCCACGTACACACACGCGCGTGTAATATGCGCTACTCATATTCGCGAGCGTGCACAAGCGCTCGCGCGTAACTATAAGGTATATAAAATACTAACCCATTAAAGGCATTAACAGAACCAAATGACAATAATAAAATAAAAACACATATCATTCTTGCTGTTGTTAGGTTTCAGAAGCAAAGTTGTTAGTAGAATAAAAATCATTTACAAAGAAATATGGTCAAGCTCAAGTACCTATTGCCACAACAAAATAGGTACGTGCAAGATGGCGGCCTCATAAGTTGTTTCAAGACATTTAAATATTATAATCAAGACATAATTAGGAAAAAAATAAAATTAATTTTAACACACAAGTCGATACAAAATTCAGTTCAACAAATCGTGATAGTCCTATATAATCTGTTCTTATGACAATGTCATGGTTGATATATAAATATATGTTTTTCAAAATTTGATTATAACCCACATTTTAGACCACGTTATATTATATATTACTGCTTAGGCACTTATTATAAAATAACATTATCCATTTGTTTAAGTTTAAAATCTCTATTCAATAGAAACTAGAAAGCATTAAGTTGTATGGAATTCATCTTTCATTGTTTTAAGTAATTGTTTGCTGATTCAGATCATCTTTTTTGGCTATATTATTTAAGATTTTTGTCAGAGAATTAAGTACACTCTTCTTATAAAACAAGACAAATTAAATATTTTTATAAGAGGAATTTCACTGTTACATTAAGAAATAAGTCTTGGAATTAATCGAATACCTAAACATAGGGTATAAAAAGGTTTATTGGTCGTTTCTAAAAAAATGTACAAAAGGTAAAATATAACTCTCAATAGCCTAATGTGTAACTGTTTGTGCGATGGAACCCGAGTGATCTATCATAATTATACTTACTTCAAAAATTACCTATTTCAATTATTCACAAATATATTTGACTTTAATGAAGACTCATAAAATTATATTTATGCGTCTGCCTCCAGTATATAGCGCGTTTTATATAAAATAGAAGAATGAGTCCGTATATTAGCTGCGCGGCGCTTCCTTACTAATTTAATTAAGTCACAACCGCGAAAAACATCTGGAGCGGCATCACACACACACATAATCTCGTTACACTAAAAGCTACAACATATTTACACGACTTACATGTAACTAGAAAAAAATATCCAATGAAATTAAAAATTGACAAACACATCGTCTTATAATTAACAAAGCGTATGGATTCATCGTATTTACACTTACGTATAGATAACGTGTATTGTTACATGCAAACTAGGGCACCAAAATAAGTACATTGTTATCCATTTGAAGCGAATTCTATGTTCGCTGTGTAACTGAATGCGCTTTGTATGCGAGAGCATTCGCGAATGTTCGTCGAGAAACAACAGTGGACGGTTTCTCTTCTTCGCGTCGAACGATGCGCGGTGTAGTTTGCCAAAGACAAAATTCGGCAAACTAAAAGTTGCATAGACTTTGCGTTGGTGGAGACATTTATTGATCTGCGATTTATAAGAGTACGACCCGTATACAAACTCAGCGCAATACTTTCTAAAGTACAATCATTGAAGTATTGATACTAGCGTACAGAACCGACACCGCGAACACCATGTATGTACCAATGCATTGGCGCCACGTGGCTTCAATCTTCAATGGATTCGTTCGATTTTGAAAGAAGAACGGGGGCTCAATTTTGAAATTCGAACCTCCCGGGCGGGACACACATTTTGTTCGAGATGTCTGTTCTATGACATTATACTTCAATGAGCACAATACATCTTTTGTTTGTTTCCATTAGTAAAGCGTGCTTGTCCGCACAGAACAGCCCTTTTACACGAAGACTGATTAGTTTAGGCGCATTAGTTTCCTCTGAATAGTACAGTTAGCTGAAGTACTTATAACAATCGTTGTGCGTTAATCTTAAGGTATTTATTTCATTACATATTTTACAATATTATTGCTTTTCTCGGCTAATATACATACACATAGCTCGCAAACTTATCTTATGCACCCAGTCGATGCGGCAGGATCGATCCTATCACAATATGAAGCACAAACGTGTCTCGATCGCTGGCAGTGTAAAAGGGCCTTACGTTAAAAGCATTCAAATTCAAATCAAAATTTGAATCACATAGGTCATTTACTATAAGGCGGAAGTTTAGACTTAAAAACTATTCTAAAACGTATTTACAGTATGCACAGACAAAGCAACACGCACAAAAGGCTTCAAATACAATTTTTATTTGTGCCATCATATTGCTTAATTAGAATTTCACGTTTAAAATTTTCATGACACGAACACCCCGTGTTATAGATTGCATTACATCGCTTTCATGGATATGCAAAAAGCATACATTTGTTCATTTCATAAGCAAACCAATTTGATTTCTCTGATAAGATTTTCTCATTTTTCTCATAACGTCATTGAAAACCGCGTAGTAACTTATGATTGAGTTAGATTATTTATTCTATTATAATTTAAATTATACGGATGACAACAGACTAGGAAAAATTGTCCCTAGTTTATTCATTTTAAATCAATGTTTGGATATATTAGATTTCGACGCTTGAAAGGAAACATTGACTAAGCGACATTGAGCTAATTTTACAAGAGAGCAGTTTACTGTTGGAATTTTTAGAAAAGTTGTTGTATATGCTACAATAAAGATGATAAAATAAGGATTCCAAAACAGAATAACGTCAGTAGGAGGATTCCAAAAAATATGTATATGATTTTTTAAAATTCCAACTAAACTGCTCTCCTGTAAAGTTAGCTCAATATCGCTTAGTCAATGTTTCCTTTCAAGCGTCGATTTGTATCTACATATTATATCATGAAACACACAATTGAAGAATACAATAAAAAATTAATACGTCCAGTTATAATTTTAATATCAGTTTTGACCAAAGGTATAAAAATAAGTATTTAAGTTAATACATAAAATCCAATGACGCATTCAAAAACATGGTAGTTACAGGCCATTTACTGTTATATCATCAACAATGATTTAATTCTCTCCTTGAGATCATTTCAAGATATTACCAATCAATTTAATAAATAACTAGTATGATTGTCTTCACTAGGCTCTTAGTGAAATAAATACTTGTGATGAGTGTAGTATAGTTCACAGTTCACTAGGCAGGACTGGAGGCGAGATCGGTACGCATCGCTATGGCTTAAACTTTACAAGGGGTATGTTTTTAGAATGCAGGCACTTGTCACAAACCCACTCCGCGTACACTTCTGCAGTCAGTAACTGAAACGCTGGCTCCGTTAGCCCCGTGCAGCCCCTGAAAACATTAAATTATCTATTAGAATGTTGCTACAACCATGTACAATAGCATTGAAAATAAAAATCTGTTTGTAAAGTTACTTTGAACTTAAATATTAATTTTACTCATAATTCTTGTAAGGTATTCTAGTTGTCGTTAAATAAATAATTAAATACATGATAAATTGCTGTCCTTATTGCTACTAATATTGAGAATGTGAGTTTGTGAAGATGTTCAAATGTTAGGATGTTTGTATTTCCATCACGCGCTAAGCGTTGTACGAAATAAACTACGGAATTACGAATGATACTTGGCACACAGACATGATCAGACCATGAATAGATTCTATCCCGGTTGTATTATATTATATTTCCCTGGGATGATTTTGGACGTAAAGGGCCTGCGCCCATTGACGGCACGTCATGACAAAGGTTTTGTTTGAGACGAATAGATACCTTAATTATAATACAATAACGTTGAAATTTCAAGATGATATGAAAGATAAGAGAGTTAGTGTTAAGATGACGGCTGATAGGGAAGTATGGAAGAGGAAAACATATTGCGCCGACCCCAAATAAAATTGGGAAATGGGCAGGATGATGATGATGATGATGAACGTTGAAATTTCAATGATGCTCATCGCAGGTACAAAAGCTTTATATGCCGGATTGTATGGATGCCGTATCGGCATCCAACGGCAATATTTAGAGACGCCGCCGCCGCAGCAAGGTCTGACTACGGTCTACGCTATAGTTCGTTTTTAGGGTTCCGAAGTAAAATCGGAACCCTATAAAGGTTTAAGTAAGGAGCGATTTAAGTAAGCGTTAGTGACTCTGAGTTGGGGCGTAAGATTGTTTACTAATATTGTTTGTCAATTATTTGTCAAAAAAAATGGACTATGCGCACAGGCACGATGTTCGATGGCGCATCGACATAGTTAAAGACGTCGCGGAAAATTTGCCCTCAGTGTGCACAGACCCTTAATATGTTAGTGATTTTGTTTGATGAAAGAATATGAAATAATTAAAGTGATTAAATAATTATCAACTTTTAATTTACTAAGTCTTGAAGATATGTCCAATTTTAAATTTAAAATACTGTTGGATATTTATTAATCAAATGAATATAAGTTATATTCATATATTATATAACATCTTAATTTGTCTAAATAAGCAGGCTCATTATGTAAATAGTAGCAATATTTAAGCCACGTAGTAGCTAGTGTGTAAAATGTAGACACAGTTGATTTGTGTAATACATAATCATGAATGTTAAATACATATTAATTTGCATATTCATATTTTACTTGTTTACAGACAGTGCGCAAGGTTTTGCACACTGAAGATATCTTAAATATCTCCTTTTAATACATAGATTAGCTTGAAAAGAGTAACTTCGCTAAATGAGTTAATTAAATGTATAATTTTTGAAGTGGTAACTTCTTTAGGCGCTTTGAGTAATTTTTGAGGTGGGATAAAACCAATCAGCTCGCGACATTGTCAGATTTTAGTCGACACCTACTCGGGCGCCATCTCTTGAGAGAAGTATAGAACTATAGTTAATTTACAACTCATATTAATATCAAGATTGTATTTTACATACTTTACAAGGCTTTGGCAGCCATTTACTAAAAATGTAATGAATAAAAAAATACTTCATTTAAAAGTATTTCCTGCACAATAAAATATTTCCTGACGATTCAAAAAATACAAACGTAATTTGTTCAAGTTATCACTTCTGTCAGCACTATGCGAATTTTTTTTCTAGGACTAGCAAAGGATGACATCTTTTATAATATTTTGTGTCCACCCGCTTTGTCCTATTTGGGAATCAAGTTCACACCAATTTATGTTATTACAACCATCAATAGACACAAAAATCTTTTGTAATGTAAGAGGCTTTTCCAAAATGTTTTACTTTACTGGTCATACTTTAGATACTAAAATAAAATATTAATAATGTCTATAACAATAAAGTTTTATCAATACAAAATAAAGTTAACTGATTAGATTTAAAAACAAATAATTAAATAATGAATATAAGCAATAAAAATGTAAAATTTTTCAATCTTACCTATGAAACCAAAAGTTGCACCCAGATTCACAGAGGATAGCTTGATCATTATCATGGACCTCTTTGTGGCATACTCCACATGGATAAATAGGTGGCGCATTCGGATTCTGAGGATTGAACACCATTGGCTGATCCGGAGGATACACTTTTCCTGCGCTTACTGGCATTGGCTTAGGGCCAAACATGCCCATTCCTTGACCCATCGGCCCAACTCCTTGAACACCCGGACCTCCCATGGCCATTCCACTCATTCCAGCTAATGGACCACAGTTTCCCATGTTTCCGGGACCTGGCCCCATCCCCATTGACCCACCACCTCCCATTCCCATAGGTCCTCCGTGCCCCATATGACTACCCGAATAAGGGGGACCAGGTCCCATAGACGTCATAGGTCCATTTCCTCCCATTGGCCCACTTCCCATTCCTGAACCCATTGGACTTCCGTGCCTCATTGGACCACAGTGGCCGGGACCCATTCCTCCACTCTGCATTGGACTTGGTGACATAATAGAACTACTCGGACCCATGGAACCGTTTGAACAACTAGGACCCATCGGGCCATTCATCCGAGGAACATTCATACCAGGTCCTCCTCCTCCCATAGGTCCATTCATAGGTCCGTTCATAGATCCTGCTCCAAGTGGACTGTGCATTGGAGGACCCATTGGACTGTTGCTCATGTGGCTACCAGCCATAGACCCCATATTCATAGGGCTTCCCATAGGACCAGAAGACATAGGTGAACCCATTGGCATAGAATTCATTGGACTCATAGGGCTTCCCATTGACCTTGAAGTTGGTCCCATTCCTGGCCCTATGCTGTGGTTACTCATTCCCATACTTGGACCTCCCATAGGAGACATTCCTCCCATATGACCCATGGGGCTCATATTCCCCATTGGGCTGATCCCTCCTCTAGGTTGCATTTGTTGACTCATAGGACTCATATTATGTGGTAGAGGACTCATGTGCCTCATAGGTGGACCACCCATGCCGTGCATTGGTCCCATCATACCCATTGGACCATTCTGACTCATCATAGGCCCATTCTGGCTCATCATTGGACCATTGTGTGATACAGTGGAAGGAGAGTCATCAAAAGGGTTAGAAGCCACAATGGTATCTCCGTATCCAGTTAAAGGGGGCGGGAGTAAATCCTGAGCAGTAGGGGGAGGCTGAGGAGGTAAGGCATTGTTTGCATTTGATGTTTTTCTCCGTTTCTTTGGGTTACTGGGTGCCGGAGCTGGAGGTGTGGGGGTATCCATTGGAGGCTTGAAATCAGGAGGCCCTAGGCCTGGACCCGGCAGCCTGTAGGAGGGCATTCCAGCGAGATTGTGACTCATTATGATTTATTCAGTTCCAGCTCTAATGACCATCCTGAGAAATATTGTATAAATGAGCTAATTTAGAAAATACATTTACACATAAGGCACCGCATTGTCACGAGAAAGTGCAATAACGTGCCGGAAGACTGCTTGTGTCTATTTCTGTAACAAAAAATATATCATCACATTACCACTTCAGAACACACAAGATACAGGTATGGATTGAACTAATCTACGGATCTGCCGTTTGTTTGTATTTAATCATCACTCATTAATGATTACGAGGTGGAGTAACTGAATTTAAGCCGTGGATTTTATGGAGAAAAAACATTTTAGTAACCTGCACATAAAATATCCTAACACGGCATGAGCTGTTAATAATTCATAACTTATAGCCACTATTATTCAATATTATCAGGTAATAACAATATAAAACTTACTGCATTATCATTTAAGCATCGGAATTACTGATTATTTTTTGTCCTCATCAAGACCCCAAGGCAGGCGTGCAACATATGACAAAATACCAAAAGTAAATCCTTTTTTGCGTCTAGATATTGTTATTTGTAGAAGGCTCCTTGGTAGAGTACCGTTTTAACACATGCGAAGATCACTTTTATGAACAATTGTTAGTTCATTCAGTACATTTTTATTTACGACTCACGATATTCCAAACAACACACGCCACATTCACGATTTATTTATATCAGAAAATTGCCGCTAGGGGTCGTCCTATGCATTCTTTTTTATTGACGCTATAGAAGCAAAATAACTTGTTTTACCACAGTCATTACAGACTACATACCGGTAATTCACACAACGCTCGGCGCACAGAGAGCTGGCTGGATGATGGCGGCATTAGCGGTTGCAGCATGCGTGTCGTTTGTATTTAATATTCAATATAATTTAAAATATAAAAATTATGTTCTGCAAAGTTTCTTTTCTACATCACTGAAAATCTGAACCATAAGGACTTGAGAAGCATTAAAGCGTGTAAAGGCTCAGCTCTTAGGCAAGGGCTACTATAGCATAAATTAATATATAAATGACAAGGATGCTTGGAAATGACTAGCTAGGCAACCAGTTCTGCACAGGTTAGAGAATACCTATTTTTGTAATAGATATAAGTTTTATTTTTAAAAGATGTGCTGAGGAGTTTCTTTACGGCTTTTCTTCTCCTCCATGACAAAGCACCTTTCCGAAAAGCTGGTAGATTAAAAAAAATTACGTGCATAAGAGTATCAGTGATACCTACATGAATAAAATATTATTTCATTTCATTTCATTAATGACGATATTGATGATGATTAATGGACAGATAATTAAATGAAGTGATGACATCACACAGTGACATCAACATAGCAACTTTGATTTGCGGGAATAGTGCAATAAAAAATAAATCCACAATAATAAGACAAGGTACCGTGTAAAAAAGGCGACCTTATCGCTAAAGCAGCTATCTATATCAGGCAACCTTACGGAAGAGGATAGAACAACGCAACGAAAAAAAGAAAAAGGGTAGCGGTGCACATAAATTATAAAAGAAAAATGGAATGATAACATGATGACAGCTGCAAGGATTAAAATAAAAGATTATTGCATAGCGAGATAGAATTACTTAACTTGTTTTTTAAAACTATGGAAGAGATTTCCAGAGTCTTACAGCAACAGTAGTGAAAGATTTAGCGTAAAAAGAAGAGTAAGCAATAAATAAGGAGTAACCATCATAATATTACATTATTGTCGTCATCAAATCTGTCTGCCGTGGCCGTGGGTCCATGTTGGCTGCGGCCATGTTATTTCCCGAGAATAATATTTATCAACAATCCTCATACCGGTAAGTCAGATAACCGGTTATGTGAAAATGACAGTCGACATCAATGTGATGTGAAATCGTGGAGTACAGAGATAAGGAGAGCCAGCACATATGGGCGGAAAGTTGAAAAAGTGTTCAGCTGTGTATACTAAAAAATAAAAATAGAGGTTCTAGTACTTACTATTATCATCCTACGACAGTAGCGCTAAATAAATAATAAATACGGAATAACTACGATATCAACATAGCTGTTGTAGACGGAGCTGCGGAGTGAAGTTTGCTGAGTTCAATAAAATTTATCCTAGGCTACCGCAGTGCCACTCGTTATTGGACGCGTTCTTACGGACACTTTTCATTCTCTTCTTACCCTCTATACTCCACGTCTGAAAATGTGAAATGAAGGAAAATCAATGGAAAAATATCACTATTTCATCTGTGGCAGTGTTGCCAGGTACCACATTATATTACGGTATTACGGTAGATCTACCGTATTCAGCTTTGATCTAAAACCGTAACGATTTTTAGTGTTTTTAGTACATTTGCCGTATTTTGACTCACACAAAAATTTGATTTTAGTACGAAAAAACCTCAAATCTTATACAATGTAGTGTATTTTATAAGAATCTAGGGTATTTTACGTAAAAATCTACCGTAATCCAGTTTTTGGACTTGGCAACATTTGTCTGTGGAATGACATCTGTCAAATTGCTTGATTAATGAATTTATTGACATCTGACAAGTGTCCTGTTATGATAGGTTAGAAATAAAATAATGAAACTATTGAAATAAATTAAAATCAACAACATTAACTATTATGCAAGTTTAAAAAATGGCTTTAAACAAGTTATTTGCTGGACTTTCATTAACACCTAACCTAATTATTAGAAGAACAATACATACTGGTGTCGTAAGTTTGGCAAGTAAACCTAGTGTAGTGAAACCAAAACCTGGCTTTGGTAAGAGTTACAGAAGAATAGTCCATTTTCCAGAGGAATATACCGTCAAGCCTCTAGAAGTGACTAATCTTGCTGGTCGAGACCCAGTAACAGGTAAACTTGTATTTATTTCAACAATACGGCTTCTTTCGTACCTATTTATTTGGTCCAGTATAAAATTCATGTCTTCAATTTCACACCACAGGTCGAATCGTAGCAAAAGGTATAGGTGGTGGAATTAAGCACAAGTACCATTGGATACAATGGGTGAGAGATGGCCCCACAGAAGGACCACCTCAAGAAGAAAAAGTTATACAGGTATTTTAGTTGTTAAATTTTCCTAAACATATTTATTCTCCAATACCACACGTATTGAAAAATAATTGTGAAAATTTAGAGATGCATACAGGATTGCGTTTAGTGCCTATCTCATGGTTGAGCATTTAGAACTTCATAAAACACCTGATTATCAATTTATTATAATACATATAAACTTATTATAGAAAATATGATCCACTTTCAGTCCAGTAACATTCAGTCTTTGCAAAGAATATAGGTACATTCCAACAAATGAAGAAGTAAAATAAAGTAGTCCTTGCACCAGAGGTAGGTTAAATAAAGCAATCTATGCAAGCTATGCAATGGCCGTTCTTGCTGCCAGTACTCTTTTATCTTTAACTAGCTGTTGCCCACAACTTCGCACGTTTAAATTATGCTTATCATATTTATCCCCTATTTCACTGCCTTGGGGGTTGAATTTTGAAAAATCCTTCCTTAGTGGATGCCTATGTCTTAAGAGGAATACGTGAGCGAAATTTTAAGTTTCTAGCCCTAAGGGTTTGGCCTGTGCGTTGATACATCAGTCAATCACTTTTGCCTTTTATATATACAGATTAGTGGATACCTGGCATGTGTTACTACAATAAAATTGTTGTATGGAAAAAGTCGAAAACTAACTTCATAATTGGACTGAATGTGCCTAATGCATTGTTTTAGTGGCTAAAACCATCTTTGCATTATTCCCTTTCAAATGAAACTGGGTTGGAGCATATTGGTTGGATTATATCAGTCTGTTACAAACATAGGTATAAACATTTGTGTTATAATAAAGATAACTTGATGTATGGATTAGGTAAGGGCAAATGCACTGAATAATAAAATGTCAATGACATCAAATCTATTGTTTATATACAGGTGTTGGAAGATGGTTGTAGAACAGCGCATATAGCCTTAGTGGCTGTTGGAGACAAACTGAAGTACATTCTGGCTACTGAGAACATGAAGGCTGGGGATATAATCAAAACATCTCGTCACTTACCAAGGATACCGGGTATTTTATTTCAATAACTTTTTCATATTTATTTTAACAGTATGGAAATACAAGATTCAAAGTTAAAGTCAAAATCATTTACTCATATAGGCATGGCTGATACACTTACACACTGTATTTGATTGTATGTAGCGTTCCATTTAGATATATTATGAATAATATTGAATACTTTGTTATTAGTTATTTATTACAGACTAAAAACTATCAAATATAGCAAAATAATAATAAAAGATAAAAAAGTAATTCACAGTTATTTCTGTAACATTTATTTTATTTTATTCTTCATTGCACTTTAAAACATAAAAGATACAAAAGGCAGACTTAATGCTAAAAGCATTCTCTGCCAGTCAACCTTAGGACAGTGGGAGAACAAAGAAGGCTGTAACAAAAAGAAACTAAATAGAGTTGAAAGCAATAATAGTAGATAATAATATCTGAATACTCATCACTTTTGTTTCACTTAATTTTTCAGTTAGAGCAAGTGAGGGTGATGCCTATGTGTTAGGAGCTCTTCCTATCGGGACAATAGTACACTGTATTGAAAGGGATCCAGGTGAGTCACTTCAATATCATTACTAATATTATAAATGTGAAGTATTTTCTGTCTGTACATTTCACACTCCGCTGAACCAATTT
This sequence comes from Thymelicus lineola, assembly GCA_963932265.1. Taxonomy (NCBI): domain Eukaryota; kingdom Metazoa; phylum Arthropoda; class Insecta; order Lepidoptera; family Hesperiidae; genus Thymelicus; species Thymelicus lineola. The sequence continues at coordinate 10,886,688 of OZ010696.1, read as the reverse complement.
AGTTGGAATTTGGTGTGGAGATAGTTGGGAGACATATGGAAGGACGTAGGATAGTTTTTATCGCAGAATTTCATACGGGGCTGTACACAATTTATAAAGGAAATCAAAGTGATGTGGTTAAATTTTCAAGATGTACATCAAATAAATAATGCAAGTAACATTTCAGAATGAGTAACCAAAAAACTGCTCATAGCCCTGCGGCTTGCGTCGATCGTAAGTGATCGACAAAGTTAAGCAACAGCGGGCGCGGTCGTTAGTTGGATGGGTGACCGCTAGTGGCAAAAATTCTTGAGCGTTTCCGTGCTTCGGAGGGCATGTAAAGCCGTCGGTCCCGGTTGTTATCATATGATAACAGTTGTTAAGCCCTCGGACGGTTTGAAAACTTCCGACACTCGGGTTGGCCACTAACCCCTCCACCAATCCGCACTGGAGCAGCGTGGTTGAGTATGCTCTAGGCCTCCTCAAGAGGAGAGACCCGTGCCCAGTAGTGGGCCATTAATGGGTTGAAACCAACACCAATAAACCACTTTGAATGTTAATTTCGTTGAATTACCGATAAGCAAGTATATTTCCTTTTTAATTAAAAAATCTGGTAACATGTTACTGATCATCATCAAATTACAGGTTGTGGCGGGCTTTACATCCACGCCGCGGGCACTTACGGTACTATCATAAGGAGACAGGACAAGCGCATCATAGTACAAATGCCTTCAAAGAGGCTCTTCAGTTTTGATGAACACTGCATGGCCGTTGTGGGTATGTATGTAGTATGTAAACGTTTTATCAGTAACTAGCTGTGCCTCACGGTTTCACCCGCGTTAATTTGTGGAAGAAATTAACTACTAAAATATATGATGCTAGCTTCCTCAGTAAATGGACTATCAAACACAAAAATAATTTTTCAATTCGAACCAGTAGTTCCTGAGATTAGCGCGTTCAACCAAACAAACTCTTCAGCTATATAATATTAGTATAGAAGTGTAGATTACTTCATTTATCATGTGGGTAGGACAATGAGAAGTAAAAAGAAAGTTAATTGATTTAAAAATTATTTTTAATTAAGCCTAGAAAGGATTTATGCAAATTTCTCTTTGTGGGTTAAAATAGGAGGTGAAAGTTTGTATATGAAATCAATACTTCCCCGCAGATGAAACCACCAGGTACAAGCTGGTAATCAGAGAAAATCTCACTCAGCTCCCTACCCAGCATTGGAACATTACAATGGAGAATATAAGCATTATTTTTAACCGACTTCAAAAAAATAGGAGGAGGTTCTCAATTCATCTGTATTTTTGATGTGTTACCACATAACCTTTCACTGGGTGTACCGATTTTAATGATTCTTTTTATATTCGAAAGCTAGTGCTTGTCATGTGATCCCATTTTTTGAGCAAGATCTGACGAGTAGTGTTTTAGTTATCCCTAATTTTGGAGTTGGTTATTTTTTAGAAGAATTATATTTTTGGTATACCTATACAAAAAAATGCACCTGAATAGTGGCGCTAGCATGCGTCAATGCACGAAATTAAAATGATCGTCACTTCAAAACCACTTGTTCGATTTAAATGAAAAAAAACAGGTATACTTCTAGACAAAGTTTGAAGTAATGGACCTACTGTCATTCTCCATTAATGCTATATTTTCCATTTACATTACAGGTCGTCTATCAAACGTCCTCCATGGTGAAACGCATATAGGTTCAGCGCAACGCAACCGCTGGCTTGGCAACAGGCCTCGCTCAGGGCTGTGGCACCGCAAGGACGGCAGACACGGACGCAAGATCAAACCACCGAAGCCAGTGAAAGAGATCGCCAACCCTAAGTCATGGCCGACTCCAGCCATACAGCTGTCAATGCATCCGTAGAATTTTAGTGTTGTTATAAATATAGTTTGGTACTTTATCGCATTTAAAGCCTTTTATTTAAAATCTTGCTTAAATACCTACTTTCTACCTTCCTTTCTTTCTTTTTCTTATCTCTTTCTTGGCTGGCAACGCATCGGTGATGCCTTTGGTGTTGCTGATGTTCATGGGTGACGATAGCCACTTACCATCAGGTGGATCGTCAGCTCGTTTGCCGGCTATTTCCAATAAAAAAATACTTCCTCGTATTGTATATAAAAATGGTGTTAAGGAGGGTAGTGCAATATTGGACTTTTTTACAAAAAAGGAGTATGTATAAAAACAAGTTTTTTTTTATTTTTCATATTTCGATTTATTCATTATCTTTTATCAATGAATAAATATTTAGTAAATACAACGACACCGACTAAATATACAAATTCACATCGCCCATTGTAGGTACATAACTGTGATGACATGACTAAGTATTTCTGTTTACATAAAATGCATTGCCTCTCTATAATAATATGCATAATGTATCTTATAAGATCAATGCTCGAATTGCAGTGTATTTGTAACTTTGTTCAAAATTACAATATAGATTTCTCTAATGCGAACAAACACTTTTCTAAACATCAAGAAGTGGATGCATAAACTATTGTTACTACACCATTGAGTTATATGTATAGTAGCGAAATGCGCTCTTAAGATGGCACTTGGAGACTACAGTGCTTTGAGAGTTGTTGCGATAAAAATGCCTGCTGTGCTGTAAAAGGCTGCAAAAATTATTACACGAACATTATATTTGTTTCTTGTTAACTTTGAAATAAACGAATTTTCAAGCGATTACTATCGAGCCTTTACGGTTACCGGCGACAATGCTAATCTCACGTAGTTTTTAAGAGTTAGATAATACTTTTTGCGTGTGTGAAAGACACTTATGTGGAATTTTCCGATTGAACTAATTACCTAATTATATTTTCCGATTTCAACAGCTGATAATTCATAGAGAATTAGCAAAAACCAATAAACATTTGAATATAAAGATACGATATTCGGTATTAACCATATGTGCTTTTCACAGACAAATACAGAAATTGTATACCTTAAGCTACATACATTTAAAGCCTAATATATTTTGTTGCAATCATTAAAATTGAACATTTACCATGATTTTACAATGTTGTTAACTATTTGAGTAGAATTCAGTGTTTACACCACTAATAATCAGCAGAAAAATATATTGCCAAAACAATTGAAAATGGCTGATGTGTTTTTATTGAAATTATATTTTTTTGTACTAAAAATACACTAAAATTTAAAAATTCTTGAGCTTGTCACACAAGTGTACTGACATATATACTAATAGTAAAATTAATTATATATATCAGTCATATCACATTTTATTAAACAAAAATATACATTTTATAAAATCCTAGCCATTCATAAAAATATAGATACACCATCACTTTTAAAGCTTACCCGCTCAATTTTTAAAGAAAAGTTTGCGAAGATATATAATAAAGTCTTTTTTCTAGTTTACATATTCATTGAACAGGAAAAAATAGTCTGGCCAATTGCTTCAGAATAGGAAATGTGTGAAGACAGATTGGTTCACACACTTACCGTCTTTTCATATTTACCCAATAAGCAGAATAGTGTAAGAATTCTAAAGCCTGCTTTGGTTATTACCTATGGCAACATATATTACACTTATAAGCATAACTAACACAATTATAGGAAAAAGTTATATTAAGATACCTACATTAATAAAATGCCACAATAAAGATCAAAAATCTTATAAACTAATACTATTCTTTATATGAGTTTCATTCCAAATCTTGGTCTTCATCCGACAGGGTCAGCACCTATGAAACAAGTACAAAATTGTGTTTCTTGTAAAATAAACAAAAAATATGTACAATCTCAATTAAATAATGTCTATTATTGAAAACCACTTTTATTAAAGATATATTAATTATATATCCAGTGGCCACCTTGTCACCATAGCCTATGAATGAACGACAAGACCATTCAAATAATATTAATTTTACCAAAAAAAAAAATCATCAAAATCAATATTATTTCCTCAATTCCTCATATATTCCATCATTAGAACTGAATTTTGATAAATGGTTTGGTCGCAAATTTGAAGTACACCCATTCGAACAAAAAAAATCCTAAATCAGTTCATACATGACATAGTTCAAAAGTAACAAAATTGACAACCTCCCCTTTCTTTAAAGTAACACATCAAATACTCACTTCACTCATCTCCGCTGACAATTGTAGCTGAGTCAAACCAGTGACCTCTTCTAGATAAGCCGCACTGTCCAACACTTTGAGCAGGAAGGCGGTTCCATTCTGGCTGTGAGCGTTGATGACTATATCCGAGCAAGCGATGCACTGTTTGAACTTAGTGCAAGTCGGGGTAACAGTTTGATATGAGTGTAGAAAGCCTCGTATAGAGTGAGGCACTAGACCGAGCACTCCTTCAGTCACGTTAGATTCCTTGTCTACGTCGTCCGTTATGTTGTATAATGCTGGTGCTTCGGCCCTGTTGAGGTTATTCATGTTAATATAGGACTAACCCCTCATACACCGATGTAATGATTATGATAGTGATAATAGCAAGCAAGCATAATACAACCAGTTGAGATTATAGTCAAGTATAAACTTATAATTGTCTAGCCTGAAACTCAAATGCTTTATTTGAAATCGTTATATTTGTCTATGCTCATTATTGATCTTAAAAATAATAAATGTATCCATGTAAGTTTATGTTTTCTCCCACATTCTATGCGAGTGTGCGCGTTCTTCTCTCTTTCTCTCTCTATGCGTGTGTGTTATATGTATGTGTTCCCTCTTGAGCGGGTCTGTGGGTTTCTCTCTTCGTATGCATATATGTCTGGTCTGTCTCTCACTGTGTATGCATGTATCCTTCTCTCTCTATCTCGCTGTATGTGCGTCTGTTTGTCTAGTCTGTCTCTTATTGTGTGTATGCATGTATCCCTATCTTTTTTCCCTGTATGTGCATCTCTTTGTCTAGTCTGTCTCTCACTGTGCATGCATGTATCCCTCTCTCTCTATTTCGCTGTATGTGCGTCTGTTTGTCTGGTCTGTCTCTCACTGTGTATGCATGTATTCCTATCCCTCTTTCGCTGTATGTCCGTCTGTTTGTCTGGTCTGTCTTTCACTGTGTATGCATGCATCCCTATCTTTCTTTCGCTGTGTGTGCGTGTGTGCGTCTGTCTGTCTGTCTGTCTCTCTCTCTCCCTGTGTGTGTCACCTGAGCGGGTGCTGCAGCAGCGAGGTGAGCAGTTCGACAGCGAGCGCGCCGGCGATGGCGGCAGCACCGGGCCGCGTCACCGTACACTGCTGGTCTAGTGTGCGCTCCTTCAACGACTGTACACACACACACATGACCCGTGTTAGTAGGTACAATCGGCAAAGGAATTAAGTATGCAGGGCGTAATTCTAAAACCTTTTGTAATTTTAAATATTGTAATATTGTAATATTGGATTTTGTTTATGTAAATAGCCGGCAAACGAGCTGACGATCCACCTGATGGTAAATGGCTATCGTCGCCCATGAACATCAGCAACACCAAAGGCATCACCATAGAGTAACTTATACATGGCATCACTGATGCGTTGCCGGCCAAGAAAGAGAGAAGAAAAAGAAAGACCTGGCTCTCAAGCCCCCAGCCGGACCACGACGAGTCGTTTGGCGGCTAGCTATCCAGGGGAATCCCATGGAGAAATAATAATAGTAATAATGGTATTAATTAACAATTAAAATCAATATTACCAATATAATCCCTCGAGGGGCCCTACCACGAAAACGTGTTTACGTTATTTTTTTTGGCAAAGACAAAACCAGTCCTCTATCTACCAACAAACTTTTTTTTCGTAAGCTATTAAGCGTTAAGCCATTTGTACCCTATTATTTTATTGTGTTCAATAAAGATTAAATAAATAAATAAATAAATGAAAACTTAGTAACGTCAACTGACATTCCCCGGCGCGGTGACGTCATTACAGAAGTAGCAGCCAAGCTGTCCGCCGGCCAGGTAGCGCTCGGTGTCGACGGGCCCCCCGGCCGGCGTCCGCCCCACGCCGTGCCGCATCACTAGGTAACTGTCGAACCCCAGCGCTGCGTTTAGGACTATCTGTGGACAGTAGCGATGGGCGATTATTACTTAAATTAATCGAATTATCGATTGTTCAGTTTAGTCGATAAAAGTCGATAACAATTGATGTTATTCGATTGTCATCGAGGGCCGTGTCCACTGGGACTTCCGATGACCTTTTTTTTCGTCCGAGCGTTGAACCGATAGTAAATATAGCAGTTAGTAGTTTGTTGTTAGGAACTACTAAATCGACAATCGAATGTACAATGGCGCAATTTTCGATTCAGTCGATTGTTTTTTTTGCAACAATCGCCCATCACTAGTGGACAGGGTTTCAATGCAACGGGTATTCAAGATTTTTGAGTTATGGTGAGATGAGACTAGTAACTAGTAAAGTCACCCGCATAGAAAAGTAACCCATCTGTTAAAGGCAACAGAAACGTTGCTGTTCATATATTTATAAACAGATGGGTTACTTCTCACAGGAGGTGACTGTACCTAAACTAAGTCGAGATAAAATGAGTTAAGTAAAAATGAGAAGAAATAATTCGAATTGCGAGTTATTTAATGCAAACACAATAAGTGAATTAAAAATATTCGCGGCAAATTAAAATGACGGCAGGAAATTATTAATTGATTAAATTGTCTATTTTATGTAAGTTTGAGTTGAAACTTGAAACTTTGAAACTTCGCTTCGTCATTTATTATGTGTACAGCGAAGGATTGGAATAAATTGCCCGCGTCGGTATTCCCGCTCGATTATAATGTGAGTGTCTTCAAGGCAAGAGTGAATAGGCTTTTACTAAGTTAATGCGCTTTACCACCAATGACTACATCGCCACTTACCATCAGGTGGGATTGTAGTCAAGTATTAACTTATAAGATATAAAATAAAAAAAAGGAAAGCCAGGAAGGGTTAAATTTTTCGCGTGTATCTTGTACGTATACATAATATTCTTAATCTTCTAAACCGCTGAATGAATATATATAATTAAGATATCGTTAGATTTGTCTTGAAAACCCAAGTGTTTTTAGATGAAATAAAAAAAAACAAATATGGTGGCTGTGAGATGCCATTGCTTGAAGTACCAATAAATAAAAATAAATCGAATATCAAATTAAAGAGCTCAACATAAGGATTTCAAAAGTGTACATCATGATAGCTTATTTGATTGCAGGCGGTTTTTTTTACCTTTTAAATTTATACTAGTTAATCGACGATTTTGAAAGAGGTTTTCATTGATTTTCTCATTCAGAGTTTGACGGTATTATATCACACTAACAAGTGAGGTGGTCAGAGTGGCGCAAGTTAGGGGAGGCCTATGTCCAGCAGTGGTACCTCCAAGGTCTGATGGATGGATGGATGGATCACACTAACCTTTTTCTCAGTAGCTGCAAGCAGGGTAGGCAGCCATCTTGCTTCCCGCGTATCGAGCAACAGGAAGATGACGTCATGCTCAGCGATGGCTTTCACCAGCTTCTTGTAGTTGTCCAGAGTTTCAGCTTTCAAGGCATCGCCGACCGGGTGCCCGGGCATCGGGATGTGGGCCACTATGCTACGGGATTTCTGTTTGGACATTCAACTATACATTTGAAAAACTATACGTTTCATTTGAAAGGCAATAATCTGACGATGGTTTGAGACTACTAAATGCATTAGCGACTTCGGTCCATTGATAAAGTCGATTTTCCACTTTTCCCATACAACAATTTGAAGATAATATGTAAAGATGGCGCATCAACGTCAACGTAACACAAAAACACTGATCTGTTTCACATCAGATTTTTAGCGTAGTTGAACATGCCGGGTATCTACTAGTAAAGCATAAATAAATCGCACCTTTAGAATTGAAGTGGCTTATCTAAGAATTCTAAGAAAATGACTTTTATACATTGAACGGCATAAAAACACGTAGCAAGTTTAGAATTGTATCCAAAATTCGTATTTTTTGGTAAGCGCCAAAAATGTAATTGAAGAATTGGGCATTTTTTTTATTATTTATTGGGCATAGAATACACGTTTTTATGTCGTTCATTATATAAAAGTCATTTTCTTAAAATTCTTAGACAAGCCACTTCAATTCTAAAGGTGCGAAATAGTAGTTTTTTTTCTTTATTTGCATACCACACTGTGGTTAAAATTGAGAACTAATTTTAAAATAAACAACATGTGTGTACCAATTTTATGCGAATAAATATATTATGTTATGTTAGCTATAGTGCTTACAACAGTGGGTAAGATTTGTTTCAAGTTGTCAGCCGCCGCGTCCGCCTTCATCCGCCCGCCGGCGAGGCAGTCGGTGTAGTTGAACAGCCCCTGACGCGTCGGGTTCGAATACGACACCTTGCCGCTATCCAAGAACGTTATGTGACGGAAACCCCACGCCTGGAATAAGTTGTTCAGTTCCATTGAAGTATTATTACCAGCGTATAGAACCGACACCGCGAACACCATGTATGTCCCAATGCATTGGCGCCACGTGGCTTCAATCTTCAATGGATTCGTTCGATTTTGAAAGGAGAACGGGGGCTCAATTTTGAAAATCGAACCTCCCGGGCGGGACACACATTTTGTTCGAGATGTCTGTTCTATGACATTATACTTCAATGTTCAGTTCAGAATCATTTATCTTGATAGGTAATTTTGTATGAATTATAATTATAGCATAGAGGCATCAAGCACGTAATTAATTTATTAATTTATTCTATTTTCGGAAAGAAACGATGAAAGAGACTCCGCAACGCGTATGAATAACCGATTAAAAGCGAGTAGATTCGCACGCGAAGGACTCCTTACGTATTTGTTCGTAATTCTAAGTTCAAAATTCTATATTCAAAGCGCATGTAAAAAAAATTAATGACTTTTGACACATTGTAATAAGAACCTTATTCATAAACGCTTAAAACCTATTTTAGCTATTGCACTGTTATAATATGTTTTATCTTTATCTTTTTTCATACGAGTGAAAGAAACAAAACACTTTATAAGCCTTCAATAACTTAAAAGATAAGGGGGTAAAACTTCAAGAATTGCATGTATAGCTACCAACAAATTGCGAGCCACGTGGCAGCCGAGGGTGCCGGCGCCCAGCAGGAGGCATTTCGTCTTCTTCATGATGTCCACATCCAGCTCCGGCACCAGACGCCACTTCATCAGCTTCGTGTTCAGGTCGGATGACGTGTCGGCTAGCCTGGTAATGTCAAAAACGACATTAAACAAGACTGTGCGTTAAGGATTTAATTGCGCTAAACTGGACTCTATTGTCATAAAGTCCATTTTCGAACAAAATTATGCTAAATGGGAAAGCAAGCCACATGGGGTTTTACAGGGGAAGTATCTTTAAGTTTTATTTTTATTTATTTATTTTACGTGTACTGTTTTGTGTCTCGAATACGAGTAGATGTGTTTTCTTTCTTTATTTTTTTCTAATGGTATTAATGAAAATGGAAAATAATTTATTTACTTCACAGGATCCATAGACGCTGACATACAGGCCAGTCGTGGGCCAAAGTTGCCTTTCTCGTTCCTCTCCCAACCAATCCAACCAGCGCTCTCAGTGCCTTCAACATCCTGAAACACACAGACAATACATATTTATCCAATTTAATATTATAAATGTGAAAGTTTTTATGTTTGTTCCTCAATCATGCCACAACTACTTAACCAATTTGGCTGAAATTTGGTATGGATGTAGCTTATACTCTGGATTAACACATAGGCTACTTTTTATTCCGGAAAAAATTCAGGGTTCCCGCGGGATTTGTAAAAAATCGATCTCTACCATGGGCAAAAGCTAGTTATACAAATAAAAGTAAGTTAATTTGTGTTGTTACAACACAACAAAACATAAGTGGAGTCCAGTTAGATTTAAACCTCGGCATCCAATTACCTTGATATTCAAAGTTTGAATGTATTAAGATGAATCATTTTCTATTATGAGTTTTAGACAATATTAAAACATTACCCATTTTTTTATCCCTTATTAATTAGGAAACAACTAAGTTTTTGTTGTTACTATTGGACTTAATATGATTATGATAGCGTACACTTAAAAACAAAGAAGTAAACAAGTTAAAAATCTTTTTAAAGTTATTTTAAATAAAAACGGATACTCAAGATACAAATCTAAATATTAGTATATTGTTATACCAATATTTAGACTCAGTAATTACATGGATCATGAAGTTAGACCTAATGAATACCCATGTTTATTAAAAAAAGCATGAAAAACCATAATTTGAACTCACATGAGGTATATGTATTTTGTAAACGAGACTATTGGCAATGGATCCATTAGGGCTGCATCTCAAACCAAAAACTTTCACAATTTTATCCGGCATTGTATCTGGATAATGCTCCAACATCGCAGCAACAAGCATTCGTAGTGGCCATCCTGGATTCTCGCCATTGCTCGGATCAGCAAATGCAAAGAATGTTTTATCAGCATCAATCACTGAATCTGGATCATTTTGAACTACATATCTCTTTAGTGGGTCGACGTGAACATAGTCTTCTTCTTGCGTAATAAAAAAGAAACATTTTTGATTCTGTGGTAGAGCCCTAAAGCCATCCCATATGTCATCAAGTTCTTTTTCAGAGAAATATGATGTGGCAGGTGAAGCTTTTTCGAGAAGATATACCGTTGGTTGACTAGGGCAAGGGAATGTAAACCAATAGTAATAGTTGAACTTTTTTAAATCCTGAAACATGAAAGTTATTAAAAATTAAAACAAAATCTTATAAACTTGAATTTCTGATTTATAATATTTCAAACAAGCACAGTACTCACAGCAAATGAGAGGATAACAAAATTAAGCAATCCTGCGGGGTTTTCAATCCAAGTTTTTCTTCTCATATTGAGCCATATCACATCTCCAATGCTGTTTAAAAATAGCGCTTTGTCCAAGGACTTGAAGCCTTCTACAGTGTTCTTGTTCATTATCATACCAACTACATTAATACAGTATGGCTCCTCTTGTGGTTCCCTACAAATAAAAGAAAATGTTCCATGAAAACAAAGTTGCATGACAAGAGTTCAAAGTCCTATACAAAACCTAAAATGCCAAGTTATTTAAAAATTCAACAGTCGATAAACAATCTTATGCCATAGTTAGTTCACAAAGAGCCATTTCAACAAAGCAGCAAGTAAAATACATACGTGTTGAATGAGGTTCCATCAACTTCGAAAATAGTTTTTATATCATCTCGATATGAGTATCGCCCATAAATTTCTTTCGTGCCATCATTAAGCTTGGCCACATCTATTTTATCCTCAGTAAAAGTATGCCAAAAAGATGGGTGCACAAAAGACATGAAAGGTACGTATTGAATAATTTCCCCTGGTTTTTCTGAATTCATATTGGAAATTTTTAGTGAAATTAAATAAGAGACTGCTGAATTATCACTTCACATACAATGTAATGTTAATTTATTGTATTTATCTACTGAAAATGTTAAACAATAACTTTAAACTTTATTGCATTCAAATTGTAGGTATCGATCGATTCAATTGACATTAATGACATTAAAGATAGAGTTTAAACAATGTCAATTTGACATGAAACGCAGTGTTGCCAATAATCCAGTTAATGTGAAAAAGTATCGTTTATCTATTTTAGGTTTTTATTTTATTTATTTAAATGGTTCTCGAAAAAAAGGTCCAAATATCCAAAGAATGTCTTAATGGTCGTAGCGCACATATCAACTCGGAAAAGGATCGGCACCGGATCGCCTCGCCGTCAACCTAACGTAAGCGCGTTATAACCGACCAACAGCTCCAAATCGACTCGGCTACGGCTAGGCGACGCCGCGCTTACGGCTCGCCGCACTGTGGAACGAAAACAAAAAAAGTGGCCTTAAGGGCCAAATTTAGTAGAATCGGATTCTATTAACTAATACGGTTATTTTATATTCTATTAATTTTTTTTGTATTGTTAATATTTATTGCGTTATGGCATTATGAAAATTTTGTGGAAAAAAAATACATAATTCGACTCTTTTTCTTAAATAACCTTTAACAAGGTAGTAAAAAACATAACTGGATTTGATGGTATTTTGATAGATTGTAAAAAATCATGATTCCATCCACACCACCCTTTATATGACGTCATTTGTTTTGATCAAAATCCACATGTAAACAATAGAAAGCTTATCAGGTATCCGAATGGCGTCATTTGTTTTGGTAAAAATGAAAAATGATCAAAAGAAATGGGTCAAAACTAATTATACATTAGACTTATTTCGTTCTAAACACGGTGATTGGTTGGATGCCGAGGTTGCGTGGCCATATTTCATAAAGAGAGCATTTGATGAAAGTTCTAATATAATCGAACACGATATACCCAGCACATCAACCCAATTTATACTCGTATCACCATCAAAACACAACGTAGGAACCTCCATTGAGGTCAGTCCAAGAAAATCTTTTTGTGAACTACAGCCTAAACAAATAAAGAGACGCGTATCAAATATTGAAAAAACCATGTCTTTCGATGAAATATCACACGTATTTGCTATGAAATTAAGAGATAATGGTCGTGGAGAACTTGCCAATATAATTACTTAATCACTTAATTAAAAATCCACAAAAAGAGAAAAAAGTAAAAGAATGCATTAGTGATAGTTCAAAAACACCAACATTTACTGCAGACAAGACGTCAGGGTTATTTTTATGGCTAAAATTATCCAAATGGCAATACAATACTCAATAGAAATCGATACAATACTCGATAGAAAAATCGTAGAGGAAAAAAGTGGAAACTTATTTCCTTCTTACTTTAGTGTTCAAAAGGCTAAACAGTTATATTATCCACCCGTAGAGGACATAACATTAACAGATACCACTGTGAAAATAAAACTACAAGCACTTTTAGATTTGACAACGATTCGGTTATTAAAATCAATTACCGTAGATGGCGACTGTAGAGATATGAAATTAATAAGTAAATGGGGTTTTGATGGTGCTTCCAACCAGGCTACATACAAGCAAAAATTGAATCAGAGACGGATAATAATGATAATGCAGACGATTCTAGCATATTTATGGGGAGTTTAGTACCTATCAAGTTAGAATCTGGAGAAAAAACTATTTGGGAGAACGAGTCCTCAAATTCGCCATTATGGTGTCGCCCACTATTTTTCAAATTCATCAAGAAAATTCGGTAACAAAAAAACAGGAAATGACTTCAATGGAATCTGAAATTAGCGCTCTGCAGGACATACTTCAAAATACTTGAAATACAAAAATTTCATCTATATTGAGTGACACATCAACACAACGATGTGATATATGTAAGGCTTCTCCCAAAGAAATGAATCAATTACATGTTTTATCTCAAAAAACAATCAACACAGACTTATATAAATATGGCCTTTCATTATTACATATGTGGATACGCATGATGTTATGTATTTTACACATAGCATATTTTACACATTTTACACATAGCACAGGTTAGATTTTAAAACTTGGACGGTAAAGGGGGATAAAAAATAATTATGGAGAGTAAAAAAAGACTATTCAAGACGCCTTTAGGGTGCAAATGGGTTTACTGGTTGATATAGTTAAACAAGGTCACGGCACAACAAATGATAGTAATACGGCAAGACGATAATTCGCAGACTATAAAAAAACAGCATCTATTACGGGAGTTGATGAAACTTTAATTTGGAGATTCGGAACTATTCTATAAGTTCTGTCTTCGGGCCATAATATAAATGTAGAAAACTTTAGAGTCTTTACCCAAGACACAATGATAATGTATTTTGATTTATATAAATGGTATTACATGCCTTCAAGCGTTTACAAAGTTCTTGCTCATGGAGCAGATATAATAGCCAATTTTGGACTTATTCCGATTGGTAAATTATCTGAAGAAGCATCTGGGGCCAGAAATAAAGATTTTAGACGGTACAGATTAAACCATTCTCGTAAATTCAATCGAAAAGCCACCAACCAAGACATTTTAAATAATTTGTTAATCAGTTCAGACCCATATATTTCAACTAAACGTACAACGAAAGCACAAAATACTTTCAGACGAAGCAAAAACATCGCAACAAGATACACAACACAAGATACTGTCGATGAAGATATGGATGTCGAGAATTTTGATTATGTAAATGTAGACTCACAATCAGATTTTGAGGTTGAACATTCCGTTTCCGAGCCTGAGCCAGAGTAATTTTGGTTTCAAACATTTCTTACTTTGTCACCTTTCCTAAATAACTGTTGACATCTTTCGTAGATCGCAATAATCTCGAAGCTCGATTACTAGTTGAAATGCCACTAGTAATCGAGCATTCTCGACATTAATATTTTTCAAACAATGTGGAATAGGTCTACTGGGGACACCACTAAAAAAAGCGCACCTAGTTCTCTACTTCATGGGTGGTGTGGAATAGTTTAAGAAGAGTATGTCGTCTTAGATAAGTTGAAGATTTATATTTTTCATTTAAAAAATATAACTGAAACAGCGTAGGTAGGTATGGATTTTTATAGTTTCGCACGTTTACTACATGAAACTACAAGTAACTCTTTGAGATATGGTGAGGTTTTGGCGTAAAACGACGTTTATCACCTTGTCCTCTATACTAAAAATATTAATTTCGTAAAAATCAATTTTCGGGCATTTCCGGGCCGAGAAGGTATATAGTATGTATACAGTTATGGTAGTTCAGCCATAGTACTATACGAATCTATATACGGCACCTTGACGAAATTATACGCCTTGCCGTAAAAGCCATATTTTACTTTTTCTCCATACAAAAAAATCTTCAAGTTGCTATATCTCTGAAAATACTCTGTTAATCGAAAATACTCAAAAGCTATTTTATGTTTGCACTAAAAAGTAAAACCCGATTCTGTAATAATATTTCAGAAAAAGTGATTTTCATCTTCATGTGACCCTAAGTCTATGAAGAACAGTTTACGTTCCACCGTGCGCCGGCCGCTGGTTGACGGAATGAATGACAGCAGTTCGCCGACGCGGCGACGCAGCGGTAGCCGCGGCGCGGGGCGTGCACGAGGAAACGGAAAGTCGAAGGATAGCGTACGGTGAGACGTAAGCGCGGGTACGGCAAGTCGTCCACGCACCGTACCGCGGTTCGTGAGCTTGTCTCGAGGCGAGGCGATTACGTTACGGATCCGATAAGTGTGCTTTACAGTAGGGAGTTTCATACAAAGAATACTGACATGGAAGAGTTGATACGTTTACGTTCCGTTTACGAGTTGATATGTGTGCTACGACCATAAGTAGGAATGAAGGTTACTCGCGTACAACACTGCTCACGTATACTATGTTGAGTAATTTGGCAATAATATAATTAGTGATCCTATAACTTGGGATTCCCAGTTTCCCACAAGAAGTGTGCCCTATTTTTTTTTAAAGGGTTGCCTGATTCGATATGCTGCTTAATGAGAATAAAATATTTAAACCAAAATTTAGAAACGCTCCTACGCAGCTTGCATGTGTATTTAAACTGATTGTTTCATCATAGTGATCATAATGTTATCTTTAATTGACATAGCACATTTTATTATAAATCATAAAAATATTTTTTTCCTTTAAGACCCAAGTTGGTAGACTGGTATGAAATATTTCGACTCTTTTTAAAACAAATTACTTGCGACTAAAACGTCAAATAAAAATTGACTTATATTTTTTACATGATGTTGCGGTTATAATATTTTTTAAACATTTAATTTAATAATTGCTGAAGATTTTCTTTATTCAATGTAGAAGTATTATAATATTTTGGTCGGTGATTTCGAAATTACAGTGAAAGTTATAAGTTATGTAAGTAATTTTCATGTAAACATGTTTTATTGGCTAATGGAAAATCTTTTCATTCTAGAGAAAAACCAACATTATGACATCAGGACATCTTGTTATTTATGTTATGTTAGACCTCCTTGTTAGACACTATCCTATGCTTTTAGTGCCTCTACATACTTGCGAAATACCTAACTGAAGTGGCGATGCGGTGAAATGGTGGGGTAGATTGCAAGGATGTTATTATATTGTTGATTTCTTTTCAGATCTTTGGAGTAATTACCGTTGTCAATAAGAAAAGACAATGGCCATAAATTCAAATTGTGTGGTGGGAGATAAAAATCCCGTTAGGTCCCTGTGTTCCAGTAAAACTTCTAATATAAGTTCTTGTCGTTTGATCAAAATAAATTTCGCTGGAAAAGACAGTTGTTGTAGTAGTAGGGCGCATGGGCCGAATATTAATAAGGAATTAAAATCACCTTATTTCACTAATGATAAAGTTCAAGTATTAAGTCGAGTTACAGCGAAAAAAGTAATCGACAGAAAACCTAACGAGTTCACTTCATCGTTTCCGTTAGCTGCAAGTGTCTATAAAGCTAATTCCGATGAATTTAAATTGAAAAAACAAGGTAATCATAAAGTTAAAAAATCTGTGCTCACTCTTCCAAACGAACCAGTTCTAATGCCCAAGACATATACTGTAAGTGACTTAAATGATTCTGAATACTTTAACGCTGTTAATGAGAGTAGGACCAATAAAACAAAAAAACGGCGTTCAGTCAAACGTATCAAAAAATCTCGTGAAAAAGAGCCTGCAATGGAGTTTTGCGATAGAGATGCACGTTATTGTTCTCAACTAAATATTGACTTGGACTGCAGTTCTTCTGAAATTGTTAATTTCACTGGAGATGGAGAGAGGATTTCGAGAATGTCATATAAAACAAATAATTCAGTTAAGGCTGGAAATCCTCCTGACGTATGGGCTGTACTAAGAAACATAAACAAATTCCAATTTAGACCATCTCCTCCTGAATCTCAACAAAATATACCTTTAAGAAAAAGAAGGCCAATAATCAGAAAGGGCAATAATAGCAATGACGCGCGGTAAGTAACATTTTAGTGTGTTTTCTATAAAAGGCGACGAAATATTTATCAATTATGTTAGCTGAAGATTGTCTACTAAGCTGATTGATATATTTTTAATAACCCGTTGCACGAAAACTTTGTATAGGTTTTTCATAGGCACTGTTTTTATTTAGTGATGATCTTGTATATATGTTATAGAATTATTGAGACATGCCGTACTGAAGAATTTGCTTATATATCAAGTTTTGAAGTTGATAGCAAAACTCGGGAGAGTTGTTCACCATCGTCCAGTTTTGATCGTGTAACTGTGATTGATAAACAAAGTGAGCAAGATGAAATTATGCAACAATTTAGTCGAAATATATTTGGATCAAATCTCAACTTTGGGGAAAAAATCAACAGTAACATAAAAAACCACAGCCGGGGAAGAAATAAACGACGATTAAAAAATAGTAACAAAAAAGAATCACACGCTAAAAAGAAGGCTGAAAACCCTCACCAATGCCTAGAAAATAAAAATAGAACTCCACAGCTAGAAGGAGAAAAAGCTATAACTGAAGACAGCAATGTACTTTTACCAGAACCAGCTTCTAAAACGTCTTCTATATTTAAACGTATAGAAAATTGTTCCGATAATAGCAGTATTAAAGAAAACGATTCAGCTTCTAACGACCAAACAAATAAGTGCCAAAAAGAAGTTCGCTGCAACAAAATGAAGTTTTTAAGTAAAAGTCCTAACAGACTTAAGACATTGAAACCTACAGGTACATAATATTTTCAAATAACCATTTCACAACTTGAAACATCGTAAATTACTTACATGTTATATTACCTACTTTTAATAAATGATTACAGGTGATTCAGAGAAACAGTTAAATGGGATAACCAAAGTAATATTAAGTAAGGGAAAAGAAATAGAACCTGAAAAATTGTCAGAAACTCCAAGGAAACCCCGCTTAGCTCTGACACTTCCAAATAATAATATACCTAAACTATCTCGCCTTGAAATCAAGAGACGCATTGCTAATCAAAAGTACCCGATTATTATATTAGGAAAAGATCAAGTAACAAATCGGGGCATTTATGTTCCAAATGTTGATCCACCACAATTTGATGGTGTAGATAAACATATTTGGCCCTTTATGTTAGAATGGTCTGGCAAAAATCTTACAGGAAACATTCAAAATATCCATCAGAAAGAAACAATGAAATCGCAAAAATCAAAACTAAAAAATAAATTAAATCTCCCTGATAATAATACAAACCACGATAGTAATATGACCACAAATGTTTCATCAAACCTTGTTGGTTCAAAAAAAGTTGAATGCAAAAAGAAAAAAAATGATATCGTATCAATTATTAACAATAAAATTCAGTTGGTGACTGAAGTCTCTCCACATGTTCTTCAAAAACATAAGCCTCTGATACATTTGAAAAATAAAATGTTCCATTTTCTTCATAAAAACCCATCTACACCGAAGCATGGGAATGAATGGAGTAGTGATCGACAAATCGAAATACTACTGAAGGACAAACAAGTTGGTACTAACGAAACTACAAAGAATCACAATAATTTACATAATAAATATTCCCTATCTGGTTTACATAATAAGGAAGTTCCAGACAAACCTATTGAAAATAGAATTGTACCTAAGGCCTATTCTCCTCTGAGACATCCGTGGGCCAAAGGCAAGTGGGCAAGTGATTTTATAGACAATATTATCAAAAAAATTCGGAGTGGAGTATACTATGGCGTCGATCGTAAAGAAAACAAGCTAACATCAAGTATGTACTAAATATTCTATAATCATGGCTTAAAATAATTATACAAGTATGGTTTAATAAATTGTTCTTTTTAGATGGCACTGAAGTCTCTACTCAGACGGAAATAAATGTTTCCAAAAATGCTTATTGTCAGAATGGTCCTGATTTCGATTTTGAATCAAATTCAACACTCAAGAAAGATGATCCTTTGAAAAACATACCCGGATTTGATCAATCGCTGTCTACGTTAGAAATAGAAACAATAAGTACTAATAAAATAGCAGTGAAGCACTGTATTACTAACGTAGTAGTTCACTTTGATATACAAGTTCTGGGTGAAGCAAAAAATATTACTCATACAAATAAATCGATGTCGTGCATTCCAGTCGATGTACAAAACAACCAAGAAAAAGTATTTAAATGCAATACTAGCATTATGAATGCTGTCTTACCCGCAGAATTGTGTACTATTATACCAACTATGATGCAAAACATAATAGATTCTGAAAATAGGTTACTTCTACAGCCAACAACTATGGAAAATGTACAGTCTCAATTGACACCTCTATTAGAATTTATAGAGCCGGAAAGCCCGAAACTAAACGTAAAACCCTTACTCGGGTGGGTAATGTCAGATGAAGTAAGACCATTTTTAAATGGTCGATTCCGAAGTAGTTGTCCAGATTACAAAAATGTTAGCGGAGATTTACATTACTCTACAGATAGTATAAACAGTGCAGTAATTTTAACACCAAGAGTAAATACGCAGATATTTTGCCAATACAATCCATTGTCACTTAATTTACATATTACAGTATGCTCGAGTAACACATTTGAAAAACCTAATGAGGAGGCAAATACAAGTCATAATAATTGTAGGGTCTTACAACCTTATAATCACAAAACATGGAGTATCGTTCCTTATAGAACCTTAAATGTTGCTGACTTTTTAAAGCAAATAATTGATAATTTGAACGTTAACAAATTAATTAACATTCACACTATTTCAAATGCACTTAGATGTAGTAATATAAACATCTTTATCAGTAAACCATCGTTTATCTTACGAGACGAAAGCCAAGATATTATATCCTTACCTCGGAGCGGTAATAAAGTTGGAGTTATATCACTTTTCAATGCATTCAAAAAAAGTATTCCAAATAATAATGAAGAAACTGGTCGTTCTCTGAACTGTACAGAGACTAACAATGATCAAAAAAAGGATAAATCTCGTATTCAATTTGATGACAATAAAACAGTTCCGAGAAAGAAAGTTCACCCAATTAAGGTGTTACGCAAAAAAAGTTACGTTAGATTTTACAGGAAATGTAACTCAATGTCCAGTATTTCGAGTTACAAATCTACTCCACTGAACAGGGTAACGAATTTAGAAGAGTTTTGTCAAGTACTCGGCTCTAATATATTTTGCAATGTTCTGGATGGATGCTTAGAAAAAAAAATTATGAGTGCTGTTGAAGAGGTAAGTATGTGTTTTGGATAAACGTACCTACAAAAATAAAATAGTTATGTTATAAGCTTTCTAACCTATTAATTGAATTTTAGATGAAAAACTGGATCACTGACATAAATTCTAAGCAAGCTCTTCTCATCCTACTCTTAACAAATAAAAAAGACACGCCAAATCTAATCCGTTTTAGACCCGTTTTACTTCAAGGCATTGCTGTAAATAGAATTACTAAGGCCGATGAATTGGACACTGAAATTGAAGTTATAGAAAGAGAAAATTTTAAATTGTCACAGGTAAAATTTGTGTCTTACGATATTAATGCTTACTGTACTAAACCTATAATAATAAGCAGAATTTTCCTTTCGCTTGAATAATCTATTAATGAAATATTTTTCTCTAGTATGAAGGAATCTCCTATTTACCGGCTTCTCCAAAAAATCAAGACAATTTGCTTGAAGAACTTTATTGGATAGCAAAAACAACTGTAAGTATTTTTTACATGTTGCAACTACCGTTTCAGATTGTGATTCATATCAAATTATATTATTTGTAATTTTATAATAATTCTATCAAAATTAGCCGATTGGTAGCCGAAAAACAAAAGTTCCCTAAATTCGTCATGAACTCTCCGGCCAATAGATATAAAAATCACATTTCCAACAAGTTTCACGTATTATAATAGTATTATACTTAGACGATAATAATTTATAATTTTATAGCACGTCCGCATTGGACGGTTGCACACCCATTTTTTAATCTTAGTGTTTAAATAGCTAATAAATTACCTAATTTATCTTTGAAAAAATAATTTCAGGCATCAGATTACCAGAAAACATTCGACGAATCATCGGAAAAGCTTTTGAAATCCCTTTTGGAAAAGCGAAAAAAGCTGAATCCCTCATATCTCAGAGTAATGGCACGCTACGTTGGGCTGGGATTATTGGCCCCAACAAAGTCATAGTATAAATTTTACTAAAAATATTGTGCAATGTAATTTGTGATGTTTGTATATTTATTGGTTTGCTAAATATATTTTATTTTAATCAGGCGTCTTTTTATAATACTGACATGTCAGATATTAATTAACCCTTAAAAATCAGTTTAGGGCAACAGTCATTACAGTAGACCCGCGGTGATCCGACAAACGTTTTGCAGGGCGATGTCGGAATATCGAATTTGCCGGATTATAAAGTACTGCATACTATACTGCCCGAGACCCTCTATAGTCCGGATTTTTTTGAATAAGAGTACCTTGTAATCCGACAAATTACAAATCAAATAATCTATTTGAACTTTTATTTATTGAATTTTTATGTACAATCAACACTGATAGGCGTATCGGATTACAGGGGGCGCCGGATTAGACAGGGTCCGGATTACCGCGGGTCCACTGTATAGTATGTTGGGGCATACAAGGGCATAAATCATAATCTTAATAGACTAAAGTTGTCATCGGGCATCTGTGCAGTCTTGCCCGTAAAGGCGGGCGCGAATGGCGGCGCAGCAGGCGGTAGGCCGAGAGTGAAATGTCTTTATCAAAGTTAGCTTGATATTGATTAGAAAATAGTAGTTTTTTTGGTTAAAGATATAATATTTGGAAGATGTTGTGGAGTACATGATAACATGAAAATGAGAGGATGATCCATTCACAGCACCCTTTTAGTTTTGAGTAGAATTATCGAACTAGTACGGTAAGAGTCCTCGCAGACTGCAGATTTTAAATCGGCTGATTATAGTTATTAGTTTGATCGGGTTCGTAATCAATATAGGGAGGTATATAACTGCTCACATTGCTACGATTCGCTCCCTATACTGATTACGAACCCGATCAAACTATCGGCCGATTTAAAGTCCGCAGTCTGCGGGGACTCTTATATTTTGATAGTAACAATGTAACACGACCAATTTTAAATGTCTAATAAACTAACTACCTGGCTTGATAATACTAGCCTACTCAAGTTGATAATGCTACAGAATTGAGGTTAAAGGTTATGTTTTCGCATTAAATCTTCCGTTTCGACTTTTGATAATGGATTTTCGTCAGTCATCTATATTCAAGTCGTTTTGTTTTTCATAAAGTTATTTTTCACGTTTTTAAGTGGTTTTGTTTAATTTTGAAGGCGGTTCGACTTTTTATTAAAATGTTACTTAATATTGTCCTATCTGCCATATTTCTCCCCAAATTACCCCACTTTAGATAAAAGGAGTGTTGCCATGTGCAAAATTTAGAATACGGTATTTTCCATGGATATATTACTCTATCTGGATCACAGATTTCGTAGTTGAGGCACCTGGATGACGTCATAACGGAATGACCATTCAACCAATCACAGGCCGGATTAAGGGTGTCCTTCATAATTATAGGGTGCCCTAGTAAATTGAAAATTAATGTGCACAATTATGGTACATGTATATTATACATAAATCTTAGATGTTTTATATCATTATAAAAAATTACAATCAAATGACCTCTCAGTAGAAAAAAGCAAAAGTCATCTTACGTTGAATTTTAGTTATTAATATGATTGGAAAGAGGGACAAAAGCTGCATAAGCTATTTTTTTTTTAATTTTTATCATTAATCTTGACGGTTTTGTACAAGAAATCGTAATGTAAATCCCTTTGACTACAAGTACTGATATTTTGAGTTTTTGCTTTCCTGTAAAATTGCAATTTTCAACTTATGCCTTCTTTCCACTGAGGATGCGATATATCCTGGGACTATAGATAAAATGGACACAATACAAAAATGGTTATTATGTTATGACGTCATTGATCTTCAGATACCTCTACGAAATCTATGATCTAAATAGAGCAATATAACAAAGTACTCTGTGAGATAGAGTAATAACTTCATGGTATTTTCTTCCATAAAATACGGTCGATTTTAATAAAATACTGTACATTCTGAGATTTGTAATATTTGTTCAGTCCATACTAAAACAACGTACTAAAAACCGATCTACTGCGGTAGATCGGTTATGTGGTACCTAACAACACTGCATAAGTGTTCCCATGTCAGTTTTAAAATTGGAAAATTGAAGACTTCAGTCAGATATTTTTAGGGGTTAGTGAAGTTAATTCATAACATTTGATTAAATTACAATAAATTAAATTAAAAGGTGTCATATACATTATAATATTTACTTATTAATTAAATTATTATTATTAGGTTATTTACGATGCTATGTTCAGGGCGTAACATAATTATTTTATTTGTATAGAAAGAAAACAACTGTTAGGATTTACACATTTTTATTGATAGTCTTTCACTTTTGCGGCGCACTCGTGTTTGAGCTCTTGGAATCGCGCATTGAAGCCGAACGCCTGCGTTTGATTTCCTCCTGGCGACGTACCTGCAAAGAAAGTATGACTATTTTAATTCACACAAACATAAAACATGTTAAAATCATAATTCAATGATGGATGGCTAAAGTTTTATCGTGCCTTGATAGAAAATAAATAGTTACTGTTATACTTGTAACTTCATACTTATCCCAAGGGCTGTTTCACTACATTGTAAGAAACAGGCAGTTATAATTTTTTTTGGGAAGTTTTGTCGAAAAATCCCCATCTACCTTGCATAGTAAGCTTTCCCCGTTCATAGCACCTCTTTCTCAAAAGACAAGATTATTGTAATACAAAAGTATTCCTTAATTGTATACCTTGTAGCTGATTTAATACCTTGATTTATATTAATGATAGATCAAGGGGTAAGACACAGCTCCTTTAATCTTACAGCTCAGTATGATTTACACAAATAATATCATGCTCATATGATACTAGCTGTTTTTAAATTCCATTCTGCTAATAGCCTAAATGTTTTAATAACACTACACCTTTCATACCCCACCCACACTAGGATTCCCTGTTGCGGATGCCATGGACAATACACAAAGACAAGATAGAGAACAGATATTTCACTCATTCAAATTTCTGCCTTGATGAAAATGAATGTTACATACCTTAGATTCCTTCTTCCTCTGGGCCAACAGTTTGGCGTAATCAGCCTCAGACGCCTTGCGTTTAGCCAGGCGCTTCTTCTTGAGAGCCAGACGATGACGTCTGCGCTGCAGCACTACGGGGGTGACTAGCCTTTGGATCTTGGGGGCCTGTGGGGAAAGTATTGGTACTATTATAAAAAAGCAAGTTATGGTATATTATTAACATTGATAATTATAATCATTCAAACATTCTGTAACATTAGCCAACTGTTTAAATAAAAAGTTTTAGACAACATGCTAGCCTGCTTGTCAAGACTGTCACAATCTTGTTAATTTTTTAAAAAAGGTCCACAGACTAACAATAAAGTAATTGTATAAAATGTTTAGCACACTGTAAAAGTAGACAAACATCGGTGTTTGAATCTTCTGCTCGGCGCTAGTTTTATATTCCCTAAAGCTGCTGTTCACAAGCTAGATTTGACTTGCAAACAATAATATTTCAGGGATTCTTATGATATCAAAAAATGTTGGCGCTTCGCTAAAATACTCCTTATGTTAATAAAAAGATATTAAGCTTTCCTTTGTAAGTCTTGCAGAATTATCATAAAGTATATTGAAATATTTGCAAGTGTTAGTGAATTGGCAGCAAAAATGCTAACATACCTTGTATCTGGGTTTGGCGTTCTCCTTCCCTTCCTTAGGAGGTAGGAGACGTTTGACGACGTACCGACGTACATCATCTTGCTTACTCAGGTTGAACAGCTTACGGATCTTGGATGCACGTTTAGGTCCAAGACGACGGGGTACATTACCGTCTGTTAATCCAGGAATTTCCTAAAACAATGATTTTGTTATCAATGTATCTTTGGCTAAAGTCGATAAGTATTATGGAAAAATTACAAAAAACTGTTGCATATGTATCATAAATAATTTTGATGACAAATGTTAATCACCACAACAAGAGTTACATGGTACTAGATTTGCACTTGTAAAAATAATTTCTACAAATTGAGTCATATATAATCAAAGGTGGCCATCTCACTTTAAGCAATTTTTGGTAAAGTGAAAAAACATTTTATGAAACACATGTGATTTTATGTTGAATTTAGAAGGAACATAATTGTATTTGGTAATAATATGTCAAAAAAATCAGTTGCATTCAATGTTTTAATTTTTTTTTGCATCACTATCTCAAGTGTTAAAAAGTAAGATTGTCACCTTTGATCCTATGACTCTATGACCCACATAAACAAATTATTAATGTTTTGTATCATAGGAAAGCTATAGTATTATACATACAATAGCATATTTCTGATACAATTTAATTTACCCTGCCGCATATAATTACACAGATTTGCAGATCTGAGAAACAGTAAGAACAGGGATGGTAACACCTTTGTAATGTCTCTGGTCAACCAACATAGCATCAGACACTCAGACAGACTTTACTTGTTTTCTACTAATACTGCAATAAATCTCTAAATTCCAACAAATAAAATGATACATTAGCTTATTCAATTATTATTTTTAGAAAGGTAAAACAATATATTCAAATATTTATTCTCACCTGTGCGCCCTTGCGGACAATGACCAAAGCCAGCACAGATAAATTAGCATCCACAATGCAGCCTCGGACTGACTTGCGTTTCCTCTCACCGTCACGACGCGGTCTGTAGCAAGAGTGGCCCTTGGACATCAACAAGCGGACACGACCTGAAAAATATTGTAGGAATTATAAGCATTAAGGCTCAGCTTTAGAACAGGGAATGTTGAAAAATTTGTTCAAATATTTTTTTTTCGGTAGATTATATTACTAAACGTCGATTACCAAAGTTTCACTTTACGGAAATTAATAGTTTAAGAGATATGAATTTTTAAAATATCAAATTACTCCGAATTATTTGCTTACATTTATGACTTAATACGTCAAAATGCAACAGCCATCTTGAATGTCATGTCAATTCAAGGGGTTATCTCTGGACATGAGAAGCATTAGGTCGGATGTGTAAAATGCTAACTTTTCAGGAGAGCAAAAACAAAATTAACAAACATCTTTTCTTCATTATTATTGAACTATAAGTATTTCAGTCAGTATTCTTTTTTTAATATTTTGTAGGCAATAGTACCTTTTAATTTTTATTACAAGTATCACCCTAACTGTTAAAATGAGTTTAATACAATTTTTAATCTATTAAATTTTTGTACATCAGACTTTATGCCTGAAATATATTCATACAAAACATTATTATTACAACAATAAAATCCTATATTAAGAACAGACTTTATGCCTTTGTAGCGATAAGCAACATTTTTTTAAGCATAATACTATATTTGAAGACCCGTACTAAAATTTGAAGTAAACTTTAGAGGCATAAATGCATATCTGCTGATGCTACCAGCGTATTAGGCCAAACATTTTTGATTCATAATAGCTTAAGTTGAAATACGGATCATAAAACTATTAATAATTTGGTGCATAAAGATTTAAGTAAATATAAATGCTTATGGCTCTCGGGTATTTGAAAAAGTCTGTATAACCGACATTATGCATGAGTGTATCTTTACAACGGTAAGAGATAGAGATACCACGGTCAGATCGTTGGAAAGAGAAACAAAAACATAATATCAGTATACTAAAAAGTCATTTTCGTCGTATGTGCACATCCGACCTAATGATTCTCATGTCCAGATCTGTCAATTTAGCTTCAATTTCTGACAGTAGCTGTCATAAATCGGCCATGACAGTCGTCAAATATGTCAAATAATTTCATCATTCATTCATTGTCTATACTCGCGTTTGAGAACATCATTGTGATCGTGCTTGAGAATTTTCGTTGAATACAACAACTATCATTAAAGTCAAATTATTTTGATTCCCAGACATCAGGTCACTAAAGCAAGGTCACTAAAGCTTATCTCAGGAAAAACAACTGTACTCAAATCGAAAGAAAGATAGGTTAGGTTATGGTTGTCTGTTTTTTTTACGAGAAAAATAGGAACCCCGCGAAGCGGGGTTCCGTCAACATTTATGGCGAAGCCCCTCGCCATGAAAAAACAACTGAACTCAAAACAAAAGAAGGATAGGTTAGGTTATGGTTGTCTGATTTTATTTAAGAGAAAAATAGGAACCCCGCAAAGCGGGGTTCCGTCGACATCTAAGGCGAAGCCCCTCGCCATGAAAAAACAATCGAAAGAAGGATAAGTCACATATTTGTGACCGATACAAACAGTTTAATGTACCTTTTTGTCATTTCTGGAGTTTAATTATCAATATTTTAGTACTGAGGTTAGAAAAGTTATTTTCCATTTTCTCGGAAATGGTGCATCGCTGAGAGTTGCGAGTGGTATCGTTGTAATCAGGAGCGAATCCTTTATAAACGTATGATTAATAAACAATGAAATAGCCACGAAATAGCTTGATAAATTATATTGATATTTTTTTTTCAAATTTTTTTTTCTCGATAACTAAAAGTTTCCGTAGATTGCGGTATTCAAAAACGTATTGTACACCCCCCCTCCTCTCCTCAAAAAAAATTTCATTGAAATTGGCGCCATTCCCTGTTCTAAAGTGCTTCCAGCATTAATCTTGGAGACTTAAAGAAAAAACGATGGCTAGATGTATTAGTTTCTGATGAATGACATCAGGTTACTTTTTATTATTTGGGTCACAAAAGGTTTCAGATATGCAGACATGTTAATAATTTGTAGGTTATCTGCTAGACGGACAAAACAAAATGTGATGGATGCATAGAATTGCCATTATTATATTTACTGATATATATAATTAACCAAGTCGAAGAAAATAATAAGTTTTGATACTAACTGTTGGTAAGTACACCCTGTTTCATCGGGAAACCTTGCTTGTCGTTACCACCAGCGACACGGAGAATGTAGCCCTTCCACTCATCGCCAAGCAAGTCGGCCTCCACCTCTGCTCCCATACGCTTTTCATAGAAGATACGGAGCTTATGCTCATCCACCACTTCGAATAACTTCTGACATCCCGTTGCCGGGTACGAGACGTTCAGCTATAACAAACAAAACACTCATCACATCACTGTATTATTTCATTCAAAGAAAGTTTGACTTGTGCATTAATGAGACTTTAAAAATAGACGAGGCCCCCATTTACTTTTACTTTAAAATTATAACCAATTTCGACACGAGTATCACTCAACGACAGGTTAATGTTTATCGACGATTTTCTCACCAATCACATCGCACAATAATTTAAAACTAAACGGGTAAGAGGGTGCAGGTGTAGAACATCGTAACAAAACTTTATTTTAGTTATATTTAAAATAAAACACTAAATAATAAATACATTTTGAGCACCTTCATGACTTCGGCTAGCTCCTTTGAAAGTCAGCCATGAAAAAGAACCAGAGTGAATATAGAATTGTCGTTGGTGCTAGTTTCGTGGCGTAGACTACAAATTATATTTCCACAGACTAACCACAGATAATAATTATATAAGTTATGGATGAAAGAAAAAAATGTAATATAGAATAGAAAGAATTGCTGCATAAATACTAAAAAACATAAACATTAAACAATAATCTATTATTAATATATGTTTAAAAGCTTTAATAATAATCTGTAGTTGAAAATATTTTTTTAAATTTTAATAATAATATAAATAATAAATCACTTATTGTTTAATTAACTTCAAAGTTCAAAACTATTTTAAAATATGTAAAAAAAAATATATTAAACCGGTGGTTTTTTACTTTTATAAAAATTTCATGTGAACATATTAGGTATATAGTATATAGTACAATAACATATTAGGGAACATACCAAAACCACGTGCCTCATTTAGGGGGGGAGGGGGGTCTTCAAAACACCACGATTGGTCACAGAGGGGAGGGGGGGGGTTTAGGTTTTTGTCACGTAGTCAATTATTATATTATATATTATAATTATTATAGTATTTTAGCAACCATTGCGCCACAAAGTCGTCAAATATAAGCAAAATTATTATTTTTTAACTCTGTTTTTGCAAAAAAGTATTGAAAACCGTATTTATCAATTACTACATGAAAACTAGGGGGGAGCGGGGGTCTTCTCATATACTACGGATGGTCACGAAGGGGGGGGGGGGGAGGGGGATAAAAAGTTGGAAAAAATGGGTTACGTGGTTTTGGTATGTTCCCTTATCCGCACATAGTGTTTTATCATTTGAGACTTCAGACTACGGATAACTTCGCTCTCTGTTGTAACTTTCTACTTGGCTGTCAAGGGTCAACGCACCCATATCAATAATCTAAAATGTACCTTACATAATTATCTTAGTATTACTTTATCTTAATATACTATTATGTCTTCTATAGTATTGCATTACGGATGGTAGGTAGGTAGATTCGGGAAGTAAAATATAGATGGTGCTTGCTATAATTTTTGTTTACTTAATCTGTGTTTTCGTCATAGACAAGTACAAATAAGTGACATAAGTGACATTGACTTTTGAGTTTTTGACTTTTAAAAAGTGAAGGTGACGGTGAGTGGTGGTGACATTGTTCATTCATATCTGTTATCACTATCAATCAAATCACTCAATCAGTAGAATAAAACAGTTTGTAATAGTTTATTGTCTCCAAAGTAGTAATTAAATTGTTTGTGAATTTAATTAAAAATAGTTTTGCTGAAATCAAATAATTAATTGAAAATAGTTTAAATTTAGAGTATGAATATATTTGTAGGAAGTAGGGTTCAAGTTTAATTTTTTTTGTTAGATGTTATTATTTTTACTTTCTAAAAATGAATAACCAAGAAAATAAGGAGCTAGCCCACAGGCAACATGTTAAATACTTCATGCGTTTCTTAAATATTTTGCCATCTAGCTTATCGTCGCACGATACTACCAGGTAAATAATAGATGTAAACACCATTCAATTTGCCCAAAGTGCTTTGTTTGTTTAATTTTTTATTACAGTGGTATCAAATAAATACCTTCAACACATGTTTAATTATTTATAAATAAATAAATAAACATAACCTGACATTTTATTGTTCATACATTATATGTTGCAAAATTGTATGCTTTGTGTACTCGTAGTCTAGAATTATTTAGAGATTATAATCATACTTTACTTCAACAAAACTAAACCAGTACCTATTCAAAGTCGCTTATAGAAGCTTTGACATAGGTTATACCTGAGGACTGAGATTAATTTATTTGTTAATTAAATTTTGCAACAAAAAGTAATTAAGTTGTTGGTTGCAGAGTTGTAGAACATATGGTCATTTTGTTCATTACAAATATCCAATACTTTTACTTCCCTTCAACTCTAACATCCCTGTGCAAGGTTCCATTCTCTCCTTGTAATTTGGAAATATTAGACCAGCTAGAGCATTCAACTCTTAATATAAATTGAAGAACCAATAGGGTTATTGGCCAACTGTGTGTCCAAAGTAGGAAGTGCTCAAGTTTTGATTATAGTAGTTACCCATATGAACCAATAGTCCCTAGAGTTCTGTTGTTTAATGGCTGTAAGCTTTATCTATTATCTCATAATATGTTTTTTGATGAGTGGATGAACTTCATAATAATTATGTTGTTTCAGAATGACTATAGCATACTTCTCAGTATCTGGGCTGGATGTCCTAGGCTCCATCTCCACTATGACTCTGGAACTGCGCTCAAGGATCATAGAGTGGCTGTATTTGCTTCAGGTTCATCCTAATAAAGAAGGTGAGTAAATTTTTTTAACACAAATAAAATTTAGTGTAGGGATTTTTTTTGCTGTATGGCTTCTCAAAAATGTCACATAATTCAAGAAGGTTATTAAAATATTTATGTCCTCTAAAGAAACTTCTGGGATTAATTCTTGTTAAATTAATTAGGTTTATGCTATCACTTTTTTTCATTTCGTTTTCGTTCGTTTTCACACTTCGTTTTCACTTTAATTATATTTTAATTAAAAAACGATATTAACTCATATTTGCTAAGGCACAATTGCAAAGGTAATAAATTACTTTAATAAGTACCTACTTATTTAACCATACTTTTTAATTGAACTTTATCATACCAGGTAGCATACTTAATGATCATTAGTCACTAGTTGATTAATATCAACAATATTCATTGATATAAAAACCGGGCAAGTGCGTGTCAGGCCACGCTCAATGTAGGGTTCCGAAGTAGTAAGTTCATCGACTATCACTCATTAACTATTATACTTATGCTAAAAATGAATTCTTATAGGTATAATAATTGCCAATATTTTGTACATTCAATTGCGTGTGATTTGTGTGCATTTTAGGGTTGATTTAAAAAATTCGAAAATATAAATCCTCCTTATTTGCATATCCTGGGGAAGTTAAAAAAATCCTAAAAATAGTTTTTTTTTATAATGATATTTAAGCTACTCACAAGCCAAATTAAAAGTCTCCCATAAATATAGTTAAGGAAAACGTGTTGAATTTTTTCAATCTGCCTTAAAGGCCCTGCAACTGAAATATAAAGATGACGATAAAGTTGAAATTTCAGTGATGCTCATCGCATCATCATTGCCCAAGCGCATGCTGACGGCAAATATACAGCGGTATGCGGCATGACGGCCGTGTCGCCAGTGGGCGCAAACCCCAACAATTGTCTAAAGGTCGATGCATGTAACGTGGACGGGACGGGGATTGAACGTGGACGGGGCATAAATATATGTGCGTGCCCCGTTCTCGTCCCGTACGTGCCTCCGTGGCGTATGCGCTATCGTTTACATTTTCTATGAAACGATGTTTTCGAAATTTCACGTCAATTTCAATTTCCGTCCGGGGTAAAAACACGTTACGTATGCATCGACTTAAAATTTCATATTTTCAGTCAGCCAGGACTTCTCCATTTATGCATTAATTTATTATATATTAATTTAGATGATGTATGTTGCCCGATGTTCAGTTAATTTCTCTTAAATATAAATATTTAAATTTATTTTTAACAAGCTGTTCACAGGTATGCCTGCTTATATCAATACGGAATATAATTCTATGTTTATTTAGCTGTGTTAAGTGTCTTCAGTCGTTCATTGATTGGATGCATACACTTCACCTTCACATTGGCCTTATTTGGCAACAATAATTTTGATTACATAATGACTGCTGTACAATTCAGAGCATGAACTTGGCTGTGCCTTTTTTGTTTCATTTAAAATGATAACAACAAGGTTAAACAACCCAGAAATTATATTGTTGGGTTGTTCTATTCATTGTCGAGGTTTATGATTGATAAGCGATAATCCAAATCGAAGTTCTACAGAGATGAGTTTTAAAGCGTTATGAAAAAACCGGCCATGTCAGGCCACGTGCAATGTAAGCTTTCGAAGTTGTAAGTTTATCGACTATTCTAAACAACTACTTAATTATGCTAACAAAATAATAGTTTTCTTTTTAAATTCAGAATATGATACTGCCGCAAATTTTTCACATGTCCAACACTAAGCATTTAGCATAAATTGGACTCTAAACAAAATTAGCAATTTAAAGTAAAATATTTCGCAAACGGACCCCTAAATCGAAAAATTATCTTAGCAGACCCATTAGATTTTTAAGAGACCTTTTTAACGATATCCCATACTTTGGGGTTAGACAAGGAAAAAATCATCCCTACGTTAATACCTGTAGGGGACAGGGGTAGGGAAATAAACTGAAAATAAGTTTTTTTTAAATTTTATTGTACCGTTTTTATAATTTTAATATATTGTATTGTATAGACATGCCGAATTACAGCTTTCTAGCACTAAAGGTCTCTGCGCTATGCTGCGGACAGACGGACGGACACTCTCGACGAGTAAAAGGGTTCCGTTTTGACTTCGCAACCCCAAAAACGACATACACGCCGAGCCAGTTGAAATATAGATTTTGTTATATTGTACCCATTAATGGCCTTTAATGGATGGTTAGCTAAATATTACATGAATAATACGCTTAGGTGAATAATTAATTAAATGGAGAATTTGTCATAGACAATGTATTTTGACACTGATTGACATATCTACTTTGTATGTTTGTATCACGGAACACAGAGACCTCTTGTCTCTGTGTTCCGTGGTTTGTATCATAATTACAAACAATTATGTTGTTACCACAGACCCTGTGGCACAGACATGTATCAATAAATACATGTTTGTGGTTGATACGGTACTTACTTATCCAGTATTCAACTGTCAAGAGACTTGTAGCATAAACAGGCAATTGTTTCATCTTGTTTATTTGTGCATATTTCATTTTAAAAAGTGTTAGGTATTAGTTGTCGATATTGGAGCGTATTTATTACTAGTGGCCCGCACCGGCTTCGCACGGATTGCACACTTAGCCACTGAACTTCACATACGCCGGGCTAATCTGAAGATAGCCAGAAAATATCATCAAAATTGATTCAGTCGTTTTGGAGTCCATAGGGCATAAATACATACCTACATCGAGTAATGATTTGTAGATACGAATCGCTGCAAAACCGACTCCACGTTGTTTTGTCTGCCCTACCTCTAGAGTGCAATATAAACCCACGTTAATGGTCGTAGCGCACTTATCAACTCGGAAAGGGATCGGCACCGGATCGCCTCGCCGTCAACCTAACGTAAGCGCGTTATAACCGACCAACAGCTCCAAATCGACTCGGCTACGGCCAGGTGACGCTGCGCTTACGGCTCGCTGGCCGCTGGTTGACGGAATGAATGACAGGCGACAGCAGTTCGCCGACGCAGCGGTAGCCGCGGCGCCGCGACGCGGGGCGTGCACGAGGAAACGGAAAGTCGAAGGATAGCTTACGGTGAGCCGTAAGCGCGGGTACGGCAAGTCGTTCACCCACCGTACCGCGGTTCGTGAGCTTGTCTCGAGGCGAGGCGGTTACGTTACGAATCCGATAAGTGTGCTTTACAGTAGATAGTTTCATACAAAGAATACTGACATGCAAGAGTTGATACGTTTACGTTCCGTTTACGAGTTGATATGTGTGCTACGACCATAAGGCGGAGGGACGAGGCGGTCTGCGAGCTGAGGAGCAGGGGGTTGAAACGCTCGCCGCAGTGTTGAGCGCGGTGGTGAGCGTTAAAACCATCTGGGACGATAAGCTCGCGTCGGACCACCGGAGTCCCGCACGTCCGGAGTCCCGGAGCCGTGACAGAGACTATGCCATTCAAAGAAGAAATGCTGTCCCGGCAAAAACTGATCTGATTTTTTCAAGGTGACCTTGAAAATTAAATATGCGGGTATTTTGCCTATGATATTCGTTATCAGCTCGACGAAATACATTGGCTTCAACCCATTAATGACCCACTATTGGGCATGGGTCTCTCCTCTTGAGGAGGCCTAGATCATACTCAACCATGATGTTTCAGTGCGGATAGGTATGCTAAAATTCTGATCAATACCCCCGGGTATGGGCTAAAAGGAAGTTTATCCATCCATCCATACATACATACAAGATACGCGCGAAAAACATAACCCTTCCTGGCAGTCGAGTAAAAAAAAACTGCTGATATTGTCCATTGTTTGCCGTAATTCGCTACATTTAATGTATGGTACGTTAAACCTGTGAAATATTGTTGTTTCAAGTTTGCTACTCAACTTGTGATAATTTTACTGGTTTTTATCAGTTGCGTAAATAATGAGGTAGCTAGATCCACTGTAGGCGTTGTAATCCACTAGTATAATCAAGCGTTTTCTTTAAAGCTGGTATTACAAAAATTAAATTATTTCAACAATAAAAGTCACGTACAGGTTTATTTTTGGCACGTTTTTATAGTACATATTAAAAAATAATGCTTTAACATACATTATCATTATGTACATAGGTGTATAATGTACTTGAGATAAGTGAGGACGCACTTGAAGATTGCTTAAGGGCGTAGGCAGTTAGGTAGGTAGTTAATTTAACGGTTTTAACTGAATTTTGTAACATGGCGAATGGCGTA
The DNA here is from genome assembly GCA_963932265.1 of Thymelicus lineola. Classification (NCBI taxonomy): domain Eukaryota; kingdom Metazoa; phylum Arthropoda; class Insecta; order Lepidoptera; family Hesperiidae; genus Thymelicus; species Thymelicus lineola. Next base: position 10,851,770 of record OZ010696.1, on the reverse strand, counting down.
TTGTTAGGGCGGGTAGGTACCCGTATTCGGTATGGGAGGTCCCATACCGATTAGGGATGCAATTAAATTAAATTGATTTAACTTAAAAATGTAGTTTTAAATATTTAATTTAAGGATAAATCCCGCCACTATTCCCGCTCTAACATCGAAAAGAAAACAGAAATATTTCACTCATATTGTAAAGAATTATTATTAATCATGTCTTTCAATTTTTGGAAAAGGTTATTATTTATTTTCAGTACGGGACCCTCTGATATTTGTCCGACTCTGACTGGATCAGGTTTGTTAAATATTACTTGCTTCATTTTAAAGCAACAAGGCGATAACATTGCTCCAAAAATAGTACTTAAATACAATTATTTAACATTTTCCTGTTATGAAGGTTAACTTATTATATTTTAGTGTAGACAAGAAGTTAAAATCGTTTATTTGGGTTGTCCGGTTTCATATTATCGTCATTTAATTAAAATTTTAAATTATTCTCGGCTTAGCTAGGCCAGCGCGACACTTAAACTATTATAAGGACACTAGCTGACTCGACAAACGTTGTTTTGCCAAAAAAAATTTGGATAGGGACACCCTAATCACCTAGCGGTATGAAATATACTTTACAATGTATTCTCATATCTATTAAATATATACACAAAAAAAAATCATAAAAATCGGTTGAGCCTTTTCATACGTGCGACCACAAACACCGTGACATGCAATGATATTATATATTAAAAAGAGGGTGACATGAGATTTTTATATAATTGATTATAGTCCCTCCTTCATTTGATTGTAGCCTATAAACGAGGTTTGGCACAGATGTCCGTCCATGGGCGGAAGCTAACTTAAACTAACCTTATCACATGGAAAGTATCTTTCTTTAGGCCATGGTCTTTTACAGATTCTGAAAGCAATGATAACTTGACATTGGACTGATGTCAAAAGAGAGTAAATTATACGTCAAGTGCGTAATTATACTACAAGTAAAAATTATAACGCACCATCAGTGAAAAAAAGCATAAGTCGTCTTACGTTGAATTTTACTTATTAATATAATTGGAAAGAGAGACAAAAGCTGCATATGCTCAATTTTTTTCAAATTTTTGTCATTAATTTTGACGGTTTTGTACAAGATATCATAATGTAAATTCCTTTGACTACTTACTGACATTTTAACAGTTTTTTGCTCTCCTGTAAAATTGCAATTTTCATCTTTTGCCTTTTTTTCCACTGAGCGTGTGATAAGTGACAGGCCCAGTGTTTAAGTACTTTGTGGATAGGCCTAGCCTCAACTAGCTTTCTTTCTAAAAAAAATTTCTTTTCTTTCTTGGCTGGCAATTAAGATCAGGTGGCTCGTCTGCTTATTTTTCGAGTATTTAGGTACATAAAAAGAAAATTTTGTTTTCAGATGGCGACATGTCAGCGTGTGGATTCCAAGGGTCGTCCACAATCAATATAGAGTTCAACGCTGAGAACCGCCACTACCGCTGCGGCCACCTTGCGATGACCTACACCGGCCTCTGCATTCTGTTGGCGTTGGGCGATGACCTCACCAGAGTCAACAGGAAAGCTGTTATTGAAGGTACGAGTTATTATCATGTTGGTAAATGTGACCTATTGTTTTTGCAACTTTGTCACAAAATTATGGTATAGGTATTAGATAATTATTATACATAGTTAGTAGGTACTATCTAATGTCATGAAACTGCTACTATCAAAGTCCTAGCCGGATGCCAGTAGGTGTAGTGACCTTTTTTTAGAGACGCCACGGCTACAAAATAGGTAATAGGTAATAGGTTATTAAAATATAGGTAATAGGTACAAAATAGGTAATAGGTTATTATCAATATAGGTAAGTTTCATATTCTACAGAAAATATGTATGATTTGTTCGAAAATTTGTAAATCTGTAGATCTTCTTTTCCCGGAGATCTGGAATCACTACATCCCTTATCCTTAGAAATTTACAGAGGGTATTTTCATTTTGATATATTTTTGGTAATCTTGGATTTCTACCGAGCAAGTAAAATATAAGATTCCACAGATGCTGTTTTTTTCTGTGCGTTCGTGTTCCATGTTAATATTTATGACTTGATAATTTTATTTTGATGTTTTACTTTATCACCATGCAATTAAACCGTCCTAACCACGTGCGCGCCATCTTTGTTATGTCAATTTGACAGTTGATTCTTTTTATAATTGCTGGACGTTTGAACAGCAGAGGTATTTTCTTCTAAGTTGAGCGAAAAATCCTTTTAACCGATATCAATATATAACGATTTTGTTTCCAGGTGTCAAAGCATTACAAACTGAGGAGGGGAACTTCTCAGCTACTCTGTCGGGCTGCGAGTCTGACATGCGGTTTGTGTACTGCGCCGCCGCCATCAGCTATATACTGAACGACTGGTCCGGCTTCAATATCAAAAAGGCTACTGAGTACATCATTAAGTCTATTGTAAGTGTATGCAAGGATTTTAAATTGACATTTTGAGACTTATTGAACAGCGCCATCTAGAATTGATTCCCGTGCTATTTTATATTATCTGTTTTATGTCGTCTTAATTACCAAAATAGATAAAAGAGCCTCAGAAAAGAACTAATAAGCCGGTGGTTACTGGTAGCCTTTGGTTTAGTAAATGTAAAACAGTGGTAGTAACTTGGCCTTCATAATTGCGTAAAGGTTTTTGTTCCGTTTCAAGCTGAACTAGGCTAAAAAATGTAAATTCGCTGCTGGCTGTAAGATGATACTATTTCCTTTAAGAGCTGTGGATTTTGTAATAAAATAAAATATAAATAAAAACTTGTCCATAACGATAATTAGAATATATTATTTTCAGGGCTACGATCACGGAATCGCACAATGTCCGGAGCTAGAATCTCACGGTGGCACTACATTCTGCGCGCTGGCAACCCTGAGCCTCACGAACCAATTGGATAGGTTAACCGAACAGCAAATAGAGGGGCTCAAGCGTTGGCTTCTGTTCAGGCAAGTGGACGGCTTTCAGGGCAGACCTAACAAATCAGTCGACACCTGTTACTCGTTCTGGGTAGGCGCGTCACTGAAGATATTAGACGCATTACATTTATCGAACTATACGAATAATAAAAAGTATGTCTACGAAACTCAGGACACAGTCGTAGGTGGCTTTTCTAAGTGGCCAGATACATGCACAGATCCAATGCACACTTATTTAGGGTTGGCTGGACTAAGTTTAATAGGTGAGAATGGTTTATTGGAAATTGAACCGACACTCAATATAACTAAGAGAGCGCACGATCATTTAAAAATGTTACACGAAATGTGGGCCAATGAAACGAAATTATGTGACATCTAATATTAACTAAATGAATAAATATATAACGTTTCACAATCATAGCATAGCCTCATACTAGGATTCCCTGTGTCGTAGATGCCATGGACAACACACAAACACAATATACAAACGCCCAGACCAAGAACAGAAATTCAAACTCATCTTTCAAATTTCGCCTTGCTGGGAATCGAACCCAGGACCCTTGGCGTAGCGATCTGGTAACCATCCTGGGTTCGATTCCCAGTGAGGCGGAAATTTAAGCGATGAGTTTGAATTTCTGTTCTCGGTCTGGGTGTGAGTGTTCTTGTCTTTTGTGTTGTCCATGGCACCCACGACACAGGGAATCCTAGTGTGGGGCTATGAGTGTGAAGCGTTATTTATTTTATTTTATCGATGATTATAGTTCAGTATACACATGATCGTTGTAGTCACAAATTGCATTTTGATCAACATACCATGAAAAACAGCTTCAGTAAAAAAATAAAAGAAATCTGTGGGAATATCGAAGAAAAAAACACCAACATAGTAATTTAAACTATTTTAAACTGTCGCAACCAACACGGATCTGCCTTAACCACTGATCTCTATATTATAAATATTTTATGACCAAATTTTTGTGACTAATCGATACCCATCGCATGGAGGATAGACCATTTCTCATCGTTTATTAAATCATCGGTTATTAAAATAATAGTGAGTCAAGATCCGCTAGGTGGCGCTATATCGAATGGTCTCATATTAAAACTGTCAATTGGTAGAAGTATAGCCTGTCCAATGTATTTATAATATAGAAATCGCTGATCTTATCTGAATGTCCTAGGTACTATTATAAAAAGTAAACAAATAGAATACGTATATAATTTATTATAAAGTTTATTAGTGTTGCCACTTTCGTGATACATTATTTTGCAGTGTTGCTGTTAAATATTTTAAAATGAGAAAAATAACGAAATGTTGTTAGTACTTAAAGGTTTTTAATGAATAATAGGTGCTAATTAAAATACAAGAAGATGTCAAATAGACAACGATATCAGAAATGCTTTTAAACGTTGTAGTACAATTAAATGTTATAACGTCATCGGCATATCGTATTTTAAAATGGTTGATTTACATACATTTCCTGAAGTTAAATAAGGCTTTTGAATATGTTTAAGTCAACCATAACATCATTATGGTATGGTAAGACGCGTCTAAAATATGTATAATTAGATAGGTCTTAATAAATTTGCACAAATTATTAAATTATGAGCGATTTTCGTTGTTTGTAGATATGTAATTTTACAAAGGACACGCTATTAGTTACAATGAATTTATGCCCGTATTCACAGCCCTACATTATGTGTTCATTTTAAAAATATCACTGATATTATACTTTTCAAATGAACAATTTACAGTAATATTTTTCACGTGAACTGAAGAAAAAAATCTTTTTAATATACTTTACTAATTAAAGCAACTATAAGAAATGTAAAGTGTAATAAAAATTTTGTATTCGGCGTCCTTCATAATTATTTAATGGGTTAATTATTCCTTGAATTACGGAAAGAATTAGGATTAATAATTAATCCTAATAATTAACCTGTCGTTCAGTACTAAAAAAACTTTCGTGAACGATTTTTGTCCGTCTAAAAATTTGTCATCAAAATCAATTCTGTAAATCTATCTCTCCATAAATTCTGGATGATTTTTTGCATTACCTATTATGTAAAGGAATAAATAACTACCTAACGACGTCATTATTTTGACGCTTTTTGATGATAGCTAGAAAATGGAGAACACCTGTATAATGTACTAGGTAATTATGATAAGAGATTTTTAAATTTAAATCTTAGAATGCTCCACTCACAGCTTAAAGAATAAATATAAATGAATATGATACAGGTAACTTTGAATAACAGTTTTCTTCTAATTCCTATTATTTGTATAGCATCCGTTTGAGTTTAATTTAACCTTACCTACCTTAACCCAATGTTTTAAGGACCGTATTAAGAAACCGATCTTAAAATCTCTGTGATCTCAAAATACGGTTTAAGATGCTGTCATAATGTCAGATCATGAAAAAACCGGACAAGTGCGAGTTAAACTCGCGTGGAGAGGGTTCCGTACGTTGATTATGAATTTGCCGTTATTTTTTTATTTTATTTATTTTTGTCGTGTTTTTTAAGGTCATAGACATTTTATTTTTCTGTAAAATTAAAGTAAAAAACTATTCTCTGTATTTTTTTCAAAGTTCTAGCATTCAGTAGTTTCTCAACTCATTTGGTCCAGTAGTTTCGAAGTAAATTGGCTGTAAAGTTCGGACAAACACACGAGTGATCACATAAGGGTTCTGTTTATCGTGTTTTTTTACGGAACCCTAAAAAGTGACATTTATAAGATATGCGATCGCGCTCAACGCTTTCATTCAGGCCTAAGTATGTACACGTTATTTCTATTGATGTCAAGCTTCCCGCCAAAGAAAATTCCACGCTCAAAGTTATAATGAAACTGAAATTCAAAGTTACCTGGTTTGACTGTAATAAGAATAAAGTTAAAATAGTTACATTCAACGCACACATTTTTTATCTATTTTGTGGAAGTTGTAGGATGTGATAATGTCATTTATTAGAATATTAAGTAGTTTAGTAAAAATAATACGATGCTTGTATTCTTGACAAAAAATAACCGACTTCAAAAACCTCAGATCTGAGATCTCTCTCAAATTTAAGTGGGACCACATGACAAGCTTTCGATTAAAAAAAGAATCATCAAAATCGGTTCACCCAAAGTTCTGTAACAAACATAAAAAATACTTTCTAATTTTACTTTTTTGAAGTCGGTTAAAAATACACCAAACGGTACAAAAATACACAAGCTCACTTTGATGTATACCTTTTCTATCTTAACGAAAATTTATATTTATACTAGCTTTTGCCCGCGGTAGAGTGGTTTCGAAACGAAGTTTTTAATTTATTGATTTAGATTTATAGAACCACATAAAAATAAAGTGCACCTATAAGTAGAATGATGGATTAGGATACATAATATTAGATGATGCCCATGGCTTCGCGCGCGTGGATATCGATTTTTTACAAATCCCGCGGGAACCCTGAATTTTTCCGGGATAAAAAGTAGCCTATGTGTTAATCCAGGGTATAGGCTATCTCCATTCCAAATCTCAGCCAAATCGGTTATGTAGTTGTGGCGTGATTGAGGAACAAACATCCAAACATCTTCACAAACTTTCACATTTATAATATCAAAACAATAGGATTTCTTTTGTTCTTTAGTCGCAAATTCATTTGTTACTAGACTTAACCAAGTAAGTGTTGCCCTAAAACATTTCGAGTATCTAATATCTACCAACCTACCACCATCGGGTTGAGACAGCCGCCAAACGACTGGTCCTGTTCCGGCTGGGCACTTGAAGAGTCAACTTCTTTTTTCCTTACTCACTCTTTTTCTTAGTCATTTATTATCAGGTGGATCGTCAGCTCGTTTGACGGCTAATTACACAAACATGTTTACATATTTGGGTAGGTATATTTTACTTTCGTTGAAAATTTTATTGGATTTCGTACATCTAAATTAATAGAAATAGCAAAGTTTTGTTCATAGAGAGACAAATGCTAATAAAATATGTCCTATCGAGTAACATCTTTTTAAGGTCGTAGCTCATCTACACGACACCGCTCCCACCCAACAAAAGTATGAGAATTCAAATATAGGCTTAAAATCGTGCTCTGTAGGTGCACTTTACAGTAACAACAAAAATTAGCAGCCCGCGCGCGGGAAGCAAGCTTACCGCAACCTTGCCACTCAATAGTTGCATCTACAGAGCACGATTTAAAGTTTATATTTGAATTCTCATACTTTTGTTGGGTGGGAGCGGTGTCGTGTAGATGAGCTACGACCTTTACTGTTACTACAAACACATACCTCAGGTGTGATGGCATGTGGTTTACTAATAACAGATGTGAAGATTTATTTTAAAAGGTTTCGATTTAAACATTTTTATAACGCATCTTATTTTTTGTCCCTATAATTCTTAGGTATTAAGATATCTCTCCTAGATTTTTTCTCATATTTTTAAAGGTATTTTTACTGTGTTTAAAATGTGTTTAAAGTATTTGGAATGTACGATTGAATTTTAAGAAAATGTTTATTGTGTAAATTATCTTTGTCAGAACAAAATGTAATGAACAATCCGATTTGGATACTTTCTAACTTGCTATTGTTCACATGATAATAATAATTATATAATACAAGCTGGTATACATTATTGTTGAACATAATGTAGATTTTTTTTGGTATAATTAATTCAAAAAATTCTATGCAATATAAATATCAATTAAAAGAAATATTTATTTTCTTTCAAATATTTAACGAAGAACGGATTGTTGATATTATTATGTAAATGGCTATTAATGACGTTTTTGTAACGAAAAAAATTACGTTATTATTTTTTTAGGATTTACGTTATTTTTTAGGGATTTATCTTACTGTACTGTAAATACATAGGATAGTAATGGTTCTAATTAAATTTCTTAAAGTTCGACGATCCACGTCTCGTGTCTCATTTCATTAACTGAGAATAATTTCATAATATCTTTGGAGCAATTTTCAATTAATAAGTTATTTCATTGTTTTGTTTGCACATTGCATTGCATAGTGACGTATGAGAGAACATAAAATTATGGTCAAGACTTTGTTATTTACGATATTGTTGCCTATTGCGTAAAATTTTTGTCAACAAATTTTTAAAGCTTATTGTATTAATAATATCAAATTTCAGTGCCGAGTAATAGTGTATATTATTAGTATTATTACGTCGATTATCTGGGTAACAAATGCTGTTTTAATTTAAAGTTATTTCTTTTAAGTTCTTCGTGAAGATATTAAATTATGAAAATTTTATTCCAATGTAATACAAATTAAATAGTAGGCGTAAAAATTGATTCGTTACCAATATAAAATTATAATATTACATTGGCGTACTTTTATACGATATTTGATACCCGGAAGATCGCTTTGTAGATACTAGATAGGTATTGCCATTTTATTATACCAGTATTTTGTAAGATGTTTTTTTGTTGTGTAGATATGCATTTTTGTACATAAAAATAATGAGAGAATTGAAACCAGAAATTGTTTTTTCTTATCCCTAAGCTCGTTTTCATAGTTGTTACCTCAATCAGGTACTTTACACATAATATATGTATTATTATAATTTTTTATTGAGTTTAAAACACATACCTAAAGCTTTTTGTACACCATACCGTCCCACACCATGACGGTGCTAGGGACGTGTGTCAGGCAATAAAACATTATTTGTATTGAAAAGTATTACCTACACTATTCCCACTCTAGACCGTTTTGTCACCGGCCAAAACCGTCGCTTATCATGCGAGTCAGCAATTGCCGACGAAAAACACCGACTAAAGTTCTTCGTTCAAAGAGCTGAACAGGTTTGCTTGGCATTCTTCGCGGACTTCGTAATAAAACACGCTTATTTGTGGGCCTAACTCTCATGTTTGTAGCAACTTTTTATAAGCACTGAATTGCTTCGGGAATGTTATCGTCTGTCATAGACGTTATAATTGTTATCATTAGATAGCAGTCAAAGAACCTGGGCTCTTTGGGCGGAAAAATAATATATTTAACATTGTGATCAGCCATCAAAACTGTCCACGAACCCTCTTTGGAATGCACGTCGAACACACAGGTTTCATAGTGTGGTGGAGTTGGACAGCGTGAACACAGGGAGGTGTCATAGGAATTGAGAACTGAAAATATTATAGGCCCTAGCTTCTTAGTGGACCGTTAAAGCAAATAGTAAAAACTGCAAGTCGCACCTTCGGTGCAAACAAAGACACAAATAGCCAAAACTGTAAAATTGAGTTAGTATGCCAAATTGTCTATAAAACAAGCATTTTACGTGAAACTGTAGCAAAAACTATAAACAATTAATAGTATGTATATTTTTAACCTACTACAGATAGTAATCCAGTAATATGGAAATAAATGCGAATGTGATAAAATCTTAAAGTACTCTCCTGTAAAATTACAAAAAAAGCTGTTGTGCCTTTGTTGCACCGAAGGTGCGAACTATTTTTAATAGTTTTTCGTTGATCCTATTATAACAAAAATATCACATTGTGGGTTATTACCTAAAACTTGAAAATATTAACTAATTGTTTTAAATCTTGATCTTTTTCAGTAGGTACAAAAATAAATTGTCCTTCCTGAAACTTTCCTGATTAATTATAAAGGTTAGCCATCGTCCTTCTCAAAGACAAAAGGAATCCAAACAACCGGGAATCATTTAGCACCCGAAACCTGACCCAACAATTACGCACTCGAAATTCCTCAGCGGAATTTTCTTATTTCCATTAATTAAACAAGAAAACAGATCGGCTAGATAAAAGGACTATAAATCTAAATGATGAATAGGTAAGCTCACTTCGGATCAGAATTGTAAATTACTTATTTGTGGGCATTTGTGGCCGTAAGCAAAATTTCTGATTTAATGTCTTGTCTTACATATAGCGAGTAACTTGAGTAGATAACTGATACCTAATTTAGAAATAAATTACCATTGAATGAGCGATGTAGACGGGTGTTTAAGTAGGTAGGTACCTACTTAAACACTACCTGGTCTTACTGCTACCTGCCGCTAAGTACATCTTTTGATTTTCTCTGTTTGTAATAATGCCCAAGTCACACTGTTTCGACCACTGCGTCTGAAATCACCAAAAGAATTTGAGTTCAAGATTAGTTCAATGCAATTATTTCTAAAGGAAGGTATAGGCACATAGATTGCCCACGGGCGTAGCCAGTTTTTGTTTCGGGGGGGTTCAAGAAAATAAAAAAGATTAAAAGTACAAAAAATAACCCTTAAATTCATAAGAAAATTGAGAATTGGAAGAGTCCTGCTCGTAAAGGAAGTCCTTTTTCGAGCTGCAGTGTTTATTATGTTTCAAGAGATCTAAACATAAAATGTATGGGGTGAATAGCACATGTTAATATCTTAACTTTTGAACGTTTGAACACCCAAAACCCTCCCCGTAGCTACGCCCGTGAGTTTGCCCATCGAAATATTTCACACAAAATGTTCTACATTTGCGTAAAAAGTACCTACCTACTACGTGAGAGAGCGTCGCTGCAATGTACTGAACATTGGTCTAAATATTTAAGTGCCACATTTTAAGCGAGACCTCATGCGACTGGATAGTACCGAATATTTTAGGGAACATACCAAAACCACGTAACCCATTTTTTCCAACTTTTTACCCCCCTCCCCCCCCCTTCGTGACCATCCGTAGTATATGAGAAGACCCCCCCCCCTCCTCCCTAGTTTTCACGTGGTAATTGATAAATACGGTTTTCAATACTTTTTTGCAAAAACAGAGTTAAAAAATAATAATTTTGCTTATATTTGACGACTTTGTGGCGCAATGGTTGCTAAAATATTGACTACGTGACAAAAACCTAACCCCCCCCCTCCCCTCTGTGACCAATCGTGGTGTTTTGAAGACCCCCCTCCCCCCCTAAATGAGGCACGTGGTTTTGGTATGTTCCCTTATTTGTGTTTACCCGTGCACCCACTGCATTGACAGGTACATAATTGGTTATTTAAAATGTACCTTTGTAGTGAGTAGTCCCTGAACCACAACAATACGATATCTATAACTGAAAGCCATGTTTAAACTCAATTAGTGGTGCTGCACTCAGTTTAAACTATTGTGGTCGAATAAGTTACACATTGTTTGATCTATTGTCCTGTTTTGAATTCGGTTTAATACAGCCCGATTTTTTTTTATAATTAGCCAGTAAACGAGTTGACGATCCACGAGACGATGACGAGTTGATGGTAAGTGGCTATCGTCGCCCATGGAGATCAGTAACACCAAAGGCATCACTGATGCGTTGCCGGCTAAGAGAAGGAAGAAAAAACTGGCTCTTAAGCCCCCAGCCGGAACACGACGTTTGGCGGCTGACTCATGCTCAAGGGTGGTAGCTATCCAGGCGAACCCCATAGATAAATAATAATAGTAATAATGATATTAATTAACGATTAAAATCAATATTACCAATACTCGTATAATCCCTCGAGGGGCCCTACCAGCAGCGGGTCGGATTTAGTCACCTCTTACGACACCCAACCGGCGCGGCGTGGGATTGGGGTTAGTATTCTAAGCCGCCTCAATACGGCTAAATACGAAACTTTATATTATGGCCTTGTTTCCTGTGCTGACACGACGCAATTCACCAGGGACAATCTTTAGCGGGGAGGTTGGCTTCGGTTTTTCCCCAAGATTGATAAAGCTCCTTACACATATCTACTTGTTTGCCACTAATCACTATCTTTTCATGGCTTCAAGTTTCAACCCAATACTAAGCTTGGGTCTCTCCTGTTTAGGAGGTCTAGAGCATTTTCTACCACGCTGCTATTTTGCGGGTAAGTGTTCAACTCAAGTGACGAAAGCTTCCGCTCCCGAGCGTCTCCGACAAGCTGACACGAACCTATGAATGGCATACCATTATCTTATTAATTCGCCCATATAACTATTGCGTACCGAGATTGTAATTAATTAGATACTGTATCAAAGACGGTTTTGTCATACTGTGTTAGACTCCGAGCAGTAATTGGCTACTTAGCATATTAACATAATCTTAGGTTAGTTATTTGGAACAATCAAGCTATTGCATATAAACGTGCTAAACATTATGTTTAAAAATTTTAATTAGTGGGCCATCTGGACCTGCTGGACTCAGCCTATGACCTCCATGACCCCCATGACCCTCCGTCTGAATCCGCCCTTGTTCGCACGCGAAAAATGCTTTATCTTATTTTTACACCTTCCAAAAGAACATTTAAAAAAAGTGATTTTATAAATTTATACCTGCGATACAATCAGAAATAATTTCTCCGGGAGCGAGTTTTAAAAAATTAATAATTTTTTTTTCTTCAATACTAGTTCAACTAAAAATATTTAAAGTATGATTATGGTAAGTACTCAGCACTTACCATCAAAATGGTAACAACTCGAAATAAAACTGATTCAAAAATTATACGTTGCTTAGAAGCCGAGATATCACCCAAACACAGACAAACCATTGTTATGGGATCTATTGCAGTTGGTTCTAAATACTTCTCAAATATAATACGAGTACCTACTTTATGTTCCGATATTGATGATTTAAAGGTTTTGATAAGATCACTTGCTATCCTCCCATGAACTATAGGTTAGCGACGCAGTGTAGCCTTAAAGTATTCTCTGCAAAAACAAAAAAAATCTTGAACAGATACGCTCATTCAATTTGGCTATTGAATAGTTATTAAACAATTACAGTCCGAAATTGAAACGGCGAGAGCAGTTTGTGGAGCCAATGTTGGTTCAATTCTTTCATTGGCAATTTACCTGAATTTTCCGCACAAGTGTGCCGTAGAGATAGCTCGAACAAAAACTACCGAAAATTTTTGAGAAGAGTACCTTTTAACTTTGCGTTTAATTTTCATTGCATAGAGAATGTTCCAAGGTTTCTATAGAGACCAAGTCGTGGGCGTGAAAAGGGCTCTTATTAATTATGTGATTAGGTATTCTTTGCATTAAAAAAATCTTGGACGGAGACTATTTCGGACGGATGAAGCGTATTTCAAAGGTCACGGCCATTTTGAGTAATAGGAGGATTAACATTTTATAGATGAATGATGATGGATTATAAACTAATATCTTGGTGTATTTTTTTTTCTGTGAATAGCCGATAAATGAGGTAACAAGCCATCTGATAAGTAGATAAGTTGTCACCGTCTTGCATGGACATTAGTACCAACATTACTCCATTTCTTTCGCCAATTTATCAAATAAATTAAAATACATTTATGCAAAAAGGGAGTGAAATAATGCGTCAATTTTTCCTTATTCCAGTTAATCGTGATATAAAAAGTCTCATCTTATTAAATTCAAAGTATGTAATTGGATTCAAAGGTTTAAACCAAACGGGACTTCACTACAACGCCGAATTTAAATATTTTTACCCTATGGAATAAGAATTTTTAACAAAACTGTATTTTTGACTTGGTAGGAGTAAAATTTTCTGAAATCCCCGACATTATAAGCAATTCCTGTGCAAAATTTCATACTTCTAGATTCGGCAGTTTTGGCTTTAAGTTTCAGTTTGTGATTTTTGTGAAGTAGACATATTTAAGTGCACATATTTTAGGAGCTATTATTGAATTTAAGTTATATTGAAATCAGTATTTAAAATGTATAAATACTTGATTTAGCTTTCCATTTTCAAGTAGGTACCTACAATTTTTATATCCATAATGGAAGGAACAGACTCAGTGAAATCGATGGAAAATGACCTTCTACAACATTTTATTATAATAATCTATATATATAAAATTGAAAAGAGACACACCGCTGATTAAACAAAAAATCTCAGAAACTACCGAACCGATTATGATGAAATTTGGCAGGGAGATAGTTTGTGCTAAGGAGACGTCAGCTAAGAACGGATTTTTGGAAATTCATCCCCTAAGGGGTAAAAACAGGGATTGAAAGTCATTTTCATACAAACCGACTTTGTTAGTTTTAGAGTTATAATTATGAAAATTTATATGCAAGTTTGTAGTAATAAAAAAAGTTAACTTTAACACATTTTTTTGGAAAATCATCCCTTAAAGGGTTAATTTAGGCTATGGAACCATAGTATGCAACTTCGTCATTTTTGAAGTTAAAAACATGAAAATTTACATATTAGCTCAAAATTAAAAACTTAATTTTGAAGTATTACGTTTTTTGGAAAATCATCCCCTAAAGGGTTGATTAAGGCGGCGCAAGTTTGTATGGGAACTTCGTCAGTTTTGAAGTAAGAAGGGTGAAAATTTGTATTTAAGCTTATAGTTAGACACAAAAAATAACTGTATCACGGTTTTCTCGAAACAACACATAAAAATAGGGGTTGGTAGTCAACTACATACAAATCAACTTCGCCAGTTTTTGAGGTATAAATATGAAATTTTTTATGTAAGTTGATAGTTACAACCAAAAGTTAATTTTAATATGTTTTTTGAAAAATCATCCCTAAAGGGTTAATTTAGCGGATTGAACTCAGTACGGAACTTCGTCATTTTTGAAGTTAAAAACATGAAAATTTACATATTAGCTCAAGATAAGAAACAAAATTTAAAAGTTATGTTTTTTTGTAAAATCAACCCCTAATAAGAGTTTTCAAGTTAGTATGGCAACTTCGTCAGTTGAAGTAAGAAGGGTGAAAATTTGTGTGTAAGCTTATAGTTAGACACAAAAAATAACTGTATCACTGTTTTCTCGAAATTCATCCCCTAAAAATAGGGGTTGGAAGTCAACTACATACAAATCAACTTTGCCCGTTTTAGAGTTATAAATATGAAAATTTTTACGTAAGGTTATAGTTAGAAACAAAAATTAATTTTGAAAAACACGTGCTTTGGAAATTCATCCCTTAAAGGGTTAATTTAGGGGATGGATCTTAGTACGCAACTTCGTCGTTTTCAAAGTTAAAAACATGAAAATTTATATCATATCAGCTCCAGATTAAAAACAAAATTTGGAAATATTATGTTTTTTTTTTTGTAAAATCATCCCCTACAAACCAACTTCGCCAGTTTTAGAGTTATAAATGTATTTTTTTTTAATGTAAGTTTATAGTTAGAAACAAAAGTAAATTTTAACACGTTTTTTTGGAAAATCCTCCTTTAAAAGGTTAACTTAAAGGTCTTAAATGTTTAAGGGGATAGAGAGCGGGAGAGGGACAGGAAGCGGGAGAGGGACCGGAAGCGGGAGAGGGACCGGGAACGCTAGAGGGAGAGGGATGGGGAGCGCGAGAGGGAGAGGAACAGGAAGCGGGAGAGGGACCGGGAGCGGGAGAAGAAGAGGGGGAGGAATAAGTACAGGAAGTGGGAGAGGAAGAGGGACAGGGAGCGGGAGATGGACCAGGAACGGGATAGGCAGCGGTAGAGGGAGCGGGAGAGGGAGAGAGAGAGGAACAAGAAGCTGGAGAGGGACTAGGAGTAAAAGAGGAAGAGAGAGAGAAAGAGGGAGAGGGATCAATATTGAAATTTATAATTAATAAATAACTCTTTAATAACGTGTTAGAGCACCAAAAATTTGTTTTTGAAATTATTGTCTGTCTGTCTATCTGTCTGTCCTGGCCTCACATCGAAACCCTTGAACTGATTTCGACGGAAATTTGTTAAGTTGTTTCTTACACTTTACGTCAAGTTTTAGAAAACTTTTCATCCAGAAAAATTAAGTTTTCCCGGAAACAACATGAAACTTAGTATGGATTATTTTTAAAATATCAGCAATTTTCTTTAAATTTGTAACAAACTCCTTTGATTGATGGAATATATGTTTTCGAATTTTTCAAATTTTTTCGTGAAAAAGAAAAAACAAATTAATGTGAATATGTTTATTTTTCAAAACCTGCTCCCGGAGGAATGATTTGTAATTGTATCGTAGGTTTAACTTTATAAATTCCTAAATTCAATATAAATTAACCTGTTATTAAATTTTCTTCTGTGAGGGGTACAAAATATGATAAGCATAATTTCCGCGTGCGAAGCTGCGGGCAACAGCTAGTATTTAATAACTTTGTTTAATCAGCTGCTACATAAAGTTTGTACGCAACTATTCGAGATGGCAATTTTTCAGTGACGTGACGTGAGTCTACATCAAGTTGATTTTGGTATACAATAAATTATTGGCTTCTACGATAATCATGCCAAGAACTAAAGTTTAACACTGAAACATTATAATCACTGTTAAAAAAAATAGGTATATTTCCATAAAAAAAGATACGTATTGGTACGTAAGTACTGTATAAACAAAAGAAACATTATAAGCGGCTACATTACGTACTAAATTGCTTAAAACATAGTAGATAATGGCTTAACTTGGCGAGCGGGTGCGGTGCCAAGATAGCGCACTCGCTAATACTTCACAAAGTCAACTCTCGCAATCAGCTTTAATGTAGATTTAGAAATCTGTAGGAATACACTTCAAACGACAAGCAAGACTCAACTCTGAGTAGACTACATAAAGTTAAATTTAGATTACAGTTTAACCGCGAATACATCTTTTAAATCAGGATGTTCAGAACCAATATGTACATAGGAGATGTAATGCAGAAATGTAGCTTTATTTAAGAAAAGATTGGAGATATACAGCTAATAAGTAGAAATAAAATTCATTTAATTGTCATGATGTGATTGCATTTGCGTTGAGACAGGTCCTCGAATGTACACCACGTGTTGGAAAGAAAACGGTGGGTATCCGCTGGATTTAAAAGGCTCAGAATGGGTCAGAGTAGCGCAAGTCAAGAGAGCCCAAAGGCGTTTGTCCAGTAGTAGACTTTTAAAGGCTGATGATGGATGGATTATGGTCTAAGCTACTCCGTTTACTGTACAGTTTGGTATTTTGGTACAGTTGGTACGGAACCACCACGTCCGTCACCAATAACTGTCATATTGCTGGGCTCGGGTGCGTCTTTAAATTAGAGGTAAGCTAGCTATAGCACGGAAAAGACCGTGGCTATAGTCCTTCACTCAGCGGTTTGATTAAGATCACTATGAATATCTGGTGGTCTGGTGTCCAAGTTTAGCGAAGATATCCCCATACAAGTGATTCTTAGTTTTAAATTTTCAACACATTTGCATAATTTGAAAAAACATTAGAGGGTGTTTTTCAGAAAAAATGACCCTGTGACGATTGGGAAACGAAATTAAATATTTAAATGAAATGGTTTTTTAGTGCAATATATGGATGCAATATATCAAGAAAATCTTAATTAACTGATTATCTATTTTATATACAAAAACTTTGGAAAATATACTAAATATTCAAGTTTTATTGTCAGCATGTGATGAACACCGTTCCTTTGCGTCACAAGAAATAATCAATCAGAAATAAAACAAAGAATTATTTAAATAAAATCAGCTTTTATTAGTAACAATGAAATATCAAAGTCTTTCTTAAAATGAATAAAAAAGTAACAATTATTATTTACTTTCAAAAAAAACAGTCAGTGTTTCAAGTTCGTCACAATGCCGCCAAATAAGCAACAAAAATATACTTTTTCTAAATATATCGCTGACAAATTCTTATATAAAACAAAGTGATGACTTCTGTGTAAGCATACATAGTTTTTGTTTTAAATGAGAGACTGGAAATTATTTTATATTTGTTTTAACACCAATTTTAGCATCATCAAAAAATGGGACAGTGACTATCGGGAGGTTAGCGTGACGGAGCAAGAACAATTAAAGCAGTGTCCACATTAATAAAGTAAACAATATTTTTTTATAACTAATCAAGCATCAACCTATAATTATTAAAACTAAAGTATCTTCAATTTCAAATAACATTATACAATACAAGGACCATTAAAGTATCGTAAGAACTGTGTGAATCAAATAACCACCAGCTAAAACGTTATTTGGTATTAAGTCTTTGGGTAATTTTTATAGTGTGTACTTATTTAAAATAACTTATTTTTAATTATGCAATTAGATTAGACAGATTTATATATTCTTTGACATTCAATTGAACACGTCGCTGTATTAAGATCTCTTCCTGACAAACGATCTATTATCATACTGTTAACTATTCTAAAGAAAAAAAGTAGTTGTTCATTCAATATAACTGATATTTTACAATAAAAAAACTGCTTTACAATATTCTGCCCCACTGACGTAATTAACTCATCCTTATATAAATATTAGCAACCAAGCAAAAATTTATATCATTTACGTATATAATATAGCGATTGAAATACGTGTAACAGCCAGACAGAGTAAGAGTAATTGTAATATATTCATTGTATATAACGCTTTATAATTCAAGTTCGTCACGAAATTGTTCCAGTAGTATGTCACGTGACGCACATGACGTGACGTTTTCATGCCAGCAGACTTATTTTATTGAATAGTAAATACATTTACTTAAGTTGAGTTTGATGTGCTTAAGTTATCTTATAGTTTGTTAGTTGATCTTTAAATAACACAAGATATGTCACTAATAATGTGGTTATTTATCTTGCAAAATCCCGTCACTATGTGGGAACACTTTTTTTGTACGCCGAAAACACAAGACTTTCGTCACAGGTTTTGGACTAACTGGCGTTTGTTTTGTAAAATGGTGATGCCATAAACAATCACAGTGTTGCTCGGATCGCATATTAATTACAAAATAGTAAATTTTTACCCAAGAACACCTTTAAATCGTTGTGACGAAACAGGATTTTCCCGTACCCCGATTTTCGTAGGACAACCTTTATATCGATATTTTTGCTAAAATAACCAGTAATTATTTGAATTCGAAGACCGAAAAGGTATTTAAATATATAGAGACTAAATTAGGTTACTTTAAAAGTATTAGCAGTGCTTCTATACTAAATGCGAATGTCTTGAAGTTTCTGAGAGCACCGTGGGACATACGAAATCTTCACCTCGCTTTTTCTTCTCCTTGTAGTATCTTTGATAAATACATATATTTTATGGTATTACTTAATTTAATATGATAATAAAATAATTATTCTTGTTTTATAATGATTAAGTTGCAGAATAATAAAGAAGAAAAATTAAATAAAAACATACGAAATTGTGGGACATCGCGATTTCTCTAGGGTCATTTTTTCTGAAAAACACCTTAGAGTGTGGGATTCGAACTTGTGTCACTCCACCCATACGAGAGTGTTAAAATAATATAAGGCCTATTATTGCTCGTTTTTAGGGTTCCGAACGAAAAATTGAATCGAATTTTGTGATCCAATAAAGAAAACAAATGAAACTTTTAAAATTATTCAAGAAAGAATGAAAATCGAAGACGAATATTGACCATCCCCCTCGCCCCCTTATGTAACTACTGAATTTTCAGGAAAATATAGAAAATAGTTCTTTAGTAAGTCTATGGTCTAAAAAAGGGCAAAAAAAATAGAAAAATAACTGTAAATACATAATTAACGTACGGAACTCTCTCCAAGTTTAAATCGCACCTGTCAAATTCATTTTTTTAAATACTAATATCAAAAGCAGAAGGTTGCTTTAAATACAAATTGTACTTGGCACACGATGCGATCGGGATCTAACTTAATCCTAGGATAAGTAAAGCTTGTACGACGGAGTTCGACCCACCACAGACTTCCGAAGACTGCAGTTCCGTATAAAGTTGCTATACATGTCTAACGTCGAATGTCTTAGCTTTGAATTATACTGTAAGATACCTCTCACATTTTGCGGTCTGGCTTTACAGAATAAAAAACGGTGTCATTCGTACCTATAATAAGCGAATCTTATCTGCCTTTTTAACAGTTCCTACTGTCTTGAAGATAATGCATAGGTAATAGAAAATTGAGAAAGCCGTAAGTCGGTACAGATGTTTCGCCTGTAGTTACTCGATTAGATAAATGTCACCAATATAAATATATTATTAGTTAAGTAAAACAGTTATTTTAACGTTATAACCATGTCACTTTGTGATAGTGCTAGATTTTACTTACAATAAAATTATTATATAAGAAATATATGTGATTTTGTTGTGTGTATGTGTGTTTTTGCGTTGCATAAAATGTATTTAACAATATTTTTATATTTTAACATTAGGTACGTATTATTGGCTCAATTTACGCATATTTTAAACTCGTACCCTACGCACTACTCTTTACCCATCGCATCTACAAATAAAGTAACGTTTTTTGGTTTTGAAGTTTTTTAAGCGTTCCCAGTTTTGAAATCCACCTTTACACGAGAATTAGTCCTTGCTGCCTCGTTACTGATATCTGAACCAAGTTTCTGGCGTAAGTAATGAATCAGTTCAAAATACGAGCCGGCGGTTAAGCTTTCGCCCGACCTGTGAAAGCGTTTGATTACTACCGATGTAGGCTTTTGTGAACGGGCTAAGATAGGGAAAATACGAACAGTACGAAATAAACGGTCATTTATCTTTCCGATGTATGGCTTATACAGTGTGGACATTCATAAAACAAACTTCAAATAATTAAATTATATAAAACAATTTAATATAAATTGGTGTAATAAAACTGTTATGTTCGACTTTACAAGAAAGATATTTGAGAAAAACTTACTAATGAGGATCTGAGCAATGTCAGAACCTGGTCACAAAAGTTTGGTATTAGCATCAATCCCCGAAAATGCCAAGCGATAATTGTAGGAAGTCCACGCCAACTCGCCAAGTCTGAAGTTGAATTGGTGGCACCTGTCAAGTTTGAAGATTACACCATTAACTTCTGCTCGAATGTCAAGGACCTTGGTATTTTTATTGACAGTGGTCTTAATTGGCAGAAAGAGGTAACCGAAGTTTGCCGCATTGTTACCGCTGCATTGACTGCCCTGAATCGGCTTAGAAACTTCCTCCGATCCTCATTCCTCATTTTTCCGATCATCGATTATGGTAATGTCTGCTACGTAGATCTGAGTGAGGCTCTCTTAAACAAGCTGGATTGTCTCATTAATAATGCCGTTCGCTTCGTTTTCTGCTTACGTAAATATGATTACATCTCTTCTTATCGTTCTAAGCTTCAATGGCTACCTATCCGCGAGCGACGGCGATTTCGGATGCTTTGTTCACTGTTCTCGATTCTCTTTGATCCCCTTTCACCGGATTATTTGAAATCCCTTTTCCAATATTTATGTTCCTCCCACGACCGGCAGCTTCGCTCTAGTGAGTCTTACCTTCTTTCTATTCCGCTGCACTGGTCTGGATTCATATCAAACTCCTTCTCTGTTCAGGCCGCCCGTACCTGGAATTCTCTTCCTGAGTCTATCAGAAGACCCGCTGGAAAGTTAACCTTTAAAAAAAGATTACGTGCTCATCTACTGGATCGTCACCAATAAATCTCTCGTTCGTCATCTATACTAATATTATAAAGAGGAAAGATTTGATTGTTTGCATTGAATAGGCTCCGAAACTACCGAAACGATTTGAAAAATTCTTTCACTGTTGGGAAGCTACGTTATCCCCGGGTGACATAGGCTATATAATATAATATTTTTTTTATTTTTCCCAAAGCGAAGCGAGGGCGATTTCCTAGTCTGTTATATATTTATTTATAATTAGCAAATCGCCCTCGCTTCGCTTCGGGAAAAATAGTAAAAAAAATATAATATAGCACCTATGTCACCCGGGGATGGTGTAGCTTCCCAACAGTGAAACAATTTTTTAAATCAGTTCGGTAATTTCGGAGCCTATTCAGTGCAAACAATCAAATCTTTCCTCTTTATAATATTAGTATAGATGTATATAGTTTTTTATGTATGTAATTCATATGTGTGTATGATTATATAATATGTAATTGTATAGTGTTATTATTATTATTATTTAGTATTTTGTATATTCTTATAGTTATATTTTTTACAATTTTATTTGTTTTTTTCTTTCTCCATGTTTATAATACCGCTCATCGTGTGTTTCTGTTTGGCCTAATGGTTAGCTGGCAGAGAATGCATAAAGCATTAAGCTCGCCATTTGTACCTTAATCCTGTACTGTGGTCAATAAAGATTAATAAATAAATAATAAATGGCATAAACATATTATAGCCTACGATGTTTGTTTGTTTGTGCGTTTCGTCTAATATTATAATAGAATATGCGTTGCAGTAAGCTTGGGGTAACATTTAATTTTTATTTTATTTCAATCGGCTCAATAATAAAGAAGACAGTTAATTATGCCAATTTAAATTATCTCGTCATTCCATTCTAAACATTTTTTCAAGTATGGCTATGGTCTATACCTACAGCCACTGGTTTCCCGAAGCGATAGAAATAAGTATAAACTTGTTAGATTGTTTTGCTTAAAAAATATTTTGTGTCGTTTATGCACGTGATCGATGTGAACGTGGGCTTTCTTGCACATTATGCGATTTGTACATTTTGCGTCTTGTGTTCATTCTGCGTTTTGTACATTTTGCGTTTTGTACATTTTGCGATTTGTACATTTTGCGTGTTGTGTTCATTTTGCGTTTTGTACATTATGCGCCGAAGGGAAACCATGTGGGTTACCTACCAGCAGGTAGGTACGTAGTACAAAAAAAACCCGCGTGCTATTAAAAAAGCTATCATGATTACCTTTTTGAAACCCTGGTGAGCTCTTCAATTTGATACCCATTGCATATAGCGTTATTTGATTTTTTTTTGATACTTTAATCAATTGCATCTCACAGCCACCATATTTGTTTTTTTTATTTCACTTATCTAAGATCACTTGGGTTATCAAGACGAATCTAACGATATACTATTAAAAGCCGTTCAGCCGGTTTGGAAGATACGAGGTAATAAAGAATATTACAAACAAACATACATACAAACATATATACATACAAAATACGCGCGAAAAACATAACCCGTCCTGGCAGTCAGGAAAAAAATCATTTGAAGAGTTTTAATCACATAATAGTATATTTCGTTACAAGTGCGGAAAGCCTGTCATTGCAAAGAGTTCTGACAAATGTCTACCCGAGCCGAGGCGCAGCCGAAGGTGAGGGTTGACAGTCGGAACAAGTTGCAATGACGGTTCCGCACGTGTACTGAACAACTATTTTTAATACAGTTGCGAAAAAATGATGCAATTTAATAGAATAATAAAAACACAATCTTTTTGGAAAATGGCGCTAACCGTAAAAGAATATAATAAGCAGATATTATTTTTTGTTTTCTTCACCCATTCTGGGTAGGCAAAGGGAATTATGCCCATACAGCCAAGTCTTCAGTAGATTTTTTTTATTGTTATGAAATGAAAATGAAATTTAATAAGATGAAATAAAATGAAACCTCATCATTGAACCTTAACTCATTGAATCAAATCAATAAATCTGATATTGAAACAAATTAGTAGCTTCTTTTTAGAAATATTTGCATGAATCATTAAAACTTCTATGATTTTTTTTTTGTAAAAACTTCGTGGTTAGTTTTTTCTTTTTAATACACATTATTTTGACAGTTGGGAAAGAAAAAGCACGAGTGTGTAATAGCCCACTTCCCGAACGCTATACGTCCCTGCAATACGCCACTTTTTGAGCAACTGTATTAAAAAGTCATATTAACTTCAGCAGTGCCTTTGTGATTGTTTTACTAGTTTCTCACCATTCAATTAAATAGTTCATTAGTAGCACACCTACGTATTTACAGCTACAATGATATTATATATTAAAAAGAGGCAGATATGTCATAAACACGCGCGTTGTGTGACTCAAAAAGTTCCCAATTGGGAACTCTTATTCAGGTGAAGAAAGAGATAGCGATGTAGTTTTGACGCGAGAGCGATAAAGACGTGCGATAAAGCAATAAAGCGTGCCTTGCGGACATCGGAACAGATTTTTCGGTTGATTTGTAAGGGCATAACGTATCTATATTTATTTAAACATCATTGTACAGCTAATTCTAATAGGCATGGTGATGTAGGCAGCCAATTTCACGCTCGCTCATGTGACAGATCACAGACGCCAGGCGGTATGGTAATGCCAGTTCCTTGCAAGGAGTTGAACGGCTGTACGTACTCAATTAGGAACGTTACACTAATTGCTTCTCTCGCCAAATTAATTTACATTTCACACCAACTTGCGATGGTAACCGCCGAATAAACTATTCACACGTTGTCGTAATCTTTGTCCGTTTCCTGCTTTTAAATGCTGCTGCTGCCGCGTCGAATATCAAAATATACCTAGCTCTGCTCTGCTCTGCTCTGCTCTCTATACCACTGTTTTTTAACATTGTTGCAGTGCCTATGTGGGATTAAATGTTTCTTTCTTTCTTTCTTTCTTTTTTCTCTGTCCGTATTTATATTTGTAAATGCTGGTAGTGAACGTAAATTCACATCCCAAAATTCAGGTATCGGATGCAGTTTTTGTTGTAAAGTAAAAATATAAAACCTTCGTTCCAACAAGTTAAATGAATTCAGAACAAAGCTGAAAGCTTTGTTTAATTCACGCTCTAATTCGCTTAGAATGTTTTATTAGATTGTATTTAATTTAACTCTACGACCTTTCTGGACAACAAAAGTCAATAAAAATTAAGAGGACACTCGGAATGAGTAAAGCTCAGGGGGTGATCGTCAGGTCTGTACAATAAAAATGAAGGGGGTCGTCCAATGAATCGTCGACGGCAGCCACGTACAGTATAAAGCCGCGAAGAAACGTTTATGACGGAATCACAAATGCATTTTTCGTGTCCTGAAAAAGTGCTCCATAGTTAGAGCACCCTCCGCGCGGGCTTCACAAAGCAAACCGTCGAGATTTACGGCTGTGTAAGTTATCGAGCAATCGAGTCTTGCAATTCACGAGTCGAGCAAATATACAGAAGCATGAAGCCCATTGAAGTATAATGTCATAGAACACACATCTCGAACAAAATGTCTGTCCCGCTCGGAAGGTTCGATTTTCAAAATTGAGCCCCGGTTCTCCTTTCAAAATCGAACGAATCCATTGAAGATTGAAGCCACGTGGCGCCAATGCACTGGGACATACGTGGTGTTCGGTGTCGGTTCTATACCCTAGTAATAATACTTCAATGCAGAAGCCGCTAAAACCTGATGTCAGTAAAACTGGTTGGATATAAATAAGCTACAATTGCTAGGTACACGGTGGAAGTAATATAATGTATACGTATACATACAGGTGATTACAGGTGACCAGTGTATAATATCATTAGTACCCGGATGACCGAGCTTGGCTCGGTTTAGTGTTGCTTAACAACGCAATTTACTGAAGTAGCTTTAGTATTGCTACTTGCCAATAGATGTCAGGAAGAGTAAATTGTAGAAGTTTATCATTGCCTGAAAACACCGATAAAACGACATTTTCTAAAAATTAATCCTAGCTAGATCGATTTATCGCCCCCGAAACCCCCATGAAAATCGTTGGAGCCGATTCCGAGATTCTAATTATATATATATATATATATATATATATATATATATATATATATATATATATACAAGAATTGCTCGTTTAAAGGTATTAGATTTATTTCTCACTACTGCGAATTTGTGAGAGACAATGTGTGTCTATACAGCATACGAGATAATACTGTTTGTTACATAGTTCGGAAATTATATGCGTTATAGTCAATACATTTGTTCACCGTGATGACACATGCTTCAATAAATAATTTTCTCTGTATTTCTACAGTTTTATAACTTCGACCTTTACATCAGCAACTGTAGAACGTAAACTACTTGCTTATCCACTCGTATCTACGAGTCTATGACTCTACAAGCGGTTGTCAACGACCGTGTGTATTAACCTACTTCCACAATAGGCTAGTTGACAAAATTTGGAAATTAGTTTAAAACTATAGCTTAGCATCTATTTCACCCCAAAAATATATTATTCTAAGAAAAATAAGTCTTTTACATTAGTATTTTGAGTTTTTAGAAATGAACTTGAAATTGACCGCGAAAAAGGCCAAGACTGTCATGGCGTTTTGAATGACGTCACACCTCGCGAAACAGCCGTGTTTGTGTATGACAGTCAATTGTGTTTTTTAATAAATAATGAATTCCTCGTATTGTAAATACTGTATAGTGCCCCAATGTAAAAGTACAACGATAAAAACGCCAAACAAATTATTCATATACGTTCCAAACAATAAACAAATACGTAGAAAGTGGTTAAATATGGCAAGGAGGCAAGATGCTCTTACTTTATCAACTGATTCCACAATTTATTTCTGTGAAGATCATTTTGATGTAAGTAATAAACACAACTTGATGTATCTATTTATAAATGTATAGTAAAAGAAATGAATTTTGCAAAATCTACCATAATATACCACACATAACCTATAAAATGTTATGATTTGAGTAGGGTTTTATGATTTATTTGAGTTAAAATATTATTTTCGCTTTATAAAATGTAATAATTCATACTCTTCTTATTTTTTTACTTGACAAACGATATGATTAATTATACAGAGTATCATATTATGGGTAAAGTTGCGGAATTCCGATGAACAAAAGTCGGTGTTTATTGCAAAAAATTTGCCAAGCATAACGGCGTCAATTTTGGGCAAATTACTGCTGTTTGCTTTGTTAAATCCTGATTCCATAGCAAATTATATCTGTGTTTCAAGATTAAACTAAAAACGAACTGTATTAATTTAACGAGAATTGCTGAAAACTCCAAATAACCTGTTCATTTTATACGAAAATGACAGCTACAACGTAGTGTTTCGCGAGGTGTGACGTCACGCTTCCATGCGCTTCACTGATTGATGTTTAATGTCACGTGATTAAACGCCTCAATTTGTCGATTTTATTTTCCAAAAATATTATTAATCTTTTATTATTTTAATAGAAAAGCTGCATTTTTGTTTACTAATTATCATGGTTAATCATTAGAAACTCTAAGCCATTCGATTTATTCTTAGTGGAAACAAGCCTATTACGATCGATTCAACGTATCTGTGTCACCGTGCAAAAGGTTAATCTCATCCTCATAAACATTTAAGAACTCAGTAAACACTAAGTTTAAAAGTTTTAAACTGATTATACTCGTATATCTTGAATACTGGTCCATCACTTAACACAGAGTAGTATTCCGTGTAACCCATTTATATTTAGAACTAGCTCTTACCCGCGCCTTCGTCCGTGTGGTATTTAACAAAAAACCTATTTGTTATTTTCTAAAACTAATTTTTTACTAAAATAAAAGTAGCCTAAGTTACTCCTTGTTGCATCAGCTATCTGCTAGTGAAAGTCCCGTCAAAATCGATCCAGAGAGATAGACAGACAGATAGACAAAAACTGTAAAACATGTTGGTCTGGTGTAGGTATGCACCATCTATACATCCAAATGCATTTAGTAAAAAGCGGTTATTTTCATATTACAATGAGACACTCCAGTTTTATTTATTTGTATAGATATTACTTATACCTATTATGTATTCTGTGACCGATCTTGCTTCGCTTTAGGGAACCAGGAGAAATCAGGAGGATCAGGAGACGAAGAATAAAGGGGAAGACCTTATAACTGTAACATATACTCCAACACCGCAACTGCAAAACCTTCCAAAACTATCAGGATTTATTCTAGAAGAAGAGTGGTAGCAGACCAGGTGGACACAAAACCCCACCTCACACCTCACTGCAAGCATGAGCCTCTTCTTTTGTTCACCAGG
Organism: Thymelicus lineola; assembly: GCA_963932265.1. Taxonomy (NCBI): domain Eukaryota; kingdom Metazoa; phylum Arthropoda; class Insecta; order Lepidoptera; family Hesperiidae; genus Thymelicus; species Thymelicus lineola. The sequence goes on along the minus strand of OZ010696.1, from coordinate 10,824,308 downwards.
GGGCACCACGATCAGGGAAAGTTGGCTTAGACTCAGGGACTGATGGAGCCTTATCAATTTGTTGCCCAATGTGGTATTTTATAATATAATCCATGGTCAAAAAACTCGGTTTTCGTGACCCGTATATTGAAGTGTGACAAAATTATAGCTGGTCTCCAAAGTTTAAATAAAGAATAAAACACCTTTTTTCGATTAAAAAGATACTATCTGGTCTTAAAGAGGACAATGGAAGAGTTACAGTTTTATTCGCGTGCTTAGCCAAATAAAAAGGGCTCAGAAGGGAGCATTTATTCTGAAAGCGAAACATTTGCGCCCGTTGATACTCTAAACATCCAAGGTCTTACAAAAGTTGCGTTTTATCACTGTCTGAAACATTAGGATGTCAAACATTAGGTTACTAAGTCAGGACAGAATTTTTGCGTGTCTAAAAGACGTGTTTTGTACACTTTCAGGTATTTTTAATTTTTTCGTCTTTAATTATAATAACAAAATTTGTAAAGCTTAATACATTAAACCTAATTTATTTAAATCACACTCAATTATTTTACAGACACATTCATGAATAAAACTATTACTTACGTAACATTCTATGTAAATAAACACATCTAGATACAATATTGTTATTCAAGCAAACTTAAGAACGGAACTGTCCTTCAATGACCGATAAGTTGGCTAACATCCGCGTGTCCATTTCTTGGACGGACTTCCAAATGGACAAAGAAATGTAAGCCGTGATGAGTCTCAAGTGCTTTCTCCGCACTTTGAGCGACTGTATTTTAGCACTAATAGAGTGGTTTCGGTCACGCAACCCTTAATGTTATGGACAACAATTCAGAGGTAAAGTAATTTATGGAATAAACAAAAGTTAATAACAGAACTGTTTGGTTGCTTATTTGGTCTTGTTTCGGTGAGGATTTTTTGTATTGTTAAAACAACAATACGAATTATTTACAATGGGAATAACCTATTTAAATTTTTTTGTTATCATTCTTTTTAGCAATTTGTTACCCACAATTGTTAGGTTAGGTTTTATAAAGAACAGAATAGACACCCCTATGAAGTGCATTACAAGCGTTAAAAATATTGTTAAAAAATTTCGATAGTATGTATGAAAGTTCGCGCAAATTAGTTTAAAGGTAAAAATAAATTAATGAAAAAAAATTTGCGCAAACTAAAGTAGAAGGCAGGGATTCCAACCATATATTTGTACATTTAAAAAATTGGAATTAAAGAAATTGAAATAGAAATTGAATTAGGCCGAATTCCTCCGAATTATGGCACTTTGTTCTTAATATTTATTATAGTCATATCTATTTATATATTACATTATACATAATATATTATAGTGATACCTAATGAATGTTACATACGCACATAACTTCGAAAATTAGAAGTGAATTTCAACCCAGACCCTTCTTGAGAACCCATGTTCCATTACTAGGCTACCCTTATAATATAAGCTGTAAATTGTGTTTAACCTTACAGATTTGTTAGTTTCTCTATTCACAAACCCCTTCGCCCCTCACTAAATGGCTGTACAAAGACGAATCGGAGTCGTTTGTTCCGGTTAGGTTCCATTAACCTCACAGTCTACAGATGGGTCTAATCCTAAAACCAATAACTTGCCTTGAAAATTATTGAGGTCAGAGCTACAATACCTCCCTGGCGACAGTTTCGGTATCAGAGGTGCGTTACGATCTTACGGTCTATTCAAGTTACGGCGGTAATTTATGGCAAAGCTGTTAATTAATATTAGTAAACCCAATGAGCAAAATTAAAGTTTAGCAACATTATGAGATAAATCACAATTAATTTGCCCGAAGCAGTGTGGTGGAGTTTGCTTTGGGTTTCTTGAATGAAGTAGGCCGTAACTGCGACTAAGTTGTATTCACAGTAGCTTACATCGAAGATATACCTATAGTGGTTAAGATAGTATTTTTTAGACCTACATTGATGGTGGCTGATTTAGTAATTCAGAGAACAATGTAGATTTTTAGAGGAGAACAGTGCTATTAAAAATTAAAATAAAAAAATTAAATTAAATTTAGTTTTTACGCGAGTATTCACAACTGTTCCAGGTTATCTATACTAATAAAAATAAAAGCGTTTAATAAAGAGGAAAGATTTGATTGTTTGCATTGAATAGCCTCCGAAACTACTGAACCGATTTGAAAAATTCTTACACTGTTGGAAAGCTACACTATCCCCGAGTAACATAGGCTATATTATATTTTCAAAAAAATTAGGGATCCTTAATAAAACTCCAATAATGTAACCCAAGGTGTAAAAAAATAAGAAGACCGAAGCAAAGCGAGGGTGGTTACTCGTATTTTATATGATGTGTTTACCATGGATACCATACCAAGATTAAATTCGTCTCAGGGTTTTCTGGAAGGTTAACAGACCAAACCGTAACTAATGACAGCCATTCGTCTTAGCAACGATCTCATACGAACGTCTGCACATAGTAGCGGATGTTTGTGAGGAAAATGTGTCTCATTAATTACATATATTTTGTACCTTTTCGTTGGAATATTTCGCACCTTCAGTAGAAAAAAGGCATAAGATGATAATTGCAATTTTACAGGAGAGAAAAAAAAACTGTTAAAAATAATATCAGTAGGTAAATAGTCAAAGGAATAAGTACATTAAGATTTCTTGCACAAAACCGTCAAGATTAATGATAAAAATTTGAAAAAATTGAGCATATGCAACTTTTGTCCCTCTATGCAATCATATTAATAATTAAAATTCAACGTAAGACGACTTATGCTTTTTTTCCACTCAGGGTGCGATTTATATGAACAAGCTTAAAATTCATCAGCCCTTCAGCTATTAATAGACTCTAATACTTACTCAAATATTAGAGTTACCTTAACTTATAACAAAATCTTAATTAATTTTCTGACAAGCACGATAAAATTATTTACGCATAACGTTGAGACAAAATATTTTTGCTAGAATCAAAATAAATCATTAATTATAAAATAGTACCTGGTCTACTCTATTAATTAAATCAGAACTAATCAAAATTGAGTTATTTTAATATAATAAAAGTGTTATTATTTATAGCATCTAAATTTACTACGTAGCATTCAATCTTAAATAGGGTGTTACGAAAAATACGCAATTTCAAAAATTGCAGCCATTTTCATATAAAATGTTGCCGACGCGACGAAGAGAACTATTTAGTATAAAAAAAATAAAAAAACTCCGCCTGCTACACTGAAGTATTATTACTAGCGTATAGAACCGACACCGCCAACACCATGTATGTGTCAATGCATTGGCGACACGTGGCTTCAATCTTCAATGGATTCGTTCGATTTTGGAGGAGAACGGGGGCCCAATTTTGAAAATTGAACCTCCTGGGCGGGACACACAGTTTGTTCGAGATGTCTGTTCTATGACATTATACTTCAATGCTATCAAAAAAGCATATGGGTGAATTTCCCAAGTGCATTTTTGAGACGGCGAGGTTGAAAATTAATGTGTGGAGGTAAACTAAAATTATGCATAATTTTATACAGGTAGTTTAAGTAGTGATCTACATGATAGTGAAGTATTCAGAGGTATTTAATACATAGATTCTTAATAAAAAAATATCTAAGACCTAAAATCTAATTCCGGTGTACTGTCCAAACTGCGTTTATTTACATATTTTATTAATTTAATTTTTTTTGGTAAATAAATTTCATTGAAAGGGAATGTTTTTTAGAAATACATTAAATAACACAACTAATATATATTTATGGAGTAATTTAAGATTAAACAACAGCTCTTAAAACATCTTTTAAAAATGTCCTACAAAAAAAAGCAATACCGGTGGCGCATTTTGTATACTTCATTACTTGTTACTTCACGATTTGGAAGACACCTTAGTGGCTCTCCCCGCAACGTTCACTTGTGCTCTTGCAAACTGCGTATTAGGATGACCGACTGGTTGCGTAATTTTCCTGCCAAACACGTAAGTACTAACTGCGGTGGCGCAGGAATACAAAATCATCCAATTCCGATGTCATGTATATTAGTAAAAGTACAAAGCAGATTATCTAGAAATTTTATGGAGGGTTCCATTAACGGTTTTCAGCTACAATTGTGAAATAAAAGTTAACCTGTCACTAAAAGTTTTCTTTAAAATTGAAATTTTGTCTCTGATTATAAGTCCGGTGGCGCAATCTCGGTGGCTCCGGTGGCAAATCAAAGTGTATAGGGAAGTATAGGCCATAGAAATACAAGCGTGTCTCCATCTATCCATCAGCCCTTGGAGGTCCACTGTTGGACATAGGCTTCCCCTAACTTGCACCACTCTGACCGGTCCTGAGCCTTCTGAATCCAGCGGATGCCCGCTGTCTTCTTCAGGTCGTCAGTCCACCTGGTCGGGGGGCGTCCTATCATCCTATGCTCCTTTTTCCGAGACGTGGGCGCGAGGACCTTTCTTACCCAACGGTTATCGGTCCATCGCCCGCCCATTGCCACTTCAGCCGGCTAATTCTTCGAGCTATGTCGGTTACCCTTGTTCGTCTACGGATCTCCTCATTTCTGATGCGATCATGTAGATAAATACCAAGCATAGCCTTCTCCATAGCCCGCTGCGCTTCTCTAAGGTTGTGGATTAGGCCAATACTAAAGCACCACGTCTCGGATTCGTATGTGATCACCGACAACACAAACTGCTCGAACACCTTAAACTTCAGGCACTGAGGTAGTGTTTTGGACGACAATATATGACGGAGTTTCCCGAACGCAGCTCATCCGAGTTGGATTCAACAAGTGACTTCTTTCTCGAAGTTGGACTTACCCATCTGGATCACTTGTCCCAGGTAATTGTATTCGTCTAGAACTTCGAGAGCAACGCCGTCAACCACAACCGATACGGGTGTGACATGGACATTCGACATGATTTAAGACCCACCCGTTGTGAGGCGCGCTGTTCAAGTCCCCCGAGCATTGTTCCAAGTTCTTCCAGGGAACCCGCCAGGATGACTATATCATCGGCATATCGTAGGTGTGTGTTGTATTCGCCATTGATGTTAATGCCATGTTGTTTCCACTCCATCAGCTTGAACACGTCTACCAACACAGCGGTGAACAGTTTTGGGGATCTGACATCCTTGTCTGACACTTCTCTGCAGTTGGACGGGGTTCGTTGCTGTGTCGTGTACTCTGACGGACATGATGGCGGATGAGTTCAAACACTTCAACACCTCGATATACCGGTAGTCGATCCGCCACCGCTGGAGAGAATCTAGTACCACCCAGATCTCGATAGAATCAAAGGCCTTCTCATAGTCCACATAGGCTATACATAACGGCAAGTTATAGTCCTCGGTCTTTTGTATAATCTGCCGCAATGTGTGTATATGGTCTATGGTGCTGTAGCCTTTTCGGAATCCTGCTTGTTCGGGAGGCTGGAAGTAGGGCTTACTATCCGGATATCCGAATATTCGAAATATCCGGATATCCGCCGATTTTTAATTCCGGATATTGGTGTTGTTACTATCCGGATAATTCGAATAAAACGGATAATAATTTTTAAATTTTTTAATATGTTTTTTTAATTTAAATATATTTAAAGCACCAAGATATAATATTTTAAACTTTATAATCATGAAATATATACTCATTAGCCTCCAATAATATATTATACTCCACACAATTCGCACTGGAGCATGCTCTAGGCCTCCTCAATAGGAAGAGACCCGTGCTCAGTAGTTGGCGTACGAGCACTCACTCGCGGTTCTCTGCCTAGCCCCTAGAGGAGAAACGGTTCTGGAGAATCTACATGCCTCTCTACAAGCCCATTGTACAGCACAGCTTAAAAATTGAGCTCAGAAATCGAGCAGTTCAATGGCAATCTTCATCCTTGCGTCAATATGTTTAGTGCTGAGGATCGTGAGTCGTGACCACGGATCCATGGATCCACGGATCACTTTATCCCAACCTATCTTGCACCAACGGTTCCGGTGCCCTGCCTCATGCATCCTGCTGTCGAGAGTGGTGTGGATTTGATCTGACGAGCGTATCGGATTGTAGCCTCGTGGTCTGGTCCCCTGGACTTTGCCGGTGATACCTTACTTCGCAAGATATTCACCGTACTTCCGGGCGATATGGCAAAAAATACACCAGTACTCATTGATGGCAGATGGTTGAAAGCCTCTTAGTCTCTTAGGTTTCCTGCTTTCAAACTTTTCTATGGCAATAGACTACAGAAATTGAATGCATAGACCTCGGACGTTGTGTTACGCTTCATGGCAAAGTTGGAAGGCATTGATAGAGGCACTTGTCGTAGGGCGACTGTGCACTTGGGGTGCCATACAAATTTAGAAGCCTTAGTGCACGATCCCAAGGTAGAACTTGTAAAGTTCACGAAGTGTGATAGCAGTAATCTCACTGGTGCGCCCTGGCTGGACTTCGAACCCCTACTATACAAGTATCCTAAGCTTGTGACAGGAACAGCGTTGTAAGTTTGTAACTGCTAGAGGCAGAAATGAATCTCAAAGCCACTATCGCTTTACAAATTATACTTTGCTTTCGTCCTACACTGTTCTTATCAACTCCCTTTTCTTTCCCTGGTGATTAACTCCTGGTGATCCTTCTCAGGATGGTTGTTACGGAAAGACTAGTGAGTGCGTATACGAGGTTTGATCAACGGCTAGAATATCTTTCGCGGGGTCTTTTGCCTTGGACCTTGCTTGACAGTAAATTTCTCATCTGGTTAAAATGGGACCAAAACACCCAAGGATTTCCTTATAAAATATCTTTGTGAGAGTAGTTTCGATGCTAAAATAAGTTGAGCCAATAAAGGCAATCTTAACGGCCCATGGTATACAACGCTTCCTGATTCAACATCACATCTCAAAAGGATTTATTTTCATTCACTCTTTTGCCCTAATCAACCAAGATTCCTTGGCATTTAAAATATCTAGAAAAATAATGTCTTGAACCAGTCTTAATGACAGAAATCTCTCAATCTTGCCATAAGCAGATTAATTTGCACATAACATTTTTGGCTATTTGTTTCTTGCTTTTATCTGGATTTCTTTCTCATATCCTTCTTGAATTGACAATACCGCTCCAAAATACATAAACTCGTTGACAAATTTGACGTCCGCATGTTCGTCAATATTAGGGAGCTGACTAGTTCTGCCAATAAGCATTATTTTGATGTTGATATTCACTTGCGACGAGTTCACCCTCTTGCTCTACTCTGCAGAAAAGATGAGCAAGCTCTGCCTTTGTTGATATAAAAACAGTGGTATCATCTGCGTATCTCAGGTTAATGATATTTAAACCAACGACAAAGGCTTTTCGCATGGTATACTCCCCATAGATATTGCAAAGAATGGATGACGGAATACTAAGTAAAAAATCTGTTTTGATAGCTAACATTACCGACGACTGCATTAACGGGCTCGACTTTTTAAGGACACATCAGTGCAGTTGTCATCACGGGAGTGATAAGGTTCCCCCTACAAGGTTTCTTCCTTGAGGGTTCACCGCGCCGTGATGCAATCACCTAGGTCGAACACCTTGGTGTGCGTTAGCTTTCAGGAGAAGACGGTACTAACTCGATGTGATGTGGTGGAAAAATATTGAGATTACTCTAAGAACATTGCCCATTACCAAATGCGACTCTAGGATGAAGATCATCAAGCTTAGCAGCACGTTGAAACATCTCCCAAAGACTATTGGGTACTGAATTTAATTTTGAACGAGTTTTTGTAATAAAAATATTAACTGTATTCACAAATTATCTGTATTTTACGTTCTAAAAGTATTATCCGAATTATTCGTATTATCCGGATATATCCGGATAGTGATTAGGAAATATTCGAAATATCCGAATACTAAATTGAGCGGATAATTGCATGCCCTAGCTGGAAGTCATCAAGCCTGCGTGCAATGCGATTTGTGAGGACCCTCGAAAACAGCTTATAAACGTGACTCAGAAGTGCAATGGGCCTGTCAAATTACCGCTAAAAGGAGTCCGTTCATCTAGACTCCTATTCTTCAAAATGTACATAATATCTTTAAAGTATTAAATGATCCTGCCTGATTCTGCGATGATTTCTCATGGGCATAAATCAATTTCGGTGGATTAAATTCTAATTCCAGTGGTCCTAATTTCGGTGGCATTTGATAGTGTAATTTGGTAATATCTCCGGAACAAATAATTTTTTTTTCAATCTCTACTATATGACTAATTATCACTACTATTTACATATTATTTATGCCAAATAAAGTGTATTAGAAACATCAAGTTTAAATTTAATCAATTTCGGTGGCTTGGATTTTAATTCCGGTGGTCCTTTAATAATTTCGGTGGCATTTGATAATTTCAAATGGAAATATCTCATGAACTAATCTTTTTTTTTCGATCTCTAGTATATGATTAATTAGTACTACTCTTTATCTATTATTTAGGTCAAAAAAATTTATCAGAAACAGCAAATTTAAATTCGCCACTGTAATTAGGCAAAATTCGAGTTTGTTGAAATTCACCCATATACCTTTTTGAAATACTTATGGTGAGCTCTTTAATTTGATACCCGTATTGCATTATTCGATTTATTATTATTTCTTGACACAAAACAATGGCATCTCACAGCTATTGTACAATATTAGTTTTTTTGAAGAGAAAACTTCTTCAGGCGCGATGGGCATATTTGATATGGGATAAAAAAACCAATCAGTTCGCAACACCTTAATCATCTTAGTCGACACCTACCTGTGGCGCCATCTCTGAGAGGAGTACAGAACTATAGCTACTTAATTTACAGCTCATATTAATATCAAGATTGTAGTTTACATCCACTTTACGACGCGGGTTAATGGAAAAAACGGAGACGTAAGAACCAATTGACTTTCATTGATATTAGAAAAATTGAGAAAACATTTCACATGTTTCTATTAAAATGTGGTAAGAGTATTGAATCGAATTGCCTTGCCGGCCAAGAAAGAGAGAAGAAAAAGAAATAAAGAACTGGATCTCATGCCCCCAGCCGGAAAAGACGAGTTGTTTAGCGGCTGACTTATGCTCATGCAAGGGTGGTAGCTTAGCTATCCAGGTGAACCCCATGGTGGAGAAATAATAATAGTATCCCATTCGGCGTGGGATTGGGGTTAGTATTCTAAGCCGACCCAATACGGCTAAAAAGTACCTAATTATACAAAAAAATGTATTTCCTTATTATTAATTAAAATTTTGCGTAACTTCGCGACCACCTCTATGTAGGTATACATACGTGTGTAATATTGATTAGATAACTGGAAGCAAATGCAAAATCATTACAAAAAATCATTATCTTGGACTCTTGCGCACACTAGAGCGTTATCATAAGCTAATAAAAAGAGTTTATACTTAATAATAAAAATGATTAATTGCGTGTGAGACTTGCACACGAAGGGTTCCGTATCATCATCAATATTTAACTATTTTCAACTTTTCTTTTTTACTTTTGTTATAAGGATCCCCTCGTACAGTCCCGTGCTGAGAAAAGTAACCCATCTGTTTGTAAATACATATATATACGTACAGCAACATATCTGTTGCCTTTGATACGATCTTGTAGCTACGTGTCGACCTGTTTTTGCGGAAACTGGTTTTTGTCTCTTCGATGCGGCTAAATTACAATTTATATTTTATTACACATTTCACTTTCAATTCATGTGATCGATTGACAAGAAGTCAAGAAATTATTTATTTGGCTTCAACCCATTAATGGCCCACTACTGGGCACGGGTCTCTCCATTTGAGGAGGCCTAGAGCATACTCCACCACGCTACTCCAGTGCGGATCGGTGGAGAGGTTAGTGGCCAACCCGAGTGTCGGAAGTTTTCAAACCGCCCGAGGGCCTCCGACATGGCTTAACGAGTGTTATCTTATGATAACAACCGGGACCGACGGCTTTACTCGCCCTCCAAAGCACGGAAACGCTCAAGATTGTTTCCCACTAGCGGTCACCCATCCAACTACCGCCGACCGCGCCCGCTGTTGCTTAACTTTGTCGATCTTCAATATAATCTTCAATTATTTATTTAATAATTATTTTTTTAATTAATTATTTATTTATTTTATTAAATTTCATGGGCGACGATAGCCGCTTGGGTGGATCGTCAGCTCGTTTGCCGGCTGTTTACATAAATAAGCATCGATAAGGGAGACGTCGTGTGACGTCACACCATTAGGGTGGCACAGAGGACGACACACAGGTCTTATTCATAAAGTCTGAGGTTCGAATCCTGTCATGAAAACTTTAATATTTAATTAGTTGTTTTTGTTTGTTTTATTTTTTGATTTAAGACTGTGATTTAAGTTATTAATTTACGTTATTCTTAGTATATACGACACCTGAAAGTAGTTTGTTCAGAATCAGTAACTGAATCGATCGTAATAATTTTTACACCATGTCTTATTATTTATTTATATTTTATCGTAAAAATATTTAAAAAATGTTGAAAGTTAAAATGTAAAACATCGATATTTTGAACAATCATTAATTTATGTGTGAGTGATTCACGATAAAAAAATATTAAACTAATTATTCTAAATAATGGTGATTAACATTTTATGTGTTAAGTATAATGATTAGTTAGTGAAATAACCTGGACACCAAGCTTTCTTGCAATCATCCTGATGCCTCGATTTTGTTCCCAAAGAACTTATCTTGGCTTTCAAGAAAACGGTTAATCGAACCATGATTTTCTAGATAATATAGAATACGGAATACAGAAAAGAGAAATACGGAAGCTAACGAGCGCGCGTAACCTTTGGAACTGTAAATTTCCAAGAAAACAAAAAACTAATTTCAAAAAAACTTTGACTTACCCACATATTTTGTTAAATAGCGCAAGATCAATCTATACCTATGCCATGATGAATGAATGGTGTGACGTCACACGACGACGTCTCGGTAATCGATGCTTATTGCTAAATCCTATACAAATTTCGCGGCGACTACCAAGAGCCCTTTGGTTCAGTGGCTAGGAGGTCTGGCCTCCACTTATAAATTTTTTGGTTCAAATCCTGGCAAGATGATCGGTGTTTTCACATTTATTTTATAATTTGTTGATTCTTGACTTCTTGTTATAAACAAGCATACCTAGCATTATGAAATGAAATATTAATTGTGAAATATTAATTATTAAAAATTTAATAATTTAGCCGCATTGAAGTGACAAAAACAGGTCGACAAGTAGCTACAAGGTTGTATCAAAGGCAACAGATACATACGTTGCTGTACGTATATATATTTACAAACAGATGGGTTACTTTTCTTAGCAGGGGACTGTACTTATTTCTTTTTATTAATTTTAGTATTTGGTTTTAAAGCAGCCACAAGAGTTAAAGCCCTGTATCAGACGGGCAGACTGACAGATTGGCTCACGGACAGACAGACAGACCGACACCGGAGTCTGATGAATAGGATCCCATTTGTACCCACTGAGGGAGGAACCTTAAAAAATTGCAAAATTTAAAGCAATAATCAATGATATTATAACTAAAGATACGTTATGCCTTTACAAATCAACCAAAAAATCTGTTCCGATCGAGCTTCAACACACACACGTTTATCTTTTGTTTCATTGAACCGATCACACATTGATAAATTATGTAAAAGGGATGGCACTACTAAAACCATAATAATAGTGAAAAAGACAGCTAGTGTTTGTCGTTCGAGGTCGCTCGCGTCGCGTCACAGCGCGTCACGAGATCTATGACCAAATGGCACACATTTGCACACTTAGCACACTAACAAATTCAGTACGGAACAGTCAGTAAAAGTTAAAAGAAATATTCGATATTAGTACCAATATTTAACATAACGTTTTATGTACTTACCTATGGTATGTAATCCATCATTTTTATTCAATTTGGAGATATGATTTTTTCGAAATCTCAAAACAACTCGGCATTTTGGTGAAACTATAGACGGCCCAAAGACGGCCTCACTCACGGCAGCTATCAACTGTATGAATTGAAATCGCTATACTTATGCACATTCGACTGGCGTACTTCTAGCGCCGTGTTGGCATGTCTTGTATATAATGTCATTGGCAATAATGTATCCCGCTCGGCTTTATGGGGATAGAAACTGAAGTGTCGACGAGCTAATAGGCTAGGTAACAATGTTTGCATCGAGACTAGCGCTTCTTGCCCAAGCTTATTGCATTTCGTATGATGACAGCGTAGGTATGTAATAAATTTACGGATAGACGCTTAAAAGACTCTTCGTAAATTATATAGTTATTGTACCAAGTTGGTTTCCGGAAATATTGGATTTTCAAGAGATATTGGATGAATTTCCAAAAATATTGTAATTACTTAATAATATTATTAACTTATTTTAGTATAATACTAATAATACTGTAATAACTGGTATAATAAAATTATAGTATATAATTATCTGCTCATTGTTGGGAGAGTTTCGGTTGCCTATACAGGTTTTCCACCCAGTTTAGGCAACTGAAGATCCTTTTTACTATAATATCCTTATACTATAATTACTATGTCAGAAACAAATTATACTTTGTACATTTATATGAAATAAAGTATTATTATTATTATTATAGAAAATGTTCTGTCACAAGTCACTACCAATCGAGCTAGGGTGTAAGAGCTTGAAGCCAGCCTTTCGGGTGCTTGTCGTAAAATATGTAAAAAAGGCGTACCTACTGTTGTTGTGAAGTGAATTTACAATGCTGTGGCGGTAAAGCAGCTGGGCGTAATTGGCTACAGGTAATCTGGTTTGCGCCGGGAACGACGTGCAAGGCTCATGCATAATTTTATTACTTTTCAAGCAACGAAAAAACCGATAGACACTTGTAGTTAAATAAAGACGCTTACTATGCATGTGATACTGATGCGATTTTCAAATATTTAATAACTTATTCTTGGCTTCAACTCATTATTGGCTCAGTACAAGGCATGGAACTATCTTCCTGTGGAGGCCTAGAGTTACTCCCATCACTTTATTTCAATGTAAGTTGGAGAATACTAACTTGTAAATACTAAATACGATTCTGTAACCAATATTTTAAGAAACCTTATCTATTTTAAAACTAGCTGTGCTGCGCGGTTTCACCGGCGTTAATTTGTGGAAAAAACTAACTAATTAAATATATGATATTATATAGCCTATAGCCTCTATCGATACATGGACTATCTAACAAAAAAATATTTTTTCAATTCGAACCAGTAATTCCTGAGATTAGCGCGTTCAACCAAACAAACTCTTCAGTTTTATAATATTAGTACGAGAAATATAACCAATAATCTACTTATCTATCTGAGCGTCTAAAGCATCGGCAAAAATTTATGTAGCGAATTAATGTTTGTTCCTGGATCTTGGTTACCTAGGAAATACTAATAATCCCCAAATAGTGCTTGCCCCTTGGTGCTGTTACTGACTCGTGGTCACACCAGATAGTCACGAGCTGACGGGCCATCTGACGGCAAATGGTCACCGTCGCCCATAGACAACAGCAACTTTGTGATGCATCACCGTTGATGATTAAGAAAAAAATAAGAAGAAATGGAACGTACGTAGGTCTCAGATATTATGTCATTTTGCTGCATCGGAGGCCTGAGAAAAAAATTAAAGATTACAAGTTAGGATGCAAGTGTACTAATTACTCAGGGGAAAAGAAAAAACACGAGAAAAAGTTTTATTTACTCTTAAATGAAGTGGTGAAACGACCAGCAGTGACGGCGTTAGAGCAACTGACGCCCCAGGCAACAATATTGTGGCGCCCACATAGGAAAATCGAAATCGAGCTTTTTTGCTCGAAATTTTTTTGCTGAACGTATGGAAACCTTTATTAAAAATTTTATTTTTCCTTTTTTTTTTTCTCACCCCAAATGAAAAACTTTCAACATATTATTGTTTCAGCGTCGACAATCTATTAAAGTAATAAACTACGGCTTCGACAAACTAATTTGCTTCAGTTTGCGCTGCGGGCGTCATCCAAAATTTTATTCCTTTATGGGAAATTAATATTGATGGAAGAATCACAAGGGAGATAATCTGCATACGATTTATCGAAGCTTTTTCACGTGATTTTTATTTTTATATGAATATTAAATGACATTCAAATAGTTTACAGAAGCATTACGAAAAATAATTCCAAAATAAATAAGATACCTATTCAACAGTTAATTATTGGCTATAATCTTTGGCCGCGGCTACGATACTGGTCCCAATCTCATACTGGCAAACCAGGGTGTCATAAGAGGTGACAGAAGCCGACCGGCTTGGTGGTGATAATTACTACTCGTGAATGGCGACGACCTCAAGATCTTTTTAAATCGTTATCATCAGTCCTTGTAGAGAGTTATGAGAAAAACCACCTCCCAACAAAGTAATGACCTTTTAAGATTTATCGTTTTACATAACGCAAACGGCAAGATAATTCATTATGTTTAAGATTTTTAAAATATTATCCACAAGCTTGGTCGTCCAGGAAATACTAATAAATTATGTGTGTGCAAACAATGCCTATACCATTATTGCCCTACTACAGAGCACGGGTATTTTCTCTTGAAGATGACTAGAGGATACTCCACCAGGCTGCTCCTGTACGGATTGGTGAAGAGATTGCCAACCTAAGTCGTGGAAGATATGCCGATGATTTTATCATAACAACGGGGACCAACGGCTTCCGAAGCACGGACGCGCTAAAGAAGTTTTTGCTACTAGAGGTCAGCGGGTCACCCATTCAACAACCGACTGCGCCCGCTATTGCTATTAATATGTAAACAAAAACAAAAAAAATAGCCTAATAATTGTAACAAGTGTAATGATTCTATAAACGTATTATAGTATTTCTGGCGCGCTTTTCACCACGCGTTGTCTGCATTGTCTCTGCGGTCAGGACAATAATTGTTTCATTTAGAGCCATAACCTAATAAAATGATGTCCCGGGCTGGCTACTTTAAACGTACGCTAAACTAGTTTCACCTTGTTTCTGTGTAGAATTTGAACGTTTTATTAAATCTGGCAGTGTTCTGAACGGGTCGAGCACGTAAAATACAGTAACCTGTTTATCCGGTTCGTAATGTATGTAAATGGTGTCTGGAAATTTGCTCTACTAAAGTAGTATAATTTCCCGAATAGGTGTGAGGCGCACATGAGGCATAAAGATAAGATTTGAATTGCCTTGAAACAAAGGCAAGGGTTTTTGAGACCAATGACTCAGTTAATGAATTTTTGAGATGTAAGGCCCAATCTTGAATCCAAGTTACCCTTCCACTTGAATGCTTTTCTGGTGGTACACTCTGCCTAACGAAGGACGAGGCTTATGGCTGTTGACAGACAGATCGGGCCTCTATCTCATTCAGTACTATCCCGTCATAAAGTGGGAAGAGTTTCATTCAAGTCTGTCTAGCTACCTTAGCTTACCTGGCCGGGTATCGGAATTTTCAATGTCGTTGCAAAAACCAACATTTCCAAACAAATCAAAACACGGATAATCCTTTAAATTGTCTTGTAAATGATACTTTAAATTGTCGTGTAAATGATACGCAAATGTATAACATTTGTTCACGGTTTAATAACACTACGTGTATATGTAAACACATTACAATCTTGTAGTTGCATTGGTATTGTCACGTCGCCGTCGTCGTCACTTGTCATTTGGCACGTAGACCTTATCTCTCTGATTTATAGCCACATGACGTCTTTGTGTGTGACCTAATCAGACTGCAGGAGACAACCACAATTATAATAACACATTGCTACGTGCAGGATTCGAAATTGGTCGAAGCGGCTAAGTCTTCCGAGAGGGGACCGGTACGGCGTATGGCGCATGGCGGGGAGTGGATTAAACTTTTAAGTAACCCACACAATCTATTTATATATAACGATAAAAATGATGTATTTATTAACAAATCAAAAGTGGACTGAAGACGTGAAGAAGACAGCGGGCATCCGCTGAATTCAGAAGGCTCAGGACCGGTCAGAATGACGCAAGATAGGGGAGGCCTATGTCCAACAGTGGATCTCCAAGGGCTGATGGATGGATAGTTAACAAATCATAACAGTCCTACAACATACTAAATATTTTATTATATGACTTCGTAATACATAATAGTAAGGTGTTTAACAACACCTATAATTATAATAGTTTTGGTGACAGATCTTCATACATTGTTTGTATTAGTATACGTCTAATTATGCGAACACGCATTCAACTTCGGATGTCATGTCGTACAATTGAAATCTGACGTTGAAACCTTATCTATTCCATAATATTAATTACAAATATTACCTAGTACGTAATATGTACCTACAATGTACGTTATACCTTGCCTCAACATTTCCCGGAATAAGTAATTTGTCTATCTTCAGTATTAAATAGATGTTACTTATTTACAACTTTAGCCATACACTATTTTCGTTTATTAGAAACAACTTTTGCAGAAAAATAAGCTCGTACCTGGTGGAAGATTTTCCTCTCCTGATATTTCCTTCTCTTAAGATCTAACTCTTCCAAGATCTCTCTCGTAAAATCTTCATTTCGTTCATAACGTCTCCCTGTGGGCCTCCCTCTCCTAAAATCTACCTTTGTTTAAATGTTGATGATAGGTGTATGAAGTTGCCAATTCGCACTTTGTCTAGGTTATTAAACTATAGCTTCAAAGTTTCAAACCATGAAGAGAAGAGACTCGAACCCAATTATGAGAAATATTTTGGCCTAAACATTGTTTTACAATTATCAGAAGTTTTACTTTTTAGCTTTATAGTATTAATTTTGTAAACAGTGTAATTCGAACTGATCATTAGTAATTAATCTACAGCCGATTGTATAGTAACAATACGCATCGCGCCGGAATTGACCTCTGTATCCAATTAACGTCAATAATTGAATAGTGATTGGTGTGGATTATCTATAGTATAATTTGACGTGACTTTTGAAATAATCTGTAATGTTATTACAATGAACTAAATTTCTTGTTCGATTTTGAAATTATTGCACAACATTTTCATAATCACAAACCTTCATCGCTACAGCTGAGCCGTGATGAGAATTGAATGAGAATTAATTTAGGGTTAGCAAGATTGAACTTTAAAAACATACTTCAGAAATGAAGGCAGTTCCGTGCGATGAGTTTCTTTAATTAGGAATCGTTCGTAGGAAAAGGGTTTTCTTCGTCGTTAAGTTTACTTTCAAGCGGAAAACTTGTGATTACTAGGTACTTGAGTTGACCACGTATCCCTAATACTGGAGCAGCGTAGCATGCGTCACCTTACATACAAAGAGCAAGTAAGTACTAATTACATTTTGTTCATCACCTAATTTTCGGTAAAAATATTATTGAAATATTGTTCTGATTTACAAGATTTGTTCCCCATAGTCATCGGGAACTAAGAGGCCCGATTTGTCGTTTGTCATCACAGTGACACTAGAGATGTACATAAAAGTCGTTTTTTTATTATTATTATTAGCTTTATATTAGCTTCATCTGTATGTTTGTTTGTAACTTGTAACCGACTCTTTTGGACTTGATTTTGACCCACTTCAAACGGTCAGATTTCTTTCAAACTTCGTAGACTTATCGAGGACCGATGACAATTCAATATTTAAAGAAAAAAGAAAGAAAGAAATAAAAAACCTAAATTTACAGTCCGTACAAAAATACAGTCCGTATTTTTTTTATTGGATGTACTGCATCTGAGTTCGGTTATTTTTTTGTTAAAATGTTACATTATTTTGATAATATATTAAATGGGATATTTAATTTTCGATTTTTTTTACGGTTACCCTGTCTATTCAAAGCACACTTAACATGCGCTAATCTTACGTAGGTAACTAATTATATTGATAATAGTGAGCACTGAAAATGCAACACTTTTTCTATTCATGATCAATCTAATTATTTCACGTTGGGAATCAGAATGAAGCGTACATTAATTCACAGTACAGTAACAATTCGACATAAAACTGGGTTCCCGACCTGCATGTAGCCGTACAGGTTCAACTTGTATGCTAACTAAGCTTATTGTTCCGTTCAACTATTCAATAATTATAGAGCCCGCGGTCGACACGAATTCATTCATTGGGTATGATATTTGCGAGCATAAATAATTAGACCTGAAAAAGGTAATATTATATTAAACGATGTGAGTATTATCTAGTTCTATTTATATCTATTTTAAATGTGAAAGTTTGTAAAGTTATTTGGACGTTACGCATAAATCGCTGTACTGATTAAGATGAAACTTGGCATACAGACATGTGTCCAGATGGGATGATTTAGATGTTAAACGCTAAATACTCATAGCCCCAAAATAGGATTCCCTGTGTCGTGAGTGCCACGGACAACTTACAAACATAAGAACACACATATCTAGATCAAGAACAGATAATCTAACTCATAATTTAAATTGCCGCCTCGCTGGGAATCGAATGCTCCTGCAATTGCAAACTTGACAAGTACACTTGATCGTGTATGGCCTTCATTAGTGGCCTTTACAGGTTTACGCAGACAGAAGGATTGCCCAATCTATTGTCGTTAAATAAAAGTGGTAATTAATTGTACAAACATCGGATGATTATTAAGTATTGGGTAACGGCATTTCAATACAGGTCTGTACAATTTACACAAAACGAATCCTCAATGACGTATCGGGGGATCAACGCGTCGTATTAATCCCCACCAAATTGAGATTGCTCCTTTTTGGGGACATTCCACTACCTCGATTTTGATTGCAGCTTACGGAAATAAAATAGGTGCGTGGAAATATTCATGTAACAATAAAATAATTTCCGTTAACGTGTTGTAAAGAGATAAATATTTCAATCGCTTTTTTAGTAAAACTAAAAAAAATAATCGTTTGTCCATTATAAAATATATTGTAGGATGATTTTCATAATCATTCAAACATTAGTGTGAGAAAACTTTATACCTCTTTTTAAGGAATATGAGATTTGACATAAAGTTTACAGAGCGGTTTTTGTGATTAAAAAAATAAACTACTAAAATGTTATAATAATTGAATAGTGAAGATGGAGAATAATTGAACGACAAATGTTTGCAAGTCTTTGTCTTCGTAAACGCTTATTATTACTGCAATTGACAATTAAATTAAATATTCTATTATAGTCTACGCTAATATTATACACAGGAAAGTTTTGATTTTTCTTTGTGATGGATAAGTTCAAAAATTACTGGACCGATTTCAAAAATTATTTCATTATTAAAAAGCTCTTTTGCTTCTGAGTAACGTAAGTTATATTTTATTTAAAAAATTAAGGGTTCAGTGCGTCTCTGAAGAAAACCGAAGCAAAATGGGGGCGGTTACTACTTTAAAATATTTTTGCTGCGCGATCGTAAATTTTCCTATGAACTATCTTTTGAACACATCCTGATCTCAGCCCATCCTAAGGTATGGATTCTACATTTTCCGAAGTTAGGCTGACTTGTTTGGATCGCTGCCTACGAGTAACTAATTCCCTTCTGCAATTGGACGAGAATCCTTAGTTTTGGTATAACCAAATTCGTATAAGAAAAAGCCAGTTTGATTTAGCAGTCGGTAATTGGAAGAACGGGCGCAATGTCACGTAGTTGCGCATGTTCTGTAGCGTGACGTCACGTCCTTTATGCGATTTCCAAGTTCTTTTTCGTTCCAAATAGTTAGTGTTATTTATTAGATTTAAACACAAGAATGTTAAATGTTTTCTTAAAACGTAAGGGATTAAGGTCATGCAAAAGTTACTGACATAGCTCGCAGAGTTCGCCGGCTGAAGTGGCAATGGGCAGGCCACATATCCGAAGGATAGATAACCGATGGGGGTCGAAAAGCCCTCGCTCGAATGGCGGCCACGTCTCGGTAAAAGGAGCACTGGTCGCCCCCCGACCACGTGGACTGATGACCTACAGACAGCGGGAAGCCACTGGATTCAGAGTGCCCAGGACCGGTTGGAGTGGTACCAATTAGGGGAGCTCTATGTCCAGCAGTGGACTTTAAAAGGCTGTTAGATAGATAGATAGATAGATAGATAGAAAGAAGGTCATACATTACAAGACAACAAATAAGGGCTAACAAACAGATTTTATACATTTTAAAATAAAAATATAGGCAAATCAGGTATGCTAGAGAATCTGGAGCTTTATGTGAGCCTATGTGCCGCATAGTTTTAGTGGAAAAAAATCCGTCATCACATAACCCAAAACTTTTCCAATCAATTTCTTTGGATGCCTTCGCTCCTTTATGAAAGGAAGGAATAAAAAGGTAAGGCGTAAAAAGAGTTCTACTTTAAGGCCAGCGTTCCCGACTTCGATAGTGATATTCATATCATGCGACGGTCTTCAGGTGGCACCATTGAACTAATATTATAATACTAGCGTATAGAACCGACGCGACGTCCGATACCGCGAACCCGATGTTTGCGCAATGAACTGTTGCCAATTGGCTACAGTTTTCAGTCGATCAGTTGATTTTGAAAAGAGAACCGGGGCTCGATTTTGAAAATAGAAACTTCCGCCCCGGCACGACACAAATTTTGTTTGCGTGGCGATGTCTTGTGTTTAGTATAATTCAATGGGTGGAACCTCTTTTGTCAGCCTTTCAGGTCTTCGATTCTTATATGTAACCTTCGATCATCCACTATGACTTATGCTATTTGCAATCAATACTATCAAGTGTAGCAAAGAAAGTTTGTAAGCTTGGTGGCTTCCGATGGCGGAATAATCCAGCCGTTCTCTGTCACGCTGTCACGTAGCGTCCCGCAGCGGTGTCACGTGCCATTCGTCTTCGGTTGCCGCCATGTTGACGCATTCTAAACTCAATTCAATTCAGCGTGTATGGTTTGAAAGTTTAAATTGTGTTATTTAATTTTTTAAATTTATGATATATTTAAAAAGATAAAAGAAATAATTGTCCTTTTATTTTCTAGTGAATGGTGATCTTGCCGTGAAGTAAAATAATGCTCTGGATTTTTAAGTGATGGTTTTCAATTAGGTGTCAATGACTTTTCTATGGCATTTTATAGGTAATTTTCGTTTGTTATTTTCTTTGCGCAAGGCTGATAATTATAGAACTAAAATTCATAAAATATTTTTCTTGCCCTTTGTTCCAATGTTAACTTTATGTCAACTTCACAATAATGGATTTTCGTGTAGGAACGCGTGCTATCTACCTAAAGTTTGTCATAGGTCCTTACGTCATAGATCATGAAAATTTGAATTGAGTTAGCTATTGTTGTAACACTAGCTGATAATTTATAACCGAAACACGTAAGAAAATCTATATTTATTTCTGCCAAATTGTGGGAAATTTACGCTGTTTTCTTTCCAATGTTATGATAAAGAATCTTTGTGTAAAAGTATCCAATCCAAATAGCAGATGAATACAAAAAGCGAGTATCGTATATCACATTTGATCTGGTGTCGTCTGATTCGGAAAAACACGATAATATTTTCGTGGCAGCCCGCCCTGTAACTCAATATCAGTCCGCGAAACAAGAATTTCCCGCCGGAGGTAGGGAAATAAAATAAAAATCGACGACGCTACGCCGTGCTCACGATATATCGATATATTATATTCTGCCCTCCTTATGATAAACAACGTATCTGCATTTCAGCAAGTTCCGAGATAAACGCGCCTAAAGTTTTTTTTATTATTTTTGTTGTCACGACTACACTAATTGAGATATTTTCAAAATTGTTAAAATTAATTGTTACTATATGTGTGTATTTTATGACTCATTACATTTTTCTGTTTTCTAAATGTTTTCTGAGTTAATAGAACCCAAAAAGTGTTAATTTTTAAGCAGTTGCATTGCTTATACCTAGGAAAATTATTCAGTTACGTTAATTATCACTAGGAAAGTGCTCTTACGTGTTTATGCCTTGTATTTCTTTCATATAGTTTAACGAAATCCTATAAATAATAATCGCATTGGCTCCTTGTGCCATTAATTAATCAAATTAATGAAATGTACGTAAGTATATTAGTTCATTGCGTCAAATAGACGAGATTTTTGGTATAACTTACCTATTAAATTTCAAAGTTAATAATATATAAAAACTAATATAACTCTAAACGTAATGGACAATACGTTGTTCTTCATAAGGAAGAGAATGAAAATTTTGCACATACGTTGTTTATGCTTACCTTTATTTTTATTTCTATAATACATACGAAAAAATAGATAATAGATCTAGATAGATCTAATTTCGCTGATTACGAATATGCTAATAACTCGTTTGCGCCAAAAATGTCAGATACGTTGTTTATCATAACGAGGGCAGTATTGTTGCCAGTACCACATCCCCGACAGAATGTCAACAGCGGCGACGTAAACGCTACTTATTGTGGCGATGCTTTGCTCAGCATGCTTCGTTTCGGAAAACAAATATCTGTGAAGCGTAATTAAGCTATTTCTACACATTTTAGTTCATCTCACGTTTAGCATTTGCAATATTGATTGCTATAAGACGCATGCAGTTTTATGTCTGCGCCTGTGCGCCTTGTTCAGTCTTCACAATTGACGTGTGTATACTTGTATCTATCCGTGTGGCATGTTAATAAATCCATCTTGACAGTCCTGGATTTGTCAATAGGCCGTATAGGCCGCGGCCTAGGGGCGGTAGCATCCTAGGGGCGGCAGATTTCAGAAGTTGATGTAATATAGATGATTTTGCTGTTGAAAGTGTCGCAAAAAATTGTAATTATTGTTTTTTACGCATTTTCTTAGTGACTAATTCAGTGCCTTCCTTACTATGAATGGAAAATTATTATTTTAGAAAGGTACATGGGGCGGCGGAAATAAATTGGCCTACACTCATAAAAAATATAAATGATAAATCCGGCACTGCATCTTGAGATATCAGCAATCTTTAGATTCTTAAACCTGTAACACACGTTCGAATTTGGTCCGAACGGACCACGAATTTGGTTCGCCTCCGAACCATATCTGACTATCTGTAAAGAACATATTATTATCAATTGAGTCCGTCGTGGTCCGCTAGTTTGCACATTGGATTTAGTTTGCTCCGTACCAAATTCGGACGTGTGGACGCTTGGGCCGAATAGTTGTGGCTTTGGAACGCCAAAAAGGACGGGTGCGCGTGCGCTCATTTTATATCATGGAGCAAGTAGTAGTACTTTGTAGGTAGCATCACAAGTTTCAGGTATAATTTGTTTGATTTTGACGATTTTTTATTTTGTATATTCTTTTGAAAGAAGGGATAGCGTTGACTGAACGGAAGTACTTAATTGAGTAACTGAGGCTTGGAGTAGTATATTTCAGAAATATCTACGAAAACAACAATAATATACATAGAGAATTCCTAAAACAGGTAGCCAACCTACGGTTATCAAGTTGCATTAATTTCTCACTCATTATATGTTCTGTTTCCATTTAAATTTATGTGTAACGATGATAATACTTGTTTGTTGTTCCTCACAAATCTGTATTGCGTTGAGCTACTTGGAGGAAAATTAATTTGTTGTTGAGAAGTTCCCTGAAAGTTGTAGTTTAAGCGTGAACTATAAGTCAGCGTCTTGGTGATAGATTCATGCATAATACAGCTTCAGAAGTGGCATTCATTACAGTGGCCGAGAGCGACATTTGTCTGGCATCTAGTAAACTGCCTAATCTGCCATTTGTATCCGCCTCGGATCTTCCTTCTCTGACTTGAGACAAATTGTTCGGAAGGGTAGGTCGGCTGACCTCAGTAACGTCGCTGTCACCTTCACGTGTATTTAGATGTTGTCAGTTTAAAGCGCGGTGGCGTGGGTACGGAAGTGTAATTTACAAGTTTAATATGTGTATTCAATTTTGTTTAGTATGAATAGCAGTATAACAAGTTGGGTGCTACTTATTGCCGCTTGTTTCGAGCGGTCTTTCATAAATGAGGAAGCCATTGTTACAACATTTTAGTGGAGCTGGTCCTTATTATTATCATGTAGATTAGCAAATGGATGAATTGCCTATCCAAGGGCACAAAGTTTTCCAATCGTCCGATGAAATTCAACTACTTTTATTCTACGCACTTACCGAAGGTCGGTGGTGTTTAAAAAATATATTATAACAATCTCGTCTGACTGAAGTTGTTACGAGGAGTCGCTAGAAGTAAGTGCAAATGCAATATATCGCTCACCCAGTAATACAATGGCACATCTACGTTTGTCATATTTTACAGAAATGAATTTCAAAAATTTCGTAAAAAAGTTTAAAATTAATTTATGGGTTCTGTTTACGTTTTTTACAGATTGTATGGGTTTGGTTATTAGTATAGACATTAATAAATATTTACCACTATGTAGATTAGGCACTTTTACACACGTATACCTTATAAACTCAATTTCGCATTTTTTTCAAATGTACCATTATATTACTAGGTGAGCGAATATCTACTTGGCTGATTTCTTCAGGTTCCACACCATTCGATACATATCTTTTAATTTTTTATATACGAGTGTCAAGTACCTTCAAAAAGCCTTGATCACGCTGAGTACCTCAGAATACTTAATAATTTTGAGTACCTATTTTCTTCTAGATATCAATATCTTTTAATTAAGTGTTTGGTTGAACTCTTGAAATCTCTCGTGCCTGAATTGCGAAATTGGACGGTTTTCTTTAAAAAGTACATATTGTCAAGATTAATTAAGTAGGTATATATGATGTATGGCGTATGTTTTAGGTATGCAGGGAAGTAACAGGGCGCAAATTAATATGTGGTGTGATGGATGTATTGTAACACGAGTTTCCTTTACGTCAGAATAGTTTCATAATAATGTGTTACACGATTAAACATGTGTGACGTTGTGAACATGATTAAACGATATCGAGTGTCATAAGGGTATCATAAGGAGAGTATTATGTTGCATATAGATGTCAATAGTGAGGTGTAGTAGGAATAAGGAGGTATCCAGCTTTAACGAATTGTACGAACTTAAAAAATCTTTATGTCGTAGTGAATG
Source organism: Thymelicus lineola (assembly GCA_963932265.1). NCBI lineage: Eukaryota > Metazoa > Arthropoda > Insecta > Lepidoptera > Hesperiidae > Thymelicus > Thymelicus lineola. Next base: position 10,799,373 of record OZ010696.1, on the reverse strand, counting down.
TTTTTGTTTCCTTCTTGTTCTGCAGAATGCATTGTGAGCAAATAATAGCATAGACCTATATACTTACATATACCTATTGGTAATATTGATTTTAATACCCATTAAATATAGCGTATAGAACCGACACTGCGATCCTAATGTTTACGTGTTGAACTAAACTACAGTTTTCAGTGGATTCAGTAGATTTTGAGAAGAGAACGGGGGCTCGATTGTGAAAGTAGAATGCACATCGTTCGCGATATCTGTTCTGTCATAGATTTGGGGGATTGGGGGTAATTTATGGTTCTGGTACTTTAGTACGTTATAATTCAATGTTAATACCATTATTATTATTATTTCTCCATGGGGTCCGTCTGGATAGCTACCACCCTCTTGCTTGAGTGAGCCGGCAAACAACTCGACTCGTCCTGTTCTAGCTGGAAGGTTCAGAGCCAGTTCTTTCCATTGAAGTATAATGTCATAGAACAGACATCTCGAACAAAATGTGTGTCCCTCCCGGGAGGTTCGATTTTTAAAATTGAGTCTTGGTTCTCCTTTCAAAACCGAACGAATCCATTGAAGATTGAAGCCATGTGTCGCCAATGCATTGGGACATACATGGTGTTCGCGGTGTCGGTTCTATACTCTAGTAATAATACTTCAATGGTTCTTTCTTTCTTTTTCTTCTCTCTTTCTTGGCTGACAACACATAAGTGATGCCTTTGGTGTAGTTGATGTCCATGGGCGACGATTTCCACTTACCATGAGGTGGATCGTCAGCTCGATTGCCGGCTATTTTCATAAAAAGAACGCATCGATGCTTAGTTGTCAGTTGGTTTAAAACATTCAGGCTGATTTCAGATTACTATTGGAAGGCTCAGACAATGCACGCAGCATCAAAATACTCTTTATATAACTTCAATTCTAAATAGTAATAAGGTGAAGCTAGTAACTGTCCTTTTATTTAACTGCGTCATAAGTTATGGCCCAGGAACGCTCTCGTTACTCTTATTTATACTTCTTTTATATTAAGTACAGTCAGTATAAAAGTAGGGGATAAAATCAGATTGTTAACTACAATGTTGCCTAGAAGTTTCAGCAACGTTGAAAATAAAAGGCATCATAAAATTAAATATGACGTTCACTGGGCAATTAAGCTCAATGATCAGTCTGAAATAATGACTAGAAGCCATATATTATGTTTTATCACATATTATATGACTTGTATTATATTCAGCGGCCTCCTTTTTAAGTCTCCTTACCCCTGTACGCCCATGGTTATATTCCTGCCAAAACTAATGTAATGTCCAACAGTCCAACCAACATTGTCAGGTTTTCAACCACTGGAACCGTATTCAAGTTGTGGTTTTGATTTACTTTTGTCGCTGACCATACTTGGCACTGCGTTGAAAGGTGGGCTGGCTCATCAGAGTTTCCGCGGTAAGCGCCATGACGGTAACAAATGACGTTCGATGCTAGATTGTGAACGACATAATTGGGGCCTGACGCGGTCATTTCTTTTTGAAATTGTATACACTTATAGAGCCTATACAGATTATAATGTGAATTTGCACTGACATACTTACCTACAAAAAATCTAAATTTGGTTTTCTTACTAATTGTACAGCCGGATGAATGTAGTATTACAAGAAAACCCTTCTTGTGACCAATGTGGCAAAAAAGTACAAAATACAAATGATTATGTATTATTTATTTTAGATACATGTTATAATTAAACTACATTGATTAAGACCGTGATTTTCAGGAATTTTTTAATTTAAAGAATACTGAAGCGAATGAAACAAAACCGGACTCGATAAGTAAAGTTTTTCGGGTATTTTTATTGGTACATACTCGTACAAAATATACTCCTAAGTTATATGATATAACTTGGATCCGCACACCGAGAAGACACGGACGTCCACAAATTATTTTTTAAACAGTTTTTTCTGATATTATAATATATTAAAAATACTATTTTTGAGGAGTATCTAATGTTATAAAAAAGTTTTCCTCTTGATATACGTGAACCCATATAACCCTGAAAGTGCAACATTTATGTGATAAAAGCAATTAAATTCAAGAAAATTGATTGTCATTGAAACGTCGAGAATAGAGACTCGTCGAAGAGACGTGCAAAAAAGGAAGATGCATGTAGGATTTCAACTCAAATCGTAAGTAATTAAATGTGACAATTTTGCTTATGCGTGAAACAGTTTTTAACAAATAAGCGAATAAACGCTGTAAACGTGTAGTTCCTTCCTCGTCCTATTTATTCTATTCTGTTTTTTTATAGAGGGAACAGGATCATAAGTAATTAGAGAAGAGTCGACAGTAAATAACCACGTTGACGGAATGGTGGTTACTTTTACTATTATTATTTTCATATTAAATAGGCATGTAAAGAATGAATATCAAGACGAATTTATAAGGGTTTTGTTTACTCGATTGGCTACAGGACCCTTAGAAGAAAACCATTACTCAGCTAATACTTCTATGAATTATTTATTTCTAAGCCAATACACGAACTATAGATCCAAGCAGTACGGATACAGTAGAACGTTGTTTAAAGAAGCTTTACAGAATTTTTCTCCCGATTCAAACGTGACTTTAGTCTCACCGGAGCTGAGGATTTAAATCTTTTCTCAGAAACAACAAGAATGAATACGTATGATTTATTGATCAGATGCTCTGCAAAATTTAGTGGTGCATTTTAAACCGCCTTAATCTTTCTAGAATTGACGACACCTACTGATTGGTGTTATGATAATATCTACCATTTGCCTTATTATTATAAATGTCGAAGGTTAAACTTTTAAGGAATTGGATATTTTGCAATTGGAGGTACTGAAAATTAGGTAGTGACTTTTTGAAAATCGAATATTTTGAGAATTAGATATTAGGAAAGGGAAAAAAAGACCAATATCAAATAGCGCTCATGACCCGACTGCTTCTGTTTTAATTGATCGGTCGAGTTAAGAAAGCGGGCACGGTCGGTAGTCGGATGAGTGACCACTTGTGGCAAAAAAATTCTTGAGCGTTTCCATACTTCGAAGAGTACGTTAAGCCGTCGGTCCCGGTTATTATGTTGCTAAGGCTTATGTTGTTATGCCCAGTAGCGAAATTTTAAATTTTATAGACTGAACCGTGGACATTATGTTAATACGACTTTACGTTACGAATTTACGTTAATAAAATGCCTAACATTACGAATAAGTTTATTCGTTTTTAAATCCCATTACAAAGTACATCTGCTTGTGATGTCTGTAAAGGGTCTTACAAAATCAATTTAAAATTTTCATTCATCACCGCACAAAACGTCAAAGGTAAGAACTTTTAGCATCGCTTGAGGGAAGACATTCAATTAACAAGCTCAAAAGATTTGAACATTACTTAGTTATACGGCTACCGTAACTGGTTTGTTATTAGAAGAGATTCGTTTTTGAAACAATTAAAAAAAGGTTTATAAATAAGCTAAGATAAAACGATTTAAGACATTTTGCTCTATTTATTTACAAACATTTAAAATGGTGAGTCTTGGGTTTTGTTTGAATTGATTTTATGACCTCTTTAAATGGCTTTAAGTTTTTGTTTGTCAATTTTTTACACCATGTTTTATCCGTAAATACTGAAATAAGCAAAATTTATTCGTCTAATATTTGCTGTATTGTGAAATCAACCTTCTTCATCTCTTCTCACTTAAAAACTTCCATGATTATAAAACTACAGAACTCTTTCTAATCAAGGTGTATTGAAACTATTGAGGACTGAAATGGAACGTATCATTTGTGACTGGCTATACCATCATCATTAATAGAAACAAAAGTGGTTGCAGCATTACGGCAGAATGAGTTCGTGTACGCTCGCGCTACTTCTATATCAATAAAAAAAGTCGGTAACAGTTTTTCGCTATAGTGAAATGGATTAAGTTTAACTTCCAGCTATAAAATGTTCGTTCGTGGAGAATGGGAAAATATTTTTCACTGATGCGGAGGAATACAATGGATGTTTTCGAGCATGTTCCCTCACTCGACTGCAAAAAGTTGATGATGTCGTTTAATTTTGTTTTAAACTTGTTTTAAATAGATACTCATACCCCAACTCAGAGTATAGCATAGGCAACTATTATTGGAATAGTTGAAAAAAGACACGGTGAAATGTGACTATTGGTTCTAACCTGTTTAGCGGATCCATTTCAGGAGTATTCTGAATGTTGAACCTGACTGTTTTAGGTGTAGTATAGAATATAAATGTGCTTATAATATGAAGCTACTATTCACTAATTTCTTGTAGTAATTAAGCTTGGGGTAACATTACTAGAAGATAATAATAATTCATGTTTCTTAACATCTTACCAAAGGTAAGTGATTGTATGATTTTTATTAATGTACATTTGACTGCAATCACAATAATCTTAACATTAGTCCTCAAAACTGCTTGAAAGCAGAAAGTGGCGATATTATTTTCCAAACATAGATGGCTCAAATTATCTATAGGTATTATAATAAATAAAAATAAATAAATAACGCTTCACACTCATAGCCCCACACTAGGATTCCCTGTGTTGTGGGTGCCATGGACAACACACAAGACAAGGACATTCACACCCAGACCGAGAACAGAAATTCAAACTCATCATTCAAATTTCCGCCTCGCTGGGACTCGAACCCAGGACCCTTGGCGCGGCGATCCGGCATGGTAACTATTGCGCCACACGGGTCGTCAAATATTTTACATAATGGCATTTCACAGACGTATAATGTTCCTTATGGCGTTATGACTTTAGTATGTATTAACCATTTACTTATACGGCGTACTGGGACGCGCGCCAGTTTTCCGCTATTTATTTGCGAGTATTTCCTACCACTTGAGTGTTGTAGTGTTGCCAGGTGTGTGGTTTATACAGGATGTTTCGTTTTTCTGCTGTACTGGGCACATTCCGGTTTACTAAGACGTGGGATATCTCAATTTGAGATCCGGTAGTTACTGCCAAGAAGGTAAAGGTAGGATTTTTTTAATTGTATAATTTCGTTTTTCTTTATTTCTTTACGTCTTTTTTCTGATATTTTTTGTTTATTTTTAACATTTTTTAATAATTGTAAATTTTAATTAGATATTTTGAAGTAGTGTAATGTGTACCTACAATAAATGTAATAATGTAATTTTAATGTTTAAATCACTTAATACAATTTACAACATGAATAGAATTTTAGTACGGATTTATTAGACACTGAATGATTATGAAGGTTTTTTTAAATTAAAGGTTATTTACAAATGTCTCCTGTCCCAATTCTAATAAAACAAATTCTAATAAAAAATGTAAAACGCTCTGTTGATAATATAAGGCATATGTGTCGGTCGGCGGATATAATAGCGCTGCAGGAAACTTGGCTACCGCCACACGATTTACAGTTTCTCAGCGAGATTGATAAGGGCTTCGGCGTCACAGGTACGTCAGCGAGGGATACAGCGGCAGGCTTGGTGTGCGGCAGACCTTATGGAGGGGTTGCACTCCTATGGAATAAAAGTGTTTTTCAAAATGTGTCAGTGGTACAATGTGACAACCCACGATTATGTGCGATTAAAGTAGTGCTACACCACGGAACACAGAGACAAGAGGGTTCCGTGTGCTACACAATAGGTCCATTCTAGTGTTCAGTGTGTATATGCCCACGGATACAGTGATGAACCTAGCGGAGTTTACGGATTGTCTCAGTGCGGTGAGTGCTATCATCGAGAATTTAAATATTGAGTCTGTATACATACTCGGTGACTTTAACGCACACCCAGGCGAACGGTTTTATACCGAGTTGATAGGTTGTTGCGACGAGTTAGAGTGGAATTGTGCGGATGTACAACTTTTAGGTATAAAGTCGGACACGTACACCTTTATTAGTGAAGCCCATGGGTCGAGACGTTGGCTAGATCATTGTGTAACCACTAAATCCGCTTTATCGTCTATTGTGAATATAAGTGTTGTATACGACGTTTTATGGTCCGACCACTTCCCTCTAATAATTGAGTGTGATTTTAATATTGTCAAACCGACGTTAACTAGTGATATTAGTAAATCTTTTAACGGAATTCTATGGGGCGATAGAAAGCGAGAAGTTATAGACTTATATAATACATTATGTCATAAGAGATTAAGGCTATTAGATTTTCCTGAAGAGTTTCGATCTTGTTGTGATTATTTTTGCAATCGTACCGAACACGCAATGTATATTGAAAAGCTATATAATGAAATTATTGATATTTTATCTAAGGCCGCTGTTGACTCTAATACTGTAAAAACTGGCGGGGGGAAGCGTCCTGTGGTTGGGTGGAATAGGTATGTTAGCGAAGCTCACAGGGAGGCCAGGTCTAAGTTCTTGACGTGGGTTTGGTGCGGTAAACCAAACAACGGTAGAGAGTATGAAGAAATGCAACAAAGTCGCTGTATTTTTAAGTCGCGCTTAAAATGGTGTCAGAACAATGCTGACCAGATAAAAATGGATATAATGGCTTCACACCATTCGAAACACGATTTTCGTAATTTTTGGAAGGCTACTAAGAAGTCGAACAGTAGACCTGGTCTACCAGTAAGTGTGAATGGTATTAGCGACCACAGTCTTATAGCTGCCATGTTTAAAGACCACTTTACAGTAACATCACCATTGGGACCATCACAGTCCGGGCTGGGTGAGGGGCCGTGTGGTCAGAAGATTGGTATCCGATTTACAGCTAAAGACGTAAATAAAGTCATCACTTCTATGTCACGGGGCAAGTCTCCTGGCCACGACGGGCTTAGCATTGAGCATCTGCGGTATGCTGGTCCTCATCTGCCTAGAGTGCTTGCAATGTTCTACAACATTTGTATAGCACATTCGTATTTGCCTGCGGCGCTGATGAAGACTGTGGTGGTACCAATTGTGAAAAATAAAACTGGGGACATCTGTGATAAATCTAACTATAGGCCGATTTCCCTTGCCACGATTGTTGCGAAAGTGCTTGACAGTTTGCTTAACATACAGCTTGACAAGTATATAAGTCTACATGACAATCAGTTTGGTTTTAGAGCGGGTCTGTCAACGGAGTCAGCAATATTATGTTTAAAGCAAACTGTCAAGTACTACTCTGTAAGAAAAACGCCTATTTACGCCTGCTTTCTTGACCTCTCCAAGGCATTTGACCTGGTTAATTATGATATCCTGTGGCAGAAATTGAAAAATACCGGTATGCCTGAAGTAGTGATCAGGATCTTCAAATACTGGTATCAAAACCAGGTCAATGTCGTGCGGTGGTCAGAAACATACTCGGTGCCATATAGATTGGAGTGCGGGGTGAGGCAGGGGAGGTTGACCTCCCCTAAACTCTTTAACCTCTATATCAATGCACTGATAGAGGAGCTCAGCAGCGCTCGTGTCGGATGTCATATTGACGGAGTGTGTCTCAATAATATTAGTTACGCAGACGACATGGCGTTGCTGAGTGCATCAGTGTGTGGATTAATGAAACTGTTGGGCATATGTGAAAACTATGCCCACAGTCACGGCTTGATTTATAACGTCAAGAAAAGCGAGTGCATGGTCTTTCAGGCCAAAGGGAAATCGCTGCCCGCTAGTGTACCAGACACAAAACTGTCTGGTACTCCACTTAAGAGGGTTTACCAATTTAAATACCTTGGGCATGTGATATCCTTTGACCTGAAAGATGATGCGGTTATAGAGAGGGAACGCAGGGCGTTGTCTGTAAGGGCAAATATGATCGCGCGCAGGTTTGCTCGTTGTAGTGTTCCAGTCAAGGTTACTCTTTTCAGATCATTTTGTACATCTTTCTACACGAGCAGCCTGTGGATCAACTACACGCAGAAACAGTACAATGCCCTGCGTGTCCAATACAATAATGCTTTCAGGATGCTGCCTCGTTTCTGTAGCGCTTCGGGTATGTTCGCCGATGCGCATGTAGACTGTTTCTACACAACCATGCGCAAATGGTGCACATCCCTGGTGCGCAGGATTCGGGCCAGTTCCAATGGCATCCTGAGGGCGTTTGCTGGTAGGCTGGATTGTCAGTACATGAACCATTGTAGTATGGTGCATGTGCTGACAAATCGAGCCTGTCAGAGAGGCACCGGGTTAGGTTAGTTTTTAGTAGTTTAGTTTGTAGTATACTAACATTAGTTTTTTTAAGGTATGTACTTATTAACAACAAAATATGATCCAAAGTTGGTCGAAATAAAAAAATTATTATTATTATTATTATTATAATAATTATGGACCTGGTAACACTAGGTTCTAGTCACCTAAAGTAGCCACATTGTTTGCGAGTTATTCGCAACTGCATCAATTATTACTTTTAACTAAGTAATTAATATGACATTATTTGTAATGTGAAGGCTGAAAAGTGATAAGTCATATCCAGCTCTAAAGCTAATGGTTTAAGAACGGAGACTAAATAATTATTACTTACTAAACTAATCAAAATTTGCCTTTATCTATTCATTATTGTACTTACGTTACAAAAAAAACTTCCAAAAGAAATAAACCATCATCTTATACTTCATCTTAAAAAATATAAAATACGGATGAAAAGGTATTAAAGGTTGACACCTAAAATAACATATTATTCAATATTGCTTTATAAAAAGAAGAAACATTTGTTTCGATATCTAATAATAATAAATTCCAATAAATTAATAAACCCCAATAAAACGCACTTCGCATCTCTTAACTAAGTTCCTCACGAGATAACTGTTTTGTCAAAATTACAAACTGTGGGTTTTTTAAAATGTCTTTTGTAGCAATAAAATATTATATTACAATAATGTAGTGTTTGTTTAAATTGATTTTTACTTTAATTAAAATGTTGGTTAACTGAGATTAAGCTATATTATAAACTAAAATTATAAAATATGTATGTCGTGTTCGACATTATACGCTGGCAGTGCGACATCGACTTTTTCAATGAGATTGGTGTTGGATAAAGAAAGAAAGGGATTAAGGAATACCTGGTTCGATTATATTCCCGCGATTAGATGTAGGGTTCACGTGCGCACTCCGTTCTTCCAGTATCCTTCATATGATGATTTTCTTGATTATGTTATACCGTTCACCACTCGCACTACGCGAGGATACGATAACTTGAATGTTTTAGCATATTTCTTATGAATTAGCAGAGGAATGGAAGGTAGTTCGACCTGACTTGCTGCTCGCGGTTGTTGAAGCCGACTTTTGGAACAAAGTTCCTTATCGCGCGTTGTGAAAGGGGGCTAGACGGAAAATTACGACACTTTTTGATTTTACGAATGACGACACTTTTTTTGAAGTGATTCAGTGAGTTTTACAGAGATGGCGCTGTACAACAATACAATACTTAAATCGAAAGGAACTTCGTTCCATCCGGGTGTCCCTTGACACCTCTCATGTTTTTTTTTTACTACTACCCCCAGGTATGGGATATTAGACGGTGGATGTAGGAGGGGATAGGATGCGTTCAGAAATTACCTATCAATTGGAATTGGAGTGGTTGTTACTATCATATCATTTTCCGTTGGAAATAACGTCACAAAAATAGTAATTGGAAACAAGATTAGATTCTATATACATGTATACCAGTGTGAGATATTATTATCAAGTCATTAATATTAATATTATAAATGTGAAAGTTTGTGAAGATGTTTGAATAATTGGATGCTTGTTCCTGAATCACGTCACAACTACTTAACCGATTTGACTGAAAATTAGAATGGAGATAGCCTATGCCCTGGATTAACACATAGGCTACTTTTTTTCCAGGAAAAGTTCAGAATTCCCGCGTGATTTGTAAAAAATTGATATCCACGCGCGCGAAGCCACGAGCATCATCTAATATCTAATAGCACACAAGACATAATAATAGTACATAACTGTAGTAAAAACTAACTGTAGTAACTGTAACTGTAGTTTTACTAATAGTAAAAAATCATCATCTAATATCTAATATTATGTATCCTGAGCCATCATTCTATTTATAGATGCACTTTATTATGTGTTTACCACTCTACCGCGGGCGAAGCCGCAGGCAAAAGCAGTATTATATTATAATAATATTATATTGTGTAACATAATATTGTATTGTGCACGCGTGAATATTCAACGAGTTCTATGCAGAATATTGAGTTTCGTTCGTGACATCGACAGTATAAGCTGCGACCGCACCGGGCCATCAATTGTCGGTCCTACCCTACCCCTTCCGCTGGACGTCATTTTGTTAGGCGGAGCTCTGTTACTAGTGTTGTGCTTTGAATTGCAACTATTTTAAGGTTCTGAAGAAAATCGGAACTCTTATAATTTCGTCATATTTTGTCCGTCCGTCCGTCCGTCCGTCTGTCCGAAGCATAACGCTTAGACCCTTAGTACTGGAAATATGAAATTTGGTATGAATATACATGTTTCTTAAAACTCCAAAACCGTAGAATATATATTGAAAAATATTATTTTCAGGGTACATCGCATACAGATAACATGAGGACTATTTTTTTTCGTAGCGTACCCCATAGTGGGATATCGTTGAAAAGGTCTTTCAAAAATATTATGGATTTGTTACAACCGATTATCACTTCAGGGGCCCGTTTGCGAAATGGGCTACAGCTAGTCGGAACCCTATATTGCGCGTGGCCTGACATGCACTTGGCCGATTTTATTTTATTCACTATTATATTTATTGACATTAGATTTCTATTAAATAATTATATTTTTATAATGTTTAATATATACATAATTATATTTTTATAATGTTTAATAAATAAAAAATAAATAACGCTACACACTTATATGATTTTGAGATTTTTTTGTCCATTTGTGTGCGTGTTTGTTCCTATTCATAATATATTCAACAACTAGCTGGTGCCCGCAGCTTTGCATACGGAAATTATATTTTAACTTATTCAAACTTTTATCCTGTTTTCCCGGGAAACCTTTTAATTTTCCGGGATGAAAAGTTATCTAAAACCATAACCCAGGGTATCAGTAACAATTTAACCAATTTTCATCAAAATCCGTTCAAAGGTTTTTATGTGATGCCCGAACAGACAAACAGACACTTTGAGTTTTATTATAGTATAGATATTAATTGCACACTGAGGTTGCATATCTGGTAACTCAATACCAACAACCGAACGTAGGATTTGCTTTTGATTAATTGGGGCCAAATTATCCTACACAGAGTAATATTTGTTGTACGAACATTGGTACGAACCGTAATAATCCTTTGTTCAAGGATCACGCTTTGGTAGTCTAGTGGGTGGAATGTTGGGTTATACTGTGGAATACAGCGTTTAGGTAAGTCGAATCCTGTACGAGTCACAAATTCTTCACTTCTAATTATTATGTGCGTATTAGAAATGTATTAATTATAATTTAATTCGGTGTATGAAAACATCGAGAGAAAACCTGCAAATTACTGCAGTCGGCTACAAAGAAGATTATTATCTATCTTTATGAGTGTCGATCGCTGACGAAGTAATGGAGCTGCAATTTTGTTACAGTAAATAGATCTATTTATTAAACATCATTGATCCCCTACGTTATTTGTTTATTTATAGGTTCTATAATGTCTCAAAGATGAAAGGTGTAAAATTTGCTAAACTAGCCTTGTTCGCCTGGTATATCTTTAATTCCATTCATTGTGAGAAGAACTCTCAAAAAGCCAAGCAATGGGACAATTATCTCATTCACTGTCTAAATTAATTCGACTATTAAATCGAGGGAAAGGCATGAGACAACGCATGAGATAGGTAAATGATAGAAATGTATATTAAAAATCTATCAATAATAGCAATAAAATGTAAACTACTATGAAACCATTTCCTCGAAATAAAATTGTTTTTCCAACATACTCGTAAATCTGCGTTTTTTTTTGGAAAAACAAAAGCACGATGAAACAGAAAACATACTGTGCGCGATGTTTTCCGCGTATCATTGAAACACTGCTGATCGAATGTCCCAAAAAGGGCCAATCTCAATTTGGTGGGGATTAATACGACGCGTTGATCCCCCGATACGTCATTGTGAATCCAATCTGTGCAAATTGTAGCGATCCGTTTTGTATCCCGCGTCCTATCTACCTACAATAATACGATCTCGTTGAACACTCGACAACATTCCACAGTAAAGCATTGTAAATTCTCGCTTGATTACATTTGACATACTTTAAAGCAATGTATGCGAATAGTCGTAACTATAAAAATCTAAAATTTTAACAAAAAAATAACCGACTTCAAATTTAAGACATATGCTTTTGACATGGATGCCACTGTTAAATCTCGCTCAAAATGTGGGACCAGACGACAAGCACCAGCTTTCGATTAAAAAAGAATCATCAAAATCGGTTCACCCAGTCCAAAGTTCCAAGGTAACAAACATAAAAAAATACAGTCGAATTGAGAACCTCCTCCTTTTTTTGAAGTCGGTTAAAATTATTTTTTTTTGAAAAAAGAAAATGCAATGGGAATTGAAAAAATATTGAACCTTGAAAGTCGATTAATAACATATTTTCTACGGATTGATAAAATACATTCCATTGAAAGGATTTAATACTTTTTGCGTGAAAAGAACTATAAAGCCATAAAATTGGGAATTCATATAGAGGAAAACATAAAGCTGACTTTATTAAATTCGGTATTATTAGTTAAATTAAATCATTATTCGCGGAAATAACTTTTGAATATTTGGTGTTCATTTGATATTACATAATGAATACACAGAATTCGTATTTATTTTACCTACACTAATGTGAATTCCTTTTGATATTATAATGGTATTATGATGGAATGAACATATTGATTTTGTTACTAATTAACGAGTAATCGGTAAACATGAAAAGAAAAAAACCGGCCTAGTGCAAGTCGGACTCGTGCACGAAGGGTTCCGTACCATTATATATACAACATTAGACACTATATTATAACCTTTTTTATTTCATTTGTCCCGTCTGTGGCCGTTATTAATATCGAGTAAACAACGTCAAAAAATCACGTTTGTTATATGCCCCACTTAACTATATATTTTACTCTGTTTTTAGTATTTGTTGTTATAGAGGCAACAGAAATACATCTGTGAAAATTTCAACTGACTAGCCATCATGGTTCATGAGATACAGCCTGGTGACAGACAGATAGACGGACAGGTCTTAGTAATAGGGTCCCATTTTTACCGTATACGGAATCCTAAAAACAATATATACGTGACGAATTGATAACCTCCTCCTTTTTTGGAAGTCGGTTAAAAATAGTCTTAGATGAGATTAGCTAGGTTAGAAACTTAAAAAACTTGAAAGACTGCTGAAGATTTTTACATACCCTATCAGTCATCAGTCATATATGATCTGGTGAAAACGAATCTTTCAGTATAATTCCCAGGACAGACACGCCGTCACAGTCATAAGCAGTTACGTAGCTAGCCCTAAGGAGGCCCCATGTCAATATTTGAACAGGGTCCCCTGTTCCAAGGTTAGCAGTCAAATATCCGAATATTAATGGGGCGTCACCTGTAGCGGTGCTGGTGATTTTTTTTGGGAGGGTACCATATTTTGAAATCTAGTAATTACGTCGATTACAGGGCGCTTGGTTTGTCACTATAGGGGGCGTCATTATGCTGCTAGTAGGAGCCCCTGGTCATAAGCAACTTTTTAAACCTAACACCATAACACCATAACAACTACAAAAGACCAGAGTTTGCAGCAATGACATATAAAACAACACAGCAAACAAAACGACATTTCCATAATTTTCAATACGGCGTCGACGGGCTAATTTACACCAGGTAACAATATTAGTGCTGCGAGCGACATGCATGCGTCATGCATAAATTTACTGCCTTTCGTAATCCACATTCAAAAGCCGACGGGAACTACATTGCAGGGATTTATGTCACCATCGATCTTTACAATATTAGTACGCGTTTGTTCATAACGTAAGCTTGGATTAAACGTGTTGTTATCATTGAAGTACTATTACTAGAGACCTTATACTTGAAGTACTATTGACGTGGTGCTTCACTCAATAGTGATTGTGTGATTAGGCCAATGCCTAATCCACAAGCTCAGGGTAGCACAGCGGGCTATGGAGAGGGCTATGCTCGGTATTTCTCTACGTGATCGTATTAGAAACGAGGAGATCCGTAGACGATCAAGGGTGACCGACATAGCTCAAAGAATTAGCCGGCTGAAGTGGCAATGGGCTGGCCATATAGTACGAAGGACCGATAACCGTTGGGGAAGAAAGGTCCTCGAATGGCGCCCGCGTCTCGGAAAGCGAAGTACAGGACGCCCCCCGACAAGATGGACTGACGACCTGAAGAAGACAGCGGGCATCCGCTGGATTCAGAAGGCTCAGGACCGGTCAGAGTGGCGCAAGTTAGGGGAGGCCTATGTCCAGCAGTGGACCTCCAAGGGCTGATGGATGGATGGATGGATGGACTATTACTAGACTAGCGTATAGAACAGACACCCCGAACAACATGTATGTCCCAATGCATTGGCGCCACGTGGCTTCAATCTTCAATGGATTCGTTCGATTTTGAAAGGAGAACCGGGGATCAATTTTGAAATTGGAACCTCCCGGGCGGGACACACATTTTGTTCGAGATGTCTGTTCTATGTCATTATACTTCAATGGTTGTTATGTACCGTTTCGTTGTATTTTTGCTTTATACATAATTATTGTAATTATTATTACAACTCATAACGATCCAAGGTTGTATCGTGTTTGATACAAATGTGCAGAGTTCAAACCATACATAGTACGCTAATAGGATTGGCATCAATGATATTGTATGTATAAAAAGGTTGGCATACATAAAAAATTACCCTTCACACTCATAGCCCCACACTAGGATTCCCTGTGTCGTGGGGACAATACACAAACACAAGAACACAGCTCACAACATTGGGTAAATAATAGAAAAACAGGTGTGTAGATTTGCTCACGATGTTTTTCCTTTACCAAAGAGATAGAGATAAATAATTTGTAAGAGAATTTTCGAGAATTATTTACCATTAACACACACAGTCGGTTTAGGACTTACGAGCGCTTCTCTATCTTAATATTATGCTTCGTTATCAAACCATATAAATAGTGATTGTACTTCTTTACGCCGACAAGCAAGAGATGGTATCAAACGAAATGAAAAGTGGATTGGTTGACTTCAAAGTTGCCACTCGGCTCACTCCTTCGCGTTGCGCCGGCTGAGAGGCACTCGTCTTAATGAGCTCCGAGAACCTTGATTTCATTACAAATTAAATCTTGTTGCACTAAAAATGTATTGAGTGCAACAGTAAAAAAAAAATTATGTTAAAAGAATTTTGTTAAAAGTTGCCTTCGGTATGTTTTTAGGTGGATAGAGAAACAAGTAATCGATATATTATACTTGATGGTGAGTGGTCAATGACGCGCGTGGGTTTCACGCTCATTGGTTATACCAACGCGTTTTATGCTATGAAAAAGTGAGGAACGTGCTTCCAACCTCTTCAACAGTTCTCTGACACTGCAACCAGACATGTAAACATGTTAACAGTGCACGAAATACATACTTTTATAGAAAAAACAAGTTAATAGTTTAAACATAACTAACAGTAGTCGGGTAAAAACTAAATATACGGTTTTAGGACATTGAAGTAGAAAATAACATAGAACCATTGAAGTATGTTCTATGTCGAACAGACATCTCGAACAAAATGTGTGTCCCGCCCGGGAGGTTCGATTTTCAAAATTGAGCCCCCGCTCTCCTTTCAAAATCGAACGAATCCATTGAAGATTGAAGCCACGTGGCGCTAATGCATTGGGACATACGAGTACTTGGTGTTCGCGGTGTCGGTTCTATACGCTAGTAATAATACTTCAATGTGGCTAGGAGCAATGAGCCAGGCGAGTTAAAATACCCTGTCACCTTCTTGCTACCACATTTCACACCAGGTGTGACCTGGTATCATAGTCTAATAGTCCATAGCTCCGGGAAAATTCCAAATTCAGCGCACATTTTTAATTGTATCAATTGCTTTGATGCAGGAAAAGATAGTAAGGAAAATCTCCTCTCCTCTGTTGCTCTGATTGTCAAAGTTGTCTAAAGTCAGGCAAATATTCATTAGCCCTTTGGCCAACTTTGGGGAATATGGCCTAGCCATTCAGGACAAAGATCTGTGCCCGGTGATGAATGATAATATATTCAAATGACATTACACTTTACTACTATAGTCGGCTTTCAACTCTGAAACTTGTACAGCTTGTATTTCACAACTCTGTTATAAACGAGGCGTTTCAACTGTAATCAGATTTAATGTACTTCACAACTCCGTTATGAAGGATTTTCAACGGTAATTCCTTCTATCCGTTTGTGAGTTAGAAACGGCGTCGTTAAGCGAACTGCATGCATGACTGTTACTTGAATATTTACAAAATAGTCTTAATTTAACTAGGTATGTCATTTGTTATTAATATCAAATTTTCCTTTCAATTTCATCCACATTTAAGTATTACCTACTTGTAGATTCTTATTGTACATAGTTAAAATTTTTATTATTATTACAATAAAAGCTGTAGGTACCTAAATAAGGTCAAGTTATTTTGCATAATGGTCGTAGCGCACATATCAACTCGGAAAGGGATCGGCACCGGATCGCCTCGCCGTCAACCTAACGTAAGCTCGGCTACGGCTAGGCGACGCCGCGCTTACGGCTAGGCGACGCCGCGCTTACGGCTCGCCGGCCGCTGGTTGACGGAATGAATGACAGCAGTTCGCCGACGCAACGGTAGCCGCGGCGCGGCGGCGCGAGGCGTGCACGAGGAAACGGAAAGTCGACGGATAGCGTACGGTGAGACGTAAGCGCGGGTACGGCAAGTCGTCCACGCACCGTAAGCTTGTCTCGAGGCGAGGCGATTACGTTACGGATCCGATAAGTGTGCTTTACAGTAGGGAGTTTCATACAAAGAATACTGACATGCAAGAGTTGATACGTTTACGTTCCGTTTACGAGTTGATATGTGTGCTATGACCATAAAGCTCACACTTCCGTAGCTCGAGTGTGAGTTTCTAACATAAAACGGCTAAACGCAACTATCGCGTTAATCGAGATGACTCAAACATTTTAGTAAACATATTTTATGCGAGTGTGTTCCTTATACATCGTCAACGTTGAATGTAACTTAAAATACGAGTGGAGGCATTTTGACGTGTGCGCGAGTGTAAGTTACTATTTTGTAGTTAACTATTGAAAAAATACGCAACCATAGTAGTAGAGTTACTCACTTGATGTTTGACAAGTGAAACGCATTTTTTGGTAATAGTTTATTTGATTTTATTATGGATAGCCTCAGGGATTATTTACAATAAAATTACACATAAATTTTTCCTTCTCTTTGCATATTTATATTTTCAATATTTCCAATAATACAATACTATTTTGCTATTTTTAACTTGACAATGAAATGACAATAGTGTTATTCTCAAATACTATGGTAACCAAAACAGGGTTGCTCATCTACAATGTACAAATGTAGGGTCGCTAAACATTCATTTATTAAAATAGGCTTACAGTATGAAGTAAAAATTGATTAAGCAATATGTTGAATGGAGCAGCGCGTAATTACCTACTTTGCTTGGAAGATGTTGGCGGAAGCCCAGGCTCAAGATAAGCGCAATCATCAGCGAAAACAACGGCCTATATTCCGAGCCTCTTTTAAAGCATCCCATTATATCATCCCGATTCCCGACACATGTAAATAATCGAATGTCAATGAATAAAGTTTTGAATTTTCATGTACAAAGTTTTTTCGTATGCTCTTTATTTCGAAAATCCTAATTTTTACCTTTTCTATCATTGCATATAAATAAATTAATAAAATTAATTATTAACTTCTTTGCATAATTGGCCAATGAATTATATAAAAATTGAGAAATTGAAAAATCTACCATACGGGGAATACCCACGACCATCGAATTTCGAGTCCGAGCTCTTAGGCGCTACTCCAACTCAACTCGTGCTATATATGCATCTTCGTAATTAAAATAATATTCATATCATAAGGTATGAAACTTTTTTATTTTCATGTAATGTGCGTAACAAAAACGTCAAATGTTTGATATCATAGCATCACGATGCTATTGTTTTATCTCATTTCTTCTTTAAGTTTAAAGCGGAACACCTATAGCTCATTCATAAAAAAACATAATGCGCTTAAAATAAGTTTCACTTGACTGCCTCTGTAAGCTTAGTAATAGTGTACTTTTAAAATTAGATGAGTTGTAAGTGCAACTATGCTAATAACGAAGTGAGCAAACGAATAACTTTTCGTTGATGTTTAAGGAACTCACACTCGCATAAAATACGTGTACTAAAATGTTTGAGTCATCTCGATTCCCGTGATAGTTGAGTTTTTAGTTTTTTTTAGAAACTTACACTCGAGCTACTTATTTTAAAAGTACACTATTCCTAAGCTTACAAAGGCAGTCAAGTGAAACTTATTTTAGGCGCATTATGTTTTTTTATCAATGAGCTATAGCTGTTTCGCTTTAAGCTTAAAGAACAAATGAGATAAAACAATAGCATAGCATCTGTTACTATGACTACTATTATGTTTTGTTACTATGACGACCTATTACCAAACAATGCGTTTCACTTGTCAAACATCGCACACGTCAAAATACCTCCACACGAATGGTTACATTCAATGTTGACTAAAAAGTTCACGTAAACGATATTTTGAAACTCACACTCGCAGTGTAGTTGTTTTAACTGTCCGCTAGAGGCGCTGACAATAACTCCATACATTTTGATTGCATAGACGCAAACGCGTTGGTGAAGTAAATGCTTGCGAAAACTCACACTTGAGCTACCGTATGTATGAAGTATTTGATTTTGTCACTTATGACTCGATACTATCAAAAATTGGAATTGCTCGTGTATGTGTCCTTATGTCATATTCCTGACTTATTATAAATTTTTTGAAAACATACGTAGATAGGTTGAATTTTGAAGTTGGTAGGCTTTACAGTCCAGAACTAAGACATCTGCACCTATCTTTACTTGGCATCGTAACTTATTGGAAACACTTAATTAATTTTAATTAATCAAAAAATAATGTAACAATTTAGGTAGCTAAATCGTTTATTTGTCCTCTAATAACTCAATTTACTGAACAAAATTTTAGTTCATTGAAATGCCAATGTTCTGAAGGGAATTATAAGATGAGGTGACCTGGAAAACAGCGTTAGTTGACTTTAAAGTTGCTACTTTTCTCTGCCGCCGCGAGCGTGTTAAGACACTTCGTCTTAATGAGCACTGGGGACGCGCTTATTTCTCCTCAAATTAAATTTTCTTATGAACATTGTCAGCTCGCTTTGACTGCTGTGTTGCTAATGTGCAAATCTGCAAATAAGACACTTCTATTGTGACATAACTAATATTGTGACAATTAACTGGAAACGGAACTGTGTTTACACGGTACTTGTAGAATTTTTATATGTATTTTAGTTGCAATTTTTTATACTAATTTAAGATTTGTGTCGGGTAAACAATGTTGTGATAAATATTTTTAATTAATAACAGTTAAGATGAAATCGACTTTCAAACGATGAAATAATGAAAAACGAACCTAAAAAGGCCTTATAAAATTACTAATTTTTATTACTTAGCTTTTATTGCTTTCACTTATTTTTCCCTAAATACCTCCACTACACAAAGTATAGGTATACCCTGTCCACAAATCTTAGAGACTAAATTGACGTTTCATGGGTGACCAGTTTCGGGCGCAAATTAAATAGTGATGACCATAAACCGGAAAGTAAATCGGAAAAATATTCGCCGCTTTTACGGTGTGTCGAATATTTGTATTATAGAGTCCCTAAAACTGGTATAAAAATAAGTTTAAGCAACCATATCAAATATAATGATATCCATAATATATTTACCCTAATAAACTGAACTTAAAAGTTATTTTACTTACAAGAAAGTATATTTGCAATATGGCTACATTCGGTATACAGCTAATTTTATACTTTATAGCCAAGTACTAATTAACTAGGTATATATGACAAATAGGCGATCCTCACACTGCTCCGCGCTCAAAATTGCATCAATATCAGTGGGATTAAATTAATTTAATTTAAACGATGAAGGATTTAGTAATAACTTAAACACATCAAGAATATTTATAACATAACTTTATTCAGAATCAGACCTAGTGCTATCACTGTGAAATGTGTCATCTGAATCACTACCAACTTCTATTAAAAACTATTTTAATATATAAAAATTGAGATATCCGAAATATCTCATCGACTATATGCCCCAGGCAAGTGAAAATATTTAAGTGAATTTAAGTGAAAATAAGGCTTATCATCTTATCAATGATAATATTGTTACTAACTGAATGTTTTTTTTATTTAGTTCAAACTTCTCACTATTCTTATGACATGCTTTACGATGCTTTACGATTCAAAAAACCGGAAAAGTAGATCGCACAAATTTAGCTGGTAACACTATTTCGAACTTTGACATTAGCGGTTGTCATTTTAGTCTCTAAGATTTGTGGACAGGGTATACGGGTCTACTCCCTGCCTAAATAAACCATAACATTCGATTATTGTGCTGAGTTATTATTACACAGACAGCCCACACACGAAAAGATATTAGTATGGACGAGGTTCTTCAAATTGACATATAACTTTATTATACTGCCATACAATATATTCTAAAAATAATCTCAATTGAATCTATTGTGTTAATAAACGCGGAAATGCCCTTATTAATAGCTTTCATGTACATATCAGTTATAGTTTAATTATATATGTTATATTATGATGATATTATAATATCTTTGGATGTACTTTTAATCTTTAGTTTTCAGTCCAACTCCTGGATTTACCTACCGATACACTTCTGTGAATATCCCTAATTATGACGTGGGCTTAGTAGGTACTGTTTTATGTATTGGTATGAATGACATTCTTTTGTTATTGTCCTTTAGGCTGCGTTCAGCAGCAGAAAAAATATTTCAGAGATATTGTGCTCGGAAAGTTTTTGAATTTTGCTTTTGATATCTCACATCATGACATACTTGTCTGTTTCAAACTCTAATACGGATCCTCTGTAAACCACGTAACTGGCCCGAAGAAGCGGTAAAAAGTGTTGGCAAGAGTAATAATTTACGTCGAGAACCTTTTAAATCGTAAACATCACCGCCTGCTTTGTTGCGAGTGGCGAAAAACCAACTTGCGGCGGAGTAAGTAATGAAGTTTTAAGATTTATGTTTTTACAAAGTGGAGTTGCGCTCAAACCGCCACTCCCATCACTGAACCTCGCCTTCCCACTTTCCGAGATACTTTGCGGTTTTTCTTCCGTAAGCCGGCGAACTTCGTACATACAAGTAGGTAACATTTTTGGCGGACCCGCATAATTTTTCCATTCTAAATAAAATGGGTGCCCATTGCTATTTGCATGGTGCTTTGCTAAGAACTACGATGACAAGGGTTGTGTTATGAGGAAATATCAGTGCTTTAGGGACATTTGTAAACAAATTACATAGGACGTGGGTGAATTAAATTTCAAGTATGGAGCAATTATGTATATCCAAATATGTTATTGGTGATCAGTTAAGAGTTATAGTCCAGGATCCCTGGTACAATTTTGCACTTTGATTACTATCAAGCTAATTTTTCGTGAGTAGGTTAATTTTGATGAGACGCCCTACAATTTTCTGTAAGAAACTCTCGATTGTGGTAGCAAACAGAGGTAGCGAGGATTAAATATGTCGATTTGATGATTCTCTAATATTGATTTCCATAAAAAAAATTACTAATAGATTATTTTTTTGTTTAATCTCAAGATAATTATTAAATTATTCGAAAAAATATTTGCCCTACAAAATCTATGCTTTGATAGGTTGGTTTGCTAAGGCGTATTTATAACAAACAACTAAGGAAGTCTGTGAAAAAATTTTTAAAGTTAAAAGTACTAATTTTATACATTTATTTTATACAAAAATGTTTATTTAAGCTTTAAGTGAGCAAAACTACGCCATCGCTTCAGCAATCCTAACAGATTCGGTGTGTTGCAGATATTCCAACCAAGGAATATATCTAGATCGATATAGTTATGTCAATACATAATCATTGGATGATTTTGTATTGACGATTGTATTGATGATTTGTTACATTGTAACAAAGGAATCATCCAATGATAATTGTAACTAATAAAATATTTAATAATGGTAATTGCATAAGTAAACATTGATCATAAAATTAAGCAAACACATTAAATTTTTTTTAATACAAAGCTCAAATTATTTGCATGCTGCAAATTGTATTTGGAATAACGATTATGAGAATATTTGATATACAATATTTATTTCAATTTCCATAATTATTATTCTATATTCGCAAACAAAGTACACAACAGTGCAGCGTTAACGACAACTGGCGGAATATTGGTCGTAACCATTGAACTATTATTACTAGCGTATAGAACTGACATGCCGAATCCGATGTTGACGCAATGAACTGTTGCCAATTGGCTACAGTTTTCAGTGGATTCAGTAGATTTTGAAAATAGAACGGGGGCTCGATTTTAAAAGTAGACCCTCCCGTGACAATTTTTTATTTGCGATGTCTGTTCTGGTACTTTAGTACATTACACTTCAATGTTTGTAGCCCGGAAAGGGCGTATATTCGGACAATTTGATAAAATACGCCATGTTTTCCGCTTCATTGGCTACATTTCATTGTTGGATTAGGAACAATAATTTTCCCAATTTTTAGAGTTATGGGTGCGGTTGTTGTAATCATGTGTTGCGTTATGGTTCCTGTTTAATTTAAAAATTGATCGTATTGATATTTTTATTTATTTAACTTATTATAATTTAATTAGTACGGTAAACACAAATTAAACTAATTAATACACAAACAAAAATAAAATATTAGTTAACAAAACAAAAAAAAAACAATGTCAAATCAAAATATCATTCAAAAGTCACAATAAAAAACTTACAACTAATAAAACGTAAAACTTAATTCATTCATAAAACGTTATTTCCGTTAAAAAAATAAAATGTACCTTCTATAAAAACAATCTTCTTTACTTTAAAAAGTAGTAACATTTTGGTAATATTTTGTCGTATTATCAGTCGAACGTTGCGGCGGCGGGGTGGGGAAACACGTGACGTCACGCGACTCATGCTACGTGACTCCTGACATCCGGGTGATCTGGATGTGGTACAGCTCACTCGTGATTTCTCTATTGAAGTCTCTACCATTATTTGATATAAAATTCGCAAAAACGTTGACATAATATTTTATCTATGATTTTTCCAGGGAAGCTAAACATATATCTGTTATTTCATTTTGTTTCTTTCTCTTATTGCTTGGTCGACGAAGCGTTTACGATGCTTTTGGTGTTACTGTTGTCCATGGGTGACGGAAACCGTTTTAAAGCTGGGTAACTCGTCGACGTGTTCGTTATAAAAATATCACTATTATCCTCAGATTATCATAAAAAGCAATCTGTCTAGAAACAAACAAGGAAGGAAAGGAAAGAGCGCTGGGAGACTAAAACTGATAAATATAGTCAGATTTTTTCAATTAAACAAATAAAAATGATATAAAATAATAAGATATTTATTGCATATCCATTTTTACATCGTTTTCAACTGACTTCAAAAAAGGAGGAGGTATTCAATTCGACTGTATTTTTTATGTTTGTTAAACAGAACTTTCGACTGGGTGAATCGATTTGATGATTCTTTTCTTAATGAAAAGCTAGTGCTAGTTATGTAGTCCCATTTAAATTTTAGCTAGACTTGACTAGCAATTTTTGAGTTATTCCCAGTGCCGGCCCGAGCATTTCTGGCGCCCTAGGCGAAAAACTAAACCGGCGCCCTCTTAAGAAATTTATTTGACAAAACCGTAATGTAAAAAAATAAAGCGTGATATTTTTAATAAAAAAATATTAAATAAACATTACACTACAAACCCGTTTTTTTAACAAGAACGTCTCTAGTCAACACTAGTTTTACTACGTGCCTTTGTTAGAACTAGAAAAATTCTGCAGAAGACTGACTACTGGTGATTTCAAATTAATTTTATTTTAATCGATGCAGTTGCATATTTGACGCTTAAACTGAAATCATAAAATTGTCTAGAATTTTTTTGGAATGAGGATCATTCACATTTTTTTTTTGAGTATGCAGATTTGTAGATATGAAAAAACTATGAACATCGTTGAAAAAATTTTCAAAATCGGACCAAAAATAAAGAAGTTACAGCGATTTTAGAAATGAGTTTCAAAAATCACGCGCAACGAGCGCGAAACCGCCTGTGACGTCATTTGACGCCTCACCGCGACGCGACGTACGGGGATTGCATGAGTTTAGTGTTGTTTCGGTGGAGTGAGGGTAAATGATGTCAAGATAATATTTATATCATGCCGCATTTTGCAAGTACGACCATTGCTACACCTAATAAACTTTTTTCGTGTTCTAAATTACGCTAATATTTCAAAAAAACAGTTTAAAATTATGAAAAGAAACGAGATAATAACACTTTTACTTAAACTGTCGGCAACCAAACAGACAAGCCACCTGATGATAAGTGGACAGCATCCCCATCGACATTAGTAACACCCACAGGCTCGTTTCTAAAAATCTAGATACCTATCTGTGGTAACACTGCCTAATAGCCCTCAGACCCTCAGCCGGAACACGAGTTATTTGTCACCTGAATCAAGAAAGAAGGCCAAGCAGTCTTAATGAAAATACCAGTAATATTATTGATGTTTAATAATATATTTATAGTTTAACCCTTACGCGAAGGGTCACCCGGGGGAAAGGGGGCCTCCCTTTCCCCTTTTGTATCTATTCTATGCCGCCCAATTCGGCAAAATTAATCATATATGCTTGTAATAAACAGTAACTGATATGTTTGTGCATGAAATATGTTTGAGAAAAATTATCACTTAGAATTAGCTTTTTAGAATTTATCGTATGGCTTAACGAATTTAGATGCAGTTTTCAATTATGTATTGTATTCAATTAGCGGTGAAAAATTTACAGAGTTCCGTCTGTAAAATTATTAGATTGTGAACTTACAGAAAGGTTTACCGAACCGAACCTGAATCGAAGCGAGAGCATTTAGGTACTAGTTTCAAATAAAATTATTATTCATAAAATCGTATATTCTGAAAATCTATTATGTGGCGTGATTAATATATACGGACACAAAAAGACGAATACAATAATAAAATATCCAAATTTAAATTCAAATTGAAGCCCGCTCGGGGATCGAACCTGGGAACGTCAGCCTAGAAAAGGCCGCTGAGCGAAGGTCATCATCAATTTATTTAGAAAAGTACTATCTATCTATCAGTCTTAAAGTCTCAATACAAGTATTCATCCATCACACACATACACTTTATATTACATGTACCTACACACAATGACATGTTCGCTCCTCCCACGTTACTAGGTACCTAGTAAAGTAATGGTAAAAAATTTTATTTTATTTTATATATTTTTCATTAACTTGTACACAGGACAACAAGTCGTAGTAGACTGCTTCTTGTCAAATTTCGTGATTCTAGGTTACCAAGAAGTACGTCGCCTACCTGTAGGTTTTGAATACCTGCTTTCCTGTGTAAAATGGTCTTCACCGACAGAAAGACGGACAGACGGACGGACAGATTCACCAGAAGTGATCTTACAAAGGTTCCGTTTTTTCCTATTGAGAAAAAATTAGTATGGTTATCTATAAATAATCGTAACTAAAAATATTTCGACTGCGGCTATTAAGGCACAGGTTTCCCGAATAATATACTCGTAATACCTAGGTAAGATTAAGCACTTTAAGCGAAAGAAGGGCAGTTAGTATTCAAGCAGGACATAAATCTGTTTTAGGTATAATGGGCACACTTAATTATATTATGCATTTTTATTGTTAAAAATTTGGCTATAGGGTAATTCAAAAACGATCGCCTATTTATCCGAGTGAACGTATACAAAGCCAATCTTCATTGTTTTGTACCATAACATGCAGTTATTTTTACTTTTATAAAAATATTTCATGATAAGAACGATGTCAAAATAAAAAGTGAGAAGTAATCACCAAGAAAAAACGTATTATATTTAAAACATGCACTACAACGAGCTCGCGTAAGGCTAAGTCAAAGTGCGCCGGGCGCGAGGCTCTCGGCCTACGCGGTAAATGACGTCATCACAGAGAATCGAGAAAGCGCGCGCGATTTAAATAGTGCCTACCTTGAATAATTAATAACTCGGTCATTTCTTGATGGATTTTAAAAATTTAAAAAGTGCCATACTAGAGAACAAATCCTAAGCGCTTAGCTACATCAAAACCAGGTTTTCAGTTACGTGAATGATCCTCATTCCAATTTCGTTTCATAATTTTTGTTTTAAGAGGCCGTGCCGAAAATTTATTTGACAGAGTTATGTCATATTCATTGAGAAGCTATGTCTGTGTGCATCGTTCACGCACACCTGGCTGAAGTTCGAGCTTAAACAATTTTGATCCTTTAGTTGATAATAATTTTAGGATGCATAGTATGAACAATTTAGAAATAAAAGTCTGGAATGTTTTTGTATATTAGTTTAGTATATTTATTACAATCAAAATGAAAAAGTTTTAGATAAACACACACTAGGTACATATTTAGGTTATTCAGTGTTTTCCTTCAGAGATTTCATTTATGTTTGCGATAAACTTAGAGTGTACCTACAGACAAATTTAACATGTTTCATTGCTACCCACCCGAAAATCAAACGAGTCTTGATTTCATAAAAAAATGTTTTTGAAAATGCAATTAAAATTTTAGGCCATAAAAAATTTTTGTGAGCTCTGGGACTAAATATGTTGTCATATTCATAACCTATTAAATTGGCGTATTATATAAACTTAAATTTAAAATTTAAAAAACCCGGACTCAAAAAAACAAAAAAGTCTGATTAGGTAAAAAGTAAAAAAATCATACAATAAACCTAGACACGCGGCAGCGTGTCAAGCCAAGTTCAATCAAAGGAACTGGCTAGCCAGCGCCGAGTGTAATATTACATGAACCACTTGGTGCCACTTTTGACCCTTCTATAACTCAAAACCTCTGTAACAAAAACCTAAACACATAAAACTACGTGTGTTTAATTACATCCATAAGGACATATAGAAGCCCAAATTTCATGAAGCTAGCTCAAACGGTTATAAAGATATGAAGGTCAAAAAGTCGTAAATTTTAGCACTGACTGACTGACTGACATATAGTACCTAAATCTAACCTACTTCCAGATGACCTAGAAGGATGAAATTTGGAATTCAGCGTGGTAATTGTGTGTAAGCGTAGGAAAAAATCAAAAAATAAAAAAGTTGAAAAATAAGTGGTGTCCCCATCGCAGAAAAAACTTGTAATATGCGCTAAACAACCGGCCAACGGTGTATCGTCTGCGGCACGTGGCATTGCCTAGTTTTCTTTACAAAAAGTAGTGATATCCCACCAAAAACATAAATGTAAAAAAGGAGAGCCAAGTTCAATACAAAAATTAAGCTTGGCTGTGGGCTTCGCCGCAAAAAGAACGGAGATCTAAATGAGTGCAAAGTTCTATGCAAAATCGAAATATGTATTTATAGGAACAAAATAACATTATGAACAAGTATTAAACTCTATTTCTTTGCTTTATTGGATATCTATAACAATTGCTGTTATTTAAAAATGTGAGATCTTAAAGTAGGTTAGATTTGATTTGGCCAGTTTTCATTACATCAGTAATTTTATAAAGTTATTCAACATTTTAATTCTGATAAAAACTGGTATATAAAAATAGTAAATACTTCATACACCT
Source organism: Thymelicus lineola (assembly GCA_963932265.1). NCBI lineage: Eukaryota > Metazoa > Arthropoda > Insecta > Lepidoptera > Hesperiidae > Thymelicus > Thymelicus lineola. Next base: position 10,771,547 of record OZ010696.1, on the reverse strand, counting down.
ACGATATGCCGATGATTTATAGTTATCCTGGCGGGTTCACTGGAGGAACTTGGTACAATGCTCGGAAACTTGAACAGCGCCTTACAACGGGTGGGTCTTAAGATGAACATGGACAAGACGAAAATCATGTCAAATGTCCATGTCACACCCATACCGGTTGTTGTTGACGGCGCTGCTCTCGAAGTTGTAGACGAATACATTTACCTGGGACAATTGATCCAGATGGGTAAGTCCGACTTCTAGAAAGAAGTCACTCGTAGAATCCAACTCGGATGGGCTGCGTTCGGGAAACTGCGTCATATCTTGTCGTCCAAAACACTACCTCAGTGCCTGAAGTCGAAGGTGTTCAAGCAGTGTGTGTTGCCAGCGATGAGCATGATGAAAGCTACCTCTGTGCGAAGTTTCATATGAATATATCCCTTTTGCTCTGATTTTCATCCAAAGTGCTTTGGGGAGTATTTTGAGATTTGGGGGGGAGTGGTGGGTCTGGATTTGATTTTGGGGGGTTGCGCCCATTGAGAATTTTGATCAGCTTGATGAAAGCTACCTCTGTGCAAAATTTCAGCTAATTTAGCCGAGAGCCAATTCCCATAGAGATTTTGCGGGGTCCTTTGTCTGTTTCATAGCTGTAGTATGAGGTCTGATTTCTTTGAAAACTTAACGACCATATTATCTTTCTAACGTAATCATCAGCGACATATCTAACTTTTTTATTTTATAACTGACAGTCGAGAGAGAGGGGGAGGGAAAAGAGAAGGGAGATGGCGCTCGAGGGAGACCTCGAGAGGGGTGAGTTGTTAGGCAGTACAGAGTTTGCCGGGTCAGCTAGTACATTTGTAATATTCATGTTATTTATGACTTTTTGAAAATTTATTTTATGACTTTTTACATATTCAGACTTGTTGTTCTTTTTTGAGTGGGGGTTTTTTAAATTTTTAATTTAAGTTTTATTTTACGGGTTTTAAACTTAGATTTAGGCAGGACGTATTTTCTTGTTTCAAAATGAAATATAGGTAGTACAAATCGTGTTTTACCATTGGGGGCCATCCATTAATTACGTCACACGTTAGGGGTGTGGGGTTGAAGGGGTGCTACTATGTCGTGACGTCACATTTCAAAATCTAATAATATGTATAATGGTTAGTATTAAAACACGAAATTTGAGGTACCTAATAACGAAATTCTTAAAAATATTTTCAGCCCTACCTATATGATCATAAGGTTTAATTTGTTGATTTTTTTTACACAAATAAGTTAATGCTTGACCACAATCCCACCTGATGGTAAGGGAACATACCAAAACCACGTAACCCATTTTTCCAACTTTTTACCCTCCTCCCCCCCCCCCCCCTTCGTGACCATTCGTAGTATATGAGAAGACCCCCCCTCCCCCCTAGTTATCACGTTAAAAAATAATAATTTTGCTTATATTTGACGACTTGTGGCGCAATGGTTGCTAAAATATTGACTACGTGACAAAAAACCTAAACCCCCCCCCTCTGTGACCAATCGTGGTGTTTTGAAGACCCCCTCCCCCCCCCTAAATAAGGCACGTGGTTTTGGTATGTTCCCTAAGTGAAGATGTGGTCCAAGGTGGTAAGCACATTAACTTAGTAAAAGCCTATTCACTCTTTTCTTGAAGACATCCACATCATAGGCAGGCGGGAACGCCGATGAAGGCAATTTATTCCAGTCCTTGGCGATGCGTATAATAAATGACGAGGCAAACCGCCTCGTCCTTACCGGCAGGATGTTCACAACAAAAGGATGGATCCCCGCCGTGCGTCGTGACGTTCGATGGAGAAATGGAAATGGGGGAATCAAATCAAACAATTCCTGTGCACACTCTCCGAAATGTGCCCTGTAGAAAACCGAGAGGCTGGTTACTCTACGTCTGTGCTCGAGGTTTTGCAGATTGGTCTCAACCAAATCTGGGTCACCAATGAGCCTCTTCGCACGCCTCTCCATCGAGTCCAAGGCAGAAAGGTGACATTTGGCTGCACCTGCCCAAATGTGCGAACAGTACTCCACAAACGGCCGAACCTGAGCTTTATACAAGGTTAAAAGTTGCCTCGGTGTGAAGTACCGCCGCACCTTTGCAAGGACACCAAGTTTCCTTGCAGCAGTCTTAGCCTTGGTCTCAATGAACCACCCAAAGTTGAGTTTCGAGGATATCTCTACCCCTAACAACTGAAGGCAGTCGGTATAATCCAAGGGCATATTCCGAAAAGTAGGAGCCAAGGTAAGCGGTCTCCTCTTGGCGGTAAATAGACACGTCTGCGTTTTAGCGGCGTTGAATCTCACAAGATTGGCTTCGCCCCACTCGGACACAGCCCGAAGTGTGAGATTCACACGAGCCACCATGGCCTCTCTTTGAGACTGAATTTCGTCCTGACTGGCCCTGAGACTTGGTAGGTATCTCTCTACCACTGTGCAATCGTCTGCGTACCCATAAATATCAGACTCAGAGCTTAAACCTTTTATACACGCCCAATCATGCTGTACGTCCCGCCAAGGCAATGCACGATGCACGATGCAAAA
>OZ010696.1:10555882-10768806 GCA_963932265.1 Thymelicus lineola | reverse complement strand
TTGCCATCAGGCATTAAAGTCCGCCCATTGTGATCTAGTTCATAGGTTTTACAATAAAGAGTAAACAAATAAATAAATGAACAATAAAGATATTAATAGTAATAGCTAAAAAAGGCTTATTGCGTGTTTCCGAATAAGGCCCGTTTAGTCGATAGTGAGTGACTCTACCTGTCAAGCGAATTGTTTTGGATTCGTGCCGTGGGTACACAGTATACTTAGGAAATCCAAGTGGGAGGAATATGTCTGTATGTGCTTTTTTTTATTTTTTTTTTTATTTGTTAAATTTTTGTTTGTAATTATTCGTAAATCAACTTTGTAAGTTGTGGTAAACTCGCATTAAGTTCTGTGAATTAAATAAGTCGCGTACAATACAATATATTGTGTACACAAATCAAATAATATCATTCACAATAGATGGTTATTATCCTTATAGAGATGTAATAGAGGACACGTAAAAGAAAGAAAAAACATAAATCAATGAGTCAACCCTATGAATAAATATACTCGTAGTCTTATTTCCCCCGTAAAGTTTTCACAAAACAAATTTATATATGGCCTCGTCATAATTTATAATACCATTTCGTCACATACAGAATTACAATTTATAGTCATTACGTAAGTTCGTTAACAATAATCAGATGTGATCTGATGGGTAAAAAACCACAAACGATGAGTTTTGATTAACTAACTGATTTGTCTATGTTCTGATTTACCACTACACTGATTCTATCATACCGTTTTGGACAATTGAGTCTAATTGCGAATGTTTTATTCATAACTCTAGTTGTGAAGCGCTGCTGAAATAAATGTATTGAATTTTTGTCTATTTTATTATTGTTTTACTCACGGGCTATTTTGGGGTTTGCAATGGACTGTACAACGACGGTAGATTGGTCTTATTTATAGCGTAACTAGCAACTCGCTTCTACACTTACATATTTTTCTACATGGACAGATTCCGAAATATATTGTTTTTCATATGATATGAAGAGACGCTTTCTGTCGCTAACCGAGCAGAATGATAAACTTACGGAATACGGTTAACTTGGTGATAACTTGATGATATTTTTTTTTATAATAGAGCAAAAACGACGGTCGCAGTCAGTGTCCGCCAGGAAAATAATTTTTTTTAATGTTTCAAGGTTTGGGTGAGTTCGTTAAGATCCCTGTTGTTATCGTGTGTGTTATCGTCGTCGAAGCCATGATTGAGGCCTTCAAGCGACATTTAAAAACTTCCCCTTGGGTTAGCCACTAACTCTTTCACACCGTATCTTCCAGAGATTACTAATGCTCTATTTGTCATGCTTAAACAATTACATTTAGGAGTGATAGTGAGGGTCACTATTAATGAACCTAAAACACATTTTTTTAAATTAAACAAAAGCTTGATGACAAATCCCACCTGATTGAAGAAGTATAACGTGAGCGCACTAACTTAGTAAAAGCCTATTCATTCTCCTTTTGAAGACATCCATGTTATTACTGTTATTCAGAACATTCCCCAAAAGCTTTAATAGGTATAAAAAGTCTTTACTAAATGGGTACAAGTCATGCCCCATGTAGGAGTAAGTGCTTTCTTGTTCCAACATAATCTTATTAGAACATGTTAGTTTGCAACAGAAATTTGTAATCACACTTGCCATAGGATTACACCCCCAACCCACGCCCATTGCAGTCCATTATCCTACCGCAGTTTGTAATTAAGTTTCGTTAATTGTTTTGATGGTTCAATTGTACTAATGCAACCTGTTTTCATTGGCACTATGAACTCTGAGAGTTACATTAACAGAAGTTTACGTTTTTCAAGATGAAATTTTAAGTGCAAGGGATTCTAAACTTACTTTTTTATGGAAATAGCCGGCAAATGAGCTGACGATCCACCTGATGGTGAGATGTATTGAATAGATGTGTTAACTAAACATACTTATTATCTATATACATTATGTAACCTAGTTTTATACTTATTTAATGGATGATTTATTGGAAATATAGTCAGTATTTACTCAGCAGTCTTGGCTTTCATTTCTCTCTCAGGGCACCACTTTACATGGCGACCCTGCCAAAAGTAGATTCACGCGCGCGAGTATTCTGACACCGGTCGCCGCCGACCGATTTTCCGTATATGGGCCGTGAATTATAAACATCGTGTTCTCGGGACAATGCAATCATCAAATAATAAAATGAGTCGTAACAAAATTTCTGACATCGACGGTATTGTGCTGAAAGTGTGCTTCGAAAATGGGGAAACAGCAGTCTAAAGAAGAACACATTGTGATAGCGCAAAACGCGGCAGGCGGCACGAATAATGCGCCAATTGAGGAGTTCCGATACCACATGGAAACATCGAGCATTCTGTTATGCATAATTGTACTTTGCCTGCTTTTGGGGGTCCTGTATGGAGTATTCCGGATGTACCGAAAATGTCATCTGCGTTGGATACGGCAGGAGTGTGAGCTGAATGCGAGTGGCAGCAGGGTGCGTCGGCCTTCCTTTCGACGGCGCCAGGTTTACCCCGATTTGAAGATTGACGATAGTAAAGTGTGATAAATGTGAAAAAAAAAGTGTCGTGTGAAGTGCGGTCACATAAATATGCGTATTTCTTTTTCGCGTACATTGGTATTTCGGCAAACTTTATGGACATTATTTAGTGGACTGTAGCTCTATTTACCTACACATATATTATAATCAATGCTATTACTATTTAAAAAAAAATCTATATAAAAAATATGTAATCAAATAGGTATTGAAACTCATATAAAAATATAATAAATAGATAAATAATAATAATTAAAAATAATAACTTAGTGTACCTAAGTAAATACGTGTACTCGTGTATTAAAAATGTTACAGTTCTTGTTATGCCGCTGAGGATCTGACGTTCCAAGTTTATACAGGTATGTTAATATTTTATTATGCATACGTAACTATTTTTTAAACTATATGGCAACGTTTTTAAAGAAATTATATGATGATTTATTAGTTGTAAGACAATATTTGATTAAAATAGGACCTGCTAGGCGACAAGGTAAAATATTGCAGACAAAGTTGAACGAAGCTAAATTTGTTATTGCGCAATATAGTAACTATATAGAAAGTATTGATAAGGAAAGCTTCGGCGAGGACGAGCTTCTTCTTTTTGAAAAATATTGTGAGGATATTACGAATTTGTTTGAGGAAATTATTGAGTTGTGTCAAGTTTCACTAGTAGTTTTTCAACAATGGATAAGTTTGACCTGAAGGTAGCTTTGAGCTTATTGCCAGTCATGAATGACGAACTTTCCAATTTACGACAACTTATCGATGGCATAGAGTACTACAGTTCGGTTCTCAATGCTGAGTCACAGACATATTTAATTTCTTTTGTTGTGAAAAGTAGACTGTCGCAGTCTGCTAAGCTAAAATTAGCAACAAAATACGATACGGTGCCTAATCTTTTAAATGATATGAAAATGTTACTATTACCAAAGAAATCTACGAGTGCTTTGCAAAAACAATTTTTAAATTGCAAGCAAAATGATATGTCTATTGATGTATTCGGAAAAACCTTATCCGAATTATTTGTTGATCTTACAATTTCTCAATCAGAAGGAAATGTTGAGAAATTTAATATTTTAAAATCCATAAACGAGAAACAGGCAATTCGGCAATTTAGCGACGGATTGAGAAATCGTAGGATTAGCACGATTATTACTGCTCAGAGATTTGAAAATTTAAAAGATGCGATTCAAGCCGCAATCGATGAGGACGTTTCAGGTTCAAGTGCAACAGCTGAAGTGTTAACACTAAGGCATAATAATAATCGTTTCTTTAAAAACAATTCCAGGCCGCCTCCTCTTCAGAATACTCCTAGAGGTGCGTACAACACTGGTCGTTGGCGAGGCAGCCCTAACAACAAGTGGCGTCAGCCGCATACCAGCACCAGACAATGGTCCCAGCAGCCTCAGCATCAGCCACGGGGTGCGCATCGGGGCAGAGCGCAGTTTCGAGGTAGAATTTTTAACAATTATTCTAGAGGTCGGAGACCGTTCGGAGGACAGATTCGGACAGCAGTGACTGATGAGGCACAGCCTCAGTCGAGTTCACCCACTCAGAGTTCGCAACCTGAAAATGATTTTTTTCGTGCCTATGACATATAGTATTTTAGCCAGTGATAGTAGTTATTACATACAGTTATTTTATAAAAATAGACACGCATTTAATTGGCTCATAGATACCGGGGCTTCAATTTCGGCTATAAAGCATAAGCATGTTGTAGATTTTGATATCCCAGTTAACAAAGAAAATATAACAATAAATGGAATAGGTGGAAAGGTACAGGCTATCGGATATGTATGTTTACAGTTGACAATACACGGGCAGTCTCTTAGTCATAAGTTTTATGTATTTGACACGCTACCTTGTAAATCGCACGGTATTCTAGGACAGGACTTTTTAGGAAAGTATGGAGCGATGATTGATATGAAACATAATAGTCTATCATTATGGCTCAGTGAATCTAAACAAATAACTTTGCAACTAATAGACTCGTGTAGTAATTTATTATCGTTACCTGCCAGATCAGAATCTATTCACTATATCAATACTAGTTTAAAAGAAGAGTGTGTGGTATGTACGAAAGAAATATGCGAGGGCGTGTTTGTTGCGAGTACGTTAGTAAATCCAATTAATGGTAAAATACCAGTTCGAATTTTGAATACAACCTCAAGAGATATAACTTTGTCCGAAATAAAACTTGATATACAAAATTTGAAGGAATACAATATTTGTAACTTTGATAAAATCGAGAAAAATGCATCGCGAGTTAAATCATTATTTTCAAAGTTAAATTTAAATAATTTAAATAAAGAGGAAAGGATTAATATTCAAAATTTATGTGCGAAATATCCCGATATATTTTATTTGGAAGGGGACAAATTATCAACCACCGATATTTATCAACACACAATTAAAGTAAAACCAGATATTCAGCCAATTTTTTCAAAACCCTATCGATTGCCTCATGCTTTAAAAAATGAAATTAATAACCAAATTCATCAAATGTTGAAAGAAAATATTATTGAACCTTGTCAAAGTGAATGGTCCAGTCCAATCTTGCTGGTGCCAAAGAAAAGTGACCAGACCGGAAATAAAAAATGGCGTTTGGTCATAGATTACAGAAAACTTAATAACAGTATACATGATGATAAATTTCCTCTTCCAAATATAACGGAAATTTTAGATTCCTTATCCGGTTGCATGTATTTTTCTCATTTGGATTTACATCAAGGTTACTACAATGTAAGCTTAGATCCAGACAGTCGCAAGTATACTGCTTTTTGTTCGGGACAGTTTCAGATGACTAGGATGCCTATGGGCTTAAAGACCAGTCCTAGTTCATTTTCTCGTATGATGACTATGGCTATGACAGGCTTAACATACGAAAAATGTTTAGTGTACCAAGACGATTTAGTCTGTTTCAGTAGGGATTTACCTAGTCATATAAAAAATTTACAATCCATTTTTGAAAGATTACGTAAAGTCAATCTAAAGTTAAATCCTCAAAAGTGCATTTTCTTACAGAAAGAACTGCTTTATTTGGGCCATATTGTGTCAGCAGATGGCGTTATACCTGATTCTGATAAAATAGAAGTTGTTAAAAACTACCCAGTTCCTACTAAAGTCGACGAAGTCAAAAGGTTCGTTGCCTTTGTGAACTATTACAGGAAATTTATTCCTAATTTTGCTACAAAAGCACATGCATTAAATAATTTGTGTCGGAAAAATGTGGCCTTTAAATGGGATGAGGAATGCCAAAAATCGTTTGAGTTACTAAAACAAAATTTAATATCTCATCCTGTACTACAATACCCTGACTTTTCGGAATCTAATCAATTCATTCTACAAACAGATGCATCAGGATATGGCGTAGGTGCAGTCTTGTGTAATAGCGATGGTAGGCCTGTAGCCTTTGCTAGTCGTAGTCTCAATAAAGCAGAAAAAAGGTACCCGACGATTGAAAAGGAATTGCTTGCGATTGTATGGGCCGTAAAGCACTTTCGTCCATATTTGTAAGGAAGGACATTCAAAATTCAAACAGATCATAAGCCACTTATCTACTTATTTGGCATGCGAGATCCTTCAAGCCGTTTAATTAAATTTAGACTAACATTAGAAGAATATGATTTTATACTTGAATATTTGAAAGGGAAGAATAATTCTGCTGCTGATGCACTTTCACGTTTGCATTTAACTTCGGAGGAATTGAAAGAGATGAATCAAACGGTGATGAATGTAATGACGCGTGGCCAGATGGCTAGGCAACAACGGGATGCTACTATTTCTGAAAACGATTGGCCTGATCAACCAAAAGTTGTAGAAATACATAGCAAACCGAAATATTTCACGGAATTACGTTTCATAAGCGCTTATGAATTAAATCGATATCGTAAAATGAAAGAAATAACGCACGAGAAGGGGTGCTTGAGTTATGTTCCCTCAATGAATACTATTTTTATTAACTTAGCTTCTCGATCGCAACTATCGCCAGGCGAATTTGTGAGAGAGCTAAATATATTTTGTGGGAAAATTAATATAAAGGAAGTATACTTCATTAAAACTGAGGAAAACAATATTTTCGTGAGAAAATTAATAAATGAAATAAATAACATAAGTAACTGGTCCGGACCACGTTTATGTATCTTAAGGGGTACAAAAAGAATAACAAATAAAGACGATCAGCGTGTAATTTTAAACGATTTTCATATATTACCCACAAGTGGCCATGCTGGTATAAGACGAATGGTTAATAACATAAAGAAATATTATTTTTGGCCAAAATTAGAAGCTGATGTTACAGAATTTATAAAAAGGTGTGACAAGTGTCAAAAACAAAAATATTCCTCACATTATACTAAAGAGCCTATGACAATTAGTTCAACTGCAAATTCGGCATTTGAGAAAATATACTTAGACATAGTAGGGCCGTTAGATAGAGATTACGATAATTATGTATACATTTTAACTATACAATGTGAGTTGAGTAAGTATATTGAGGCTTATCCATTAATATCTAAAAGGTCAAGCGAAGTAGCTAGGAATTTTGTAAATAATTGGATTCTCAGATATGGTATTCCGAAGGAGATAGCAACAGACAGGGGAACGGAGTTTTCTCTTTCTCTCTCAGGGCACCACTTTACAATGGTAAGTTCTGGGGCTTGCGATGTGCGATCGTAGCCCATGGACATCAGCAACACCAAAGGCATCTCTGATGTTTGCCAGACAAGAAAGAGAGAAGAAAAAGAAAGAAAGAATTAAAAGCTCTCCTAGTCAATCCGGTGTTTACCTGATTATTTACCAAAATTTTTTCTTCTTTTACTTTTGAAAATATACGGCTGATTTATGAAGGGGTTCTTTTTGGTCTTCCTTTTTGGTCGACAGCGTCTGGGTCATGTCTTCTTAAGCACCATCTGAGTACCTACCATAATTTGCTTTCAACTTCTGAAATTAAAAAAATCACGAAATTCATACCCTAAAATTTTATAAATAGAAATAGATTTATTCTTACTATACGAGTATAAGGTTAAATTGTTGAAAATAATATTTTCAATACATAATTAAGCGTTCAATTAGAATATGGCAAATATAATTTACATTAAATAATGTCTTTCATAAGCTAACCTTTACATATTAATTTTCAAGTAACAAACAATAATGTCATAAACACATTGTTTAAATGACAATAAACCCAACAAAAGGTGTTTGCGACAACCCAATCAACTGTCCAATGTGTGACGTCAACAGTGGAATTAGCTCCGCGGATGGAATGGAAATTTGAGTTACGCTGAATTAAACCCGTTTGCTCTAGACCCAATCTGTGTGTTGTGTGGTCTGATACTGTTCATTATACGATGAGCTGGAGTTTTGGACTGTACTTTTTATCATATTTTTTTAAGTAAATAGATAGTTGCATATGGACATGAGTTATGAGCCATGAGACTTGAGTCATGTATTATCTATACTAATATTATAAAGAGGAAAAAATTGATTGTTTGTTTGCATTGAATAGGCTCCGAAACTACTGAACCGATTTGAAAAATTCTTTCACTGTTGGGAAGCTACACTATCGCCGGGTGACATAAGCTATATTATATTTAAATAATAGGGATCCTTAATAAAACTCCAATAATGTAATCCAAGGTGTAAAAAAATAAGAAAACCGAAACAAAGCGAGGGCGGTTACTCGTGTATTATACAATTGTACATGATCTACTTCGTTAAACCAATTCAAGCATGATTGGCAGACTACACATCAGGTATGTTAGCTTCTTCTATAAACTATGTTAATACTATATACTTAATTTCTTCTATAAAAATCTATTATTGAAAATAATTAACCAAAGAATGGTACAATATGCTGCCAGTGTATAAAAACTCTAAACATTAAATATGAGCTGCATATGACACAATTTCAGCTTTATCTTTAGAACAACTGCACTCGAACATTTCCAATTTTGCGCCGTGCGAAATTTGATATATTACAGAACCGTTTCAATATATCAAAGAATATTACAATTTACGCGAATATGTTGAAATAGAGGTGATATTTCTCGTTTTATGATATTGCACTGTAGGTACTTAGTTGCGTTTGAAGCGTAGCTTTGTAGCGAATTTGAAATATCGGTGCCCACCTGGTAATTTTGAATGATTTTTAGTAGTTAGTTACGGTTTCCTTCGAAAACGTTGTGCCATTAAGTGACGCTTTAAGAGGTTGTTATAACTGTTATTAATAGGATATTTATAGACTACATGCCATTAATATAAGCACTGCTAAAATAAAAGTCACATCTGTGTGTCATATCCTTAGTCACTCACATCCATGGAGGTCACATCATATTATTAAGTGTGACATTTGTATATGTATACTATGAAAAGCAGTTAGTTTTAAATGTGGTAAAATTCTTAGTAGAATTTTTCCCATTTTTTTACCTCTTTGTTGTTTATTTATTTGGGTCAAATTTTGCACGCCTAATAAGAATTCATGTTATGTATACGTATTTTACTGTACTTTTAGACATCATGGTATCGACGTTTAACGAAAAGGTGAGACACTGGGATAGCCTTTTGTAGTTCAGAGACTAAGAATAAAATAACGGGGACATATTGTGTGGCCGTACTCAGCATATGACGCAGGTTAGCCACCTTTGATATTTGTTGGCACTCAGGAATCGCGTCAAACAAACGAAAGGTTTACGTAGGATTACAAATAAAGCTTGCTATACTTTTAACGATGTAGAACGTCATAAATCGTAGTCCTAGGAATATTATCTATACTAATATTATAAAGAGGAAAGATTTGATTGTTTGTTTGCTCCGAAACTACCGAACAGATTTGAAAAATTCTTTCACTGTTGGGAAGCTACACTATCCCCGGGTGACATAGGCTATAATTATATTTTTGGAACGAAGTTCCTTATCGCACGTTGTGAAAGGGGGCTAGACGGAAAATTACGACACTTTTTGATTCTTACGAATGACGACACTTTTTTTGAAGTGATTCAGAGCGTTTTACAAAGATGGCGCTGTACAACAAAACAATACTTAAATCGAAAGAAACTTCGTTCCATCCGGGTGTCCCTTGACACCTCTCATGTTTTTTTTTTACTATTTTTCCTGAAGCGAAGCGAGGGCGATTTCCTAGTAATAATTAATTGTTTGTGAGGATGTATGGTAGTTTGATATTGTTACACTAAAACTACTGAACGGATTTTACCGTTTAGCGCAGAGTTAGACAATGATCTGCTTAACGTATAGGTACTTAATATCCCAGAAAACTCGGGCAACCCCGTGGGCAGAGCACTAGGGTACCTATATAAAGCTATGTATATTTTTATAGTAACTGCCTGACGAGAAAGGGGTTCGTTTGTTTCTGGATATAACAGACATTTATGTGCCAGACAGATATATGTCTGTTCTTGGGTCTCATTTATGTGATGTTGTAATCAAGGAAATCCCCATGGATGAGATAAAGTCGTTAGTGTGTGAACGTAATTCGTGGACAATAAAATTGTAGGACAACCTTCTTTTAAGGAATTATAAATGTTTTGAGATTGACATAACAAAATTGTATTATTGTATAGTATATACTAAAGTTTTTAAAATAACAATGTAAAATTTATTTTAACCAAGTACTTTGTTAAGACAAAATTCTCTTTAAAGTGTAGTAAAGTGTATATTCGAATATTAATCCTATAGCACCTTTCAGCCCTACACACAAACCCAAAAATGGTCCTTCGACCCGGACTTGAACCAGTCATGTATTATCTTGTTATTAGTACAAAAATCTGCGTAACTTATTTCCAAACCTTTAAGAGACTAATTTCACATCGAACTATAACGACTCGAGTTTTATTACTATGGATTTAAATATAATTGATTAGGCACCAGGGATGTAATGTGGACTACAATTATCGCAATTAGTTTGACACATAGGTAATATATCTTATTATATACGTCAGAACTTCACGCAGCTCAAATTGGGTTTAATTTAGCTGGGTAAATTAATTTACTGCGTAAACTAGTCTAATAGACATACGCTGCTGGTCTGATGAATTAGATCATACTAATGGACGGCAATATATGATCAGCTTAGTCAACCTGCTTGGATTCGAGCTTAATTCCCGGTATGAGGTGATATTTTATGATATGTAAGTTTTAGATCTCAGATCGTGAGTATTTTACCCGGGTTACCTGACTTTAAAATAAATAATAAAGAATTAAAAAAAAACCTAACTTTCATTTCAAAAAATTTCTTTCAAACTTCGTAGACTTATCGAGGACCGATGACAATTCAATATTTGAAGAAAAAAAAGAAAGGAAGAAAGAAAAAATCAAACTAAAAAATTGAAAAATAAGTAATAGTTAAAAAAAAAACTGATAAACACGCTTTTATAGAAAATCCAACTAAAACATAGAAAATACATTTGAATTAAGAATCGTGTAATTGTAATAAAAGCGTGGGGTGCTTTTTAAGATATTATCAAAATGATAATCCTTCTACTTATTGACACCATGCACCCCATGACCTCGCGCTTTAAATATAGAATTGTCATCCGTCCTCGATAGGTATACGAAGAAAGGCGATCCCCAATTTTCGGCCCCGAACCATATGTAATCTGTGCTAGAACATCGGACTAGACAAGAGTAAACTATATACCAAAAAATTCGTCTTATTTATAAGATAAACATATTTAAATCTTAGCTTCAGCTGCTCTTGCCAAATGAACAAAATAATGCAAAAAAGTTTTCACAGTATTTACCTCATTACATACGATTTTATAATCGATTGAATCGATTGATAATGATCGATTGATGGAACATAATAATATATTTTATGTATTATTTAGTGATTATAATTATAATATTAATTTATTTTTTACATATTTTCGTATTCCATATAAATCAAAACTATGTAATATATTATAATTACCATTCAATCGTTACGCTAATTTTATTAAATTACATTTCGAATATTTTGACATCGATTAATCGATTGACAACAATGATGATGTAATCCCTAATAATGTCATTTTGGTAACCATAGTATTTATAAATAACACCACTGTATTGTCATATTTGTCATCGATCTTTCATCTTTCTACGCGTGTTCTTGTATATTTTTACTATCAAATATTTTCAGCGTATTTGGAGTCCTATTTACTATTGAAACTCATCGACACGTACACAGTGATTTTAATTTTCTATTGTATTCGCTTTCGTACTTGTGTTTTGGTGAATGTGTTTCGCAGTTTCGCTACAATTTCTTGCAAACCAATACTATATGAATATGGACTCCTTAATCGCCTGTTTTGTGACTGACAAAGGTTCAGAATAAGTCCTGAACACTGGATAACGTACCCTATACATCTTTAGAAGATCAGGAAGTTGCTGTGGCCATACTTACAATGAGTATATTATGGTATCTTGATTGGGCAAGGTACTAATGAAATATAACGCCTCCTGCACAACTACACGAAATATTAATATATTATAATGATAACTAATAAAATCTCTTGAAATATGCAATAGCTTTTATTATACAACCTTTTTATGACATTCGTTTTGGGTGAAAACCATTGAAGTAGTAGATATTATAATAGACACCCGCCAACGTAAGTGTAACATACATATTAAATAGCACTGTGACACGAGTATGACATAATCATAACCTATAATTAAGGTGATTCATTCTAGGATTTCCTTAGTTGGCCATTGCTGGCAGCCGTGAATATTGGAGAAATTGAACTTTTTGCAATAATCTAATTAACAGCCAATTTCCAGTCTTGTCTACTTAGGCCTGAGTTTCTATGGAAACTGGGGTTCTCCTTTGACCGTTTGAAGTGGGTCAAAATCAAGTTCAAAAGAGTCGGTTACAAGTTACAAACATACAAGTGAAGCTAATAAATAAAGCGTGTAAAAAGGATAGGGTTCCCAATACTTTGGAAACTTTTTTTCTTTTTAATGCTTTATTAATTTACGAACTGTAGTCGAATAGTGAATACAACTCTTGCTTTAAATATAAAACTAAAATAGCCTTGGAACTTTTTTTCAATTGAAGCCTTCTCAATTACGATGAGAGTCTCGCCTTGTAGTCACTAATGGGATGAAGCTGAAAGAAAAACAATTTAAACCGAGATCCTAGAAACTTTGATCTGGGAAACATGATCACTACTTTACTGATTACTTTCACAAACAGTAGCGTTTTATATACTCGCCATATTTATTGGTACCTTCGCATTTGAACATTTAAACCTAAATTGCTTCAATACAGGGTGGCAAAGATCTCTCTTCATAATTACTACGTTTATCCAAAGCCAGAGGAGAGTTTGTATAAACAACTCTGTGTAAATAACTGTATGTATTAAAAACATCTTAATGAAAATCTAGCTCTTACTTTTAAGATTGTCCACAGTGTTATACACAGTGGTATTATTTTGTACTCTGCAGTGAAGGAACTATTGACGTAAGTTACAAATAAGCTAGTAAAGATTTTTATTCTTTTTTCAAGCCAAGCCAATTCTATGATATTTATGGGTCTATATTATTTAACCCGCCTTTCGTGTGCACTGGCTGACGGGTGCAGAGAGACTTCGATACTTTTTAAATATGTTTTCTTAAACTATTTATTCCAACACTCAATCGATCAACGTCCGAGGCAGACACCTAACAAAAATATTTACGACGTGCGGCTGAAAAATATTAATGATATAGGTATTGGCAAAGGATAGATTTTAATAATTTTATTGAATAAAATTTATTCGAAGGATGGCAGAAATTTTCTTTCAAGTTTTAAAATTGAGTTACAAGATACGTTTCTCTATATATTATGACGGTACTGTTCAAATATTCTAAAGAGAGTTGGTGACTCTCACGTTACGGTGAATGCGTTGAAACCTCAATGGACGAGAATTGTGTTTGGCAAAATTTATCCCGTAGGGAAGTGAAGCAGATATATCTTAATAATCAGAGCGTAAGGTTTTTCTTCTTTTGATTTATTGTTTATCTACAATGACATATTATACTTATGTAGGGCTCAGGATACATAAATTTGCGGAGCGTGAGCGTAAAAAGGTTTGGGCTCATAAATAAAACTCATATTGTGTTTTCCAATCTGCTATCGTGTACTAGTTGATTGTTTGGGGTTCTTGTCAACCTATTTTGGTTAGTACAATATTTATAGCTAAAATAAATGTATGGAAAACGGAAAAAGTTTATCGTTAACGGCCTAGGATGTTTTAGAGATGTAAATGGACATGGACATTGTAAGACGAACATGGACAAGACAAAAATCATGTCGAATGTCCATGTCACACCCGTGCCCACAATCACAAATGGGTAAGTCCAACTTCGAGAAAGAAGTCACTCGTAGAATCCAACTCGAATGGGCTGCGTTCGGGAAACTGCGTCATATCTTGTTATCCAAAAAGTTACCTCAGTGCTTAAAGTCGAAGGTGTTCGAGCAGTGTGTATTGCCAGTGATGCCATACGGATCCGAGACGTGGTGCTTCACTATTGGCCTAATGCATCAGCTTAGATTCGCCCAGCGGGCTATGGAACGAGCTATGTGTGCCCGGTATGTCTCTACGCGATCGAATCAGAAATGATGAAACTTAAGTCCGTATATGAACGTATATGTAGGTCACGACATAGCTCGGAGAATTAGCCAGATGAAGTGACAATGGGACACCATTATTTTCAATACATAACTGGGTTCATTAACACTAAGTATAAACTTATTATAAATTAATTTGAAATAAATTGAAATAAAATTCTTAGGTACGTTAACATAAAAACATCTTATTCAAATAATGATCGTACAAAATAAGATATAATATTCCGCAAGAGACCGCAAAGAAAATAATGCGTTTTATGATAGCGTCCACTTAGCAAATGTACCGATACAGGATCAGCGCTGAGCGAATAGGGTCATTGCAGGGTCGTATCCATTCATCCCTCTAGGAGTTAATTGCACCCGCAGAGCCTATTGTCGACTCGCGCTTCGATAGGGAAGTCTGTTTGCGTGGAACTCGTCATTGTTATGACAAAAGAACTATGTATACACAATACAGCACTATCCTAGTCAGTAATACAAAGTGGAGAGAAAATTCTTGTAACTGTTTTCAAGAATATTGCACGAACGTGTGTAGGTTACGGTACAAAGTAAAGTTTATGGATAAGAGCAGAAAGATTATTTTAGAAAATAAAACATTACTTCTTAAGAATGAGAACCACATCTTATGAATGTATTGTATGCATACGCATTCGATGTGTGCGTAAGAGTATTGTGGAGCTAAAAGACGTAACCACACCAGTATTTGATTAGTGCTAAGTAATCTTTTAAAGTAGTACTATGAAGTATGTCAGAACAACGAGAATTATGAAGATGAGTCATTCTCATGACGTACATTAAAGAAACGGCAGTACGCGCACGCGGTACATAATTGAATGTAGTTTCACAGTTTCACAGCTTCACAATAAATTGATTGTCGTGCCGTGTCACACTGAGTACTGGCGTTAATAGAATGCATTCATACTGTTTGTTCCCGTGTTGTTTACTGTTAACTTGTGTTAATTATTCCTTGGTGTTCTTTGTTATTACTCTCGTAATGTTAAGATTCCGTGATGAAATTGTATTGTCTCTAGGCACAGCTTTAATGATGTAATCTAATTTAAAAATCACAGGTATTTTTACAAGATTCGATGTCAGCAGGCCATACTTATTACATCATTTTCTTTCTAGGTATAGGTAATAATAAATACTTTGAATAATTTTGGATACACCAGCTCAAGGAACTCTATTTGTTTAATTGAATATTTTAATTAGAACCCGAGAATGTAATTAATATTAATTGACTTACCTATTTCTACATTCGTATTTACTCGATATTATTTAATACATGTGTAGAAAAAAAATTCTAGTCCCTTATTCTATGGCTAATTTAAATTCAGGTAAATGCCAACGTTTCTTTCAGTAATAAATAAAATTGTCATTTTTAAACGGCAATAACGGAGCCCATAGTTCCCAGGATCATGATCAGGCACCTTCAAACTCACACATAAACGTAAACAGAGCCACAAAAATATAATATGATCATTAATGTTTTACACCCAAAAGCTTTTAGCCCGAATATATTTTGTTGCATCACGCGGTTTTACAGCGTTACAATTTTATCGCAGGTTTACCACGCATTTTTCCTGGTCTACGGCTGTCTTTTGATCTTCTGTTTTTCATGAATATTTTTTATTGATACGAAAGTATTAAACGGGCTCAGCGCAGTTTTGGGTGCTAAGCTTCGTGAATTATATAGTAAGGATGTGTTAAAATGTACCAAATAGCCAAAAATACTATGGAGAAATAATATTAAGTTGTACATAAGTTTGGATACCTCGATACATACGAATACTTCAGTTCTGTTGGTATGATGGCGACATCGTGACCGCATGTCACTGCTTGCAGCCACATGAGGGTTCAAAGTTTTGTCGTTAACTATCATTGAAGTATTATTACTAGCGTATAAAACCGATATCGTGAACACGATGCATGTCCCAATGAATTTGCGTCAATAGGCTTCAATCTTCAATGGATTCGTTCGATTTTGAAAGGAGAACCTGCCGGCGGGACACACATTTTGTTCGAGATGTCTGTTCTATGACATTATACTTCAATGTTAACTATAATACCTACATTTTCCTTTTTTTGTAAAATATTTTTTGCCAAGAATTTTTATTATGCCTACTTAATATTATGTCGATTTGGTTACAATAAAGTTCATTGTAACAGCCCTACTATCAATTAATTTTTTAGGTAATATTAACTTCCTTTTTCCTGCACATCGTGTATACCTCACGACCGTCTGAATGAAGGATAACGACCAGAGTTCGGATATTTATGACTAACGAGCCTATTCACGGCGAAGCGACGCTAAATGGAGATTTATGAAACAGAAAATGGCGAAAAACGTATGTCTTGAGCGTCTTTTGTAGACAGGGGGATATTTGAGGGATTTTTATACAAATCTGACGTGTTGTGGTAATTTGTTTAGTGAGGTTAAGTTTCATGTTATAATATTATTTATTTATTTTAAATATTTTGTAATTAATCCTACTAATCCTATCCTACTTATATTATAAACGTGAAAATAAGTAAGTGTACTTATTAAGTTATTATCGTGGAAAATCCGGGTAAAGCCGCGACCAGAGCGCAAGTGATATATATCTAATACTAATGATATGAATAATTAAATTTAAAATTCAAATCAACTTCATAATAAACCTTGGTTGGCAACAAATCAGTGATACCTAACGATGGTACGGATCGTGGATCGTTTGTCGACTATTTAAATACAAATATAGCTGAATTAACAGAACTCTCATGCCATATTGGGGCGGCTTAGAATACTAACCCCAATGCCACGCCAGATGGGTGTCGTAAGAGGCGAATAAAGTAAAGATAATTTGGGCCAGTACTTTGATTATAGTCCCCACGAACTAAGAATGCATATTTGTCGTTTGTCATCGCAGTGACACTAGAGATGTACAAAAAAAAACGATTCAAGAAAGAACCAATTTTTGCAACAAATCGATTCAAAATTGTAAGACTTTCTAATCGATTCAATAATTAAATTGTAAATTCTAAAAACCGAAACATTTAGATATCCACAAGTAACTGGAATGATACTGCCTCCATTGAGCTACTTAAGTTACTTTACCATACCTATACGCTCAATAATTATGTATTTACGACTATAATAAAATATTTTTTTCCTAAAAAACTTACTGTTAATTCGTCCGCGCCGCATCCAGCGTATGAAATTTGGGTTTCGGTTGAATAATGAATATTCTAACCGTATTTTAATCAGTTCAAATGGCTGCGGTTAGAGATTATCGTAATAAACACTTTTGGTCATGTTCTTATAGAAGAGAAGAAATTAAATTGTTTAATTGTTAAACACAAAGAAAGAAATAAAATAAATTCATTTTTATTTTAAGTTTCGATTATAGTAATGTATCGATTATTATGGTTTTATAAGTGGCTTCATGCCGTCACATCACTTAACTAGTGATGTGCCAACTCGGAAAAAACACGACTCGAGTAAACTCGAGTTGAAATTCAGGTAACTCGAATTGAACTCGAGTTACAGAACTCGAGTTAGCAGGAAGAAACTGAGTGTATGATTTGTTACAAATTATTTTTTTACATAATATTTGATCTTCCATCCAACATGAATTTTTTGAAATTTTGTAAATTAATTTGATTAAAACTTGCTATTTATAGGCTAAAACAAAACTCAAAAATATCAACTTTGCTCAAAACTTGCTATTTACATAATTTAAACATATTTTATCATACGATTATAGAGTTTCTAATCATAATGGTATATTTGCTTTATTATTTTGTTTACTTGATTGACATGTTAAACAAAAGTGTTGTAGAGTTGGATTGTTTTTATTTCATACGTTAGACAAGGACGCTATTATGTTTATTATTTCGTCTTTTAAACTATTCCATAACTAAATATTTATATGAAATTAGGCCGCGTCTATATAATTCATATATCTATGGTCCACAGGTACATCTACAAAGTCAGTGATCCAGATAGAGTTATATAACTTATTAGGAAATTGCCCTTGCTTCGCTTCGGGAAAAATAGTGAAAAAAAAAAAATTATATAATATAGCTTATGACACCCGGGGATAGTGTAGCTTCCCAACAGTGAAAGAATTTTTCAAATCGGTTCGGTAGTTTCGGAGCCTCTTCAATGCAAACAATCAAATCTTTCCTCTTTATAATATTAGTATAGATATATATCCAGAGTTGCCAAATGCCAACTCTACAGTTTAAACTGTAGATTTACAGTTTTTTCAATAACTTTTTTTATGCTTTGAGCAGGCAAACGATCAGACGGGTCACCTGATGGTAATGATCACCGACGCCCATGGACATTAGCAACACCAGGGGCGTCACCAACGCATTGCCGGCCAAAAAGATGACGATAGACCCGCTTCTTGAAGGACCCCATATCATAGCTTAGAGGGAATACCGATGCATGTAGTTTGTTCCACAGTAAAATGACGTGAGAACCGGATTGTGGACGAACGCCAGGTATCCAGATAGTGTTGATGGAACCTGATACGTGATGTGCGGTGACGAAAATTAACTGCAGGTAGTAAGCCAAACAGTTCTTCAGAACATTCCCCATTGTACAGACGGTAGAATACGCAGAGAGAGCCTACATTTCTCCTCAACTCAAGCGATTCTAATCCGTCTGTAAGCTTGGGATCGTCGAATAGACGAATAGCTCACCGTTGAATTCGATTGAACAGATCCACTTGGCCAGCTGGGGCTCCGGCCCAAAGGTGGGAACAGTACTCCATGTATGGTCGAATTTGCGCCTTATAGAGCATCAACCTGTACTTAGGCGTGAAGTACTGCTTAGCTCTATTGAGCACTCCCAATTTCTTTGCGGCTAGTTTTACTAACCAAGTGCTCCCGAAACTTCATTCGAAATGTCGACACCAAGGATCCCAATGCTTTTAGAGATGTTAAGAGGAATGTTCTGGAACTGTGTTGCTATGACAAATGGGGTTTTTAGCGGTTAACGCGCAAACTTGTGTCTTTTCGGGGTTGAAATGGACTAAATTTAGTCTGCCCCATTCCGAGACCCGCTCCAGAGATGTCTCGACTTCAGCCACAAGTTTTATCCTCTTATCCTCAATCTGCACCCGCGAAAGATTTGCTTGGCCTGTATAATGGGCGTCACCAGTACTGTCGTCAGCATAGCAATGAATATCACCGATGTCCAGCATATCATTGATATGCATGATGAACAATGTGGGTGAAAGTACAGAGCCTTGTGGGACGCCAGCATTTATGGGCTTCGTAACCGAGCATGTTCCGTCAACGACGACCTTGATGCTCCACTCCGATAAAAAACTGACAATCCATTTGCACAATTTCTCGGGTACTCCGTAGGAAGGCAGCTTAGACAGTAATGCCTTATGCCACACCCTATCGAAGGCCTTCGCAACATCCAAACTTACAGCCAATACTTCTCCCTTGCTCTCGATTGCTTCTGCCGAGCAATGAGTAAGGTATACTAAAAGATCGCCAGCTGATCTGGCGTGGTGGAAACCGTATTAACGGTTGCTAATCAGCTGGCGATCTTCATAGTTTTTAGTTTAAACCTCCAAATCTACAGTTTTTTTCTTTATAATACTAGCGCCATCTATTTTATTTGCTGCGTACCCAAACTAAGGAATAAATAGTCAACCACCACCATAAAAACACTTTAAAAACAAAGTCAGAAATTAAAAATTATTATGAGTTCAATGCTACCGAGTACCGATGACCATTTAAAGAGATTTTATAAAAATATGTACGATTTTAAAATTAAAGATGAAACTGAAAATCAAGAGTATCAAGGTATGTGCATATTGAAAACGAGGCAGTTTTAGTAGAAATTGTGTAGATTTTTTAAGATTTAAAGTTGATTTACTAATACAAGTATAATTTTCTTACTATTTTACGTTGTTTTTAAGAAAAGCTGTAGATTTACAGTTCTCTAAGTAGAATTTTACAGTTATCTACAACTTTTTGAAAGCTTCTTTACAGTTTTTATCTAGATTAGGGTTGGCAACACTGTAATAATATCCATGCGTGCATCCAATTTCCGTTCATTTACCGCCAGCCCAAACACGAGATTCAACTCGAGTCATTAGTAATCTGACTCGAGTTAACTCGAACTAAGCACAACTCGAGTTAACCCGAGTTAGTAAGTCGAGTTGGCCATCACTACACTTAACGTCAGTGTAGATTTTGTCATCTTCATATAACATTGATCCGACGCCTTATTTTTTTATTCAATTTTGCATAAATTATGATGTGATGGGATTTTTACTAGATTATAACGTTTAATATGATTTATAAATAACGTCAATACGAATACGATACAATACGAATAGGGATGTTTAACAAATTTTGGCAAAATCCTTTGTTCGTAAGTAACCAACTATTCATGTCAATTAAATAATTATTCCATTTTGCTCAAAGACGTACGTACAAGGTTGGTTCATATTAATAAATGGCAGCTATCATTAATGCGTTCTTAGATAATTTTGAGTATAGCTAAAATAACCACATACCAAAACATTTTATAATATATTTTAAATTTTCATACAATTCCACAAATACATAGAACGTTTTGGATGCCATCCCAATGATGATTTTGACGTTTATCAGCACAAGAAGATTTGTACATTCTAAAATTATTAATAGATTTCTAATCGATTAAAAATGGCCTAAGGAAACTTCACATCACCTATCTAAGTATGACGGAGTAGGTAGACGAGATGTTATCCCCACTTTGTGTATAATTGTTTCATGTTGACCACGAAACACAATTGATTAAAAAATTAAAACTATTTTCCATAAATTACTTCCAACTTTAATACATACACTAAATAATTCAACAAAAAAGAAAACAAGCACTAAGCAGGTATTAAACAAATTAGTTTTTCAAATTAGTTTAGCAAGTCTTGATATCCATCTGATATCAAAATTTGCTGTAAAAGTACACAGCCGAAATAGCTCAGTTGGGAGAGCGTTAGACTGAAGATCTAAAGGTCCCTGGTTCGATCCCGGGTTTCGGCAATTGCTGCGTCGGATATTACGAATATTTTACAAAATCATATCGTGTATTTTTTATTTAGTCCCGTATTTTAAATTTTTATTTAAAGTGCACTAGTATTATTGTAGGATTGTATTCAAGATTCATGTTTGTATTAATTATATATTATATATACTTATTTACTTTGATTTAATAAGTAACAAAAAACGTTTGTGTAACTACCCACTTATGTATATGTACCCACTAAAGTTATACCTATTTCTTTGGCTGTATATAGGTACAAATCAATTTCGATACATGACTTGTCAAATCTGTGCTTTTTAAATGCATATCAAATAACAGTAGGATAATATTTGCATGCAATTTTACTCAATATTGTTCAAGTATACAAATAAATTCTCATTAAACAGTAAATTTTCAAGTCTGCGCGCGGAACTTTTCTTTCATTCGGAAACATTCACTGAAGCAGCTTCAACATAATAATAATAATAAAACAACATAATAATTAAATGACTTTTTATTGAAATAGCCGACAAATGAGCTGAAGATCCACCTGATGTTGAGTGGCTATCGTTAACATGCATCAGTAACACCAAGGGCATCACTGATGCGTTGCTAGCCAAGAAAGAGAGAAGAATAAGAAAGAAAAGGGCTCTCAAGCTCCTAGCACGAGCCAATCTACCCGAAACTGGTTTTATTTGAAACTTTTGAAAGGTAATAAAACGAAGATGGTTATAGACCACTAAAACAATGCATCAGGGACATTTATTTTTTTATCTTGCTCTTTGTATTCCGTGGTAGTAGCATACGCCGGGTATCCACTAGTAACACATAAAACAATAAAGTGAAATATAATCAGGAACATTAATTGTCAGATTTTTTACTTTTAAAAACTAGAAATTTTCTGGAATTATCGGATTTAAAATCGATAAAAAATCGGCGCGGAAGAATTTTACCTACGACTAACTGTTTTGTGGTAAAACCTGGCTGCAAACCATTAGCGGAACATAATAATATCACGATATTCCAGAGGAGTGCTATCCCCTCTACCGAGTGGGGTAAAACCTTCCACTAATTGATACACCAGTATAACATAACCGCTCGTTGATTGTACCCTGCAGATGTAACACAACCACAGACTGTGGCAATTAAGGGTATCAGATAAAATTCAATAGGAAACAGTTGTTCTAAACTGCCGACCCCCGAGCCGAAAGGGCCAGATTTGCATTTTATTAGCATGAGATCGGAATAAAAATGTGTTTATTTTAGACTGAAGCGAGATGGCCATCCATAAGAGATCCTGTGCGCGGACAAAACGCTCCTATTCTGCATTCACGTTTCATAATCCATTTATTGTTCACGATATCTCCGCATGTTTACCCGCTCGATTTATTGATCGTTGTCATTCTTTTTACTGTATACGTACTTTATTACGGTACTGGGTTTATCGTCCGAGTTCTTTCCTGTATTTATCTACACTAATATTATAAAGCTGAAGAGTTTGTTTGTTTGGATGAACGCGCTAATCTCAGGAACTACTGGTTTGTATTGAAAAATTATTTTTGTGTTGGATAGTTCGTTTATCGAGGAAGGTTTAGACTTCATAACATCACGCTGCGACCAATAGATTTAATGGTCTCTGATTTCTTAAACCTACCAAAATATAAAAGTTAAAAGTAAAAACAAAGTATATTCTTTGATTGTTAGGCAATACGAAGTTCGCCGGTTCAGCTAGTCAGTAATACTTCTTACTTCTTCTATTTACAATAGGTGAAAATGAAAATGAGTAACGTGGTGTTCGTATATTGAAGGTAGTGTATTGCTGAGTCTTTTTCACTTTTTTCTTTCGGTGACTTACTTAGTAATTTGTGATGTAAAGTATAATTTGTGATGTAGTTATCATGTTATTTTCTTATCTAATTTTATTTATTTACTACTTTCTACCCGCATTTTCGTCTGCGTAGACTTCAGATATGGATCCTCAGAGAAATGAAGAATGTGATTAATAATAATAGTAGTACATACCAGCACATACATAGGGTGACCCCGAGTTGGTAGCGACTCAGCCTGCGAAGCGAGGGACCTAGGTTCAATTCCCGGCTATGTTGCGATTTGGTCACTATTTGCCAATGCAAATAGAAAGTATTAGAACTTTATTTTAACACACACGTTTATATTAAAGTATAATAAATAACAATAAGAAATTGCACATAATTAAAAATACAGTTTTTTTTGAGGCGATGAGTATCCAAATGCTTTCTTTGCTTTCTTCCTCCTGGATTTTTCTTTTTATTTTCTTTCCTTTTATTTTCTTCATCCAGCGTCATAGTACCTATACCCCGCGATACCGAATGGGTGACTTTGAAAGTTACGTAAATATTTATTTTCGGTCAACCTTTACTAACCGTACTATCAATCAATGTCTGATAGAAACACTATAAATAATGAAAAAATCACACAATCTGGCATAAAATACTGGATGCAAAATTTTGTACCTCAAAATGAATATGGAGATTCTTGGATAAGTTGGACCAAACACATTACTGACAGATGAGTCCGTCAACCTTCTGGTCTGATAATAAAATCACCTTAACTATTACCCGTAAACTTCTAATAATATATTATCTTATTTACCTACCTTTGGGTCTAGTAGTTTCGGAGTAAATTGGCTATGAACGGCGGTCGCCCAGACGCATGAGTGATCCTATAAGGGTTCCGTTTTTCGTATTTTCGTTCGGAACCCTATAAAGGCTGTTCAGTTTTATATTAGTATAAATATTATAACAGATTATACTAATGCTCTGGCTGCGACCTCTCTATTGTTTTCTGGTATAATCTGGTATAATAATTCTGGTAGAACTTACTCTATATCTCATTGCAGCTTGTAGTCTACCATATATACGCTTAGTATGCTTTTCATGAAAAAATCGTTCAGTGTTTTGCATGAAAGAGTAAAAAAATATCCATACAAACTTTCCATATTTATAATATTATTAGGATTACTAATACGGACTACGGATTATATATTTTTGTTTAACTTACGCGTAAATACAATGTCATAATCAAACGACTTTGTTACTTGGTCGCGATGTTGTTACTACGACAAACTATTATGTTGCCATTTATTTTCCTCAAAGATAACAGTATTATTATGGATGATGATTTTCTGTTTTTGTACTAAAACGATTTTACGACTTCAAGTTCGTCGGTTTTCTATTAGTTTTTCTACGTGAGCGCATAACGGATGCCGAAAGGAGAACCCCAGTTTCCATAGAAACTCAGGCCTAAGTAGACAAGACTGGAAATTGGCTGTTAATTAGATTATTGCAAAAAGTTCAATTTCTCCAATATTCACGGCTGCCAGCAATGGCCAACTAAGGAAATCCTAGAATGAATCACCTTAATTATAGGTTATGATTATGTCATACTCGTGTCACAGTGCTATTTAATATGTATGTTACACTTACGTTGGCGGGTGTCTATTATAATATCTACTACTTCAATGGTTTTCACCCAAAACGAATGTCATAAAAAGGTTGTATAATAAAAGCTATTGCATATTTCAAGAGATTTTATTAGTTATCATTATAATATATTAATATTTCGTGTAGTTGTGCAGGAGGCGTTATATTTCATTAGTACCTTGCCCAATCAAGATACCATAATATACTCATTGTAAGTATGGCCACAGCAACTTCCTGATCTTCTAAAGATGTATAGGGTACGTTATCCAGTGTTCAGGACTTATTCTGAACCTTTGTCAGTCACAAAACAGGCGATTAAGGAGTCCATATTCATATAGTATTGGTTTGCAAGAAATTGTAGCGAAACTGCGAAACACATTCACCAAAACACAAGTACGAAAGCGAATACAATAGAAAATTAAAATCACTGCGTACGTGTCGATGAGTTTCAATAGTAAATAGGACTCCAAATACGCTGAAAATATTTGATAGTAAAAATATACAAGAACACGCGTAGAAAGATGAAAGATCGATGACAAATATGACAATACAGTGGTGTTATTTATGAATACTATGGTTACCAAAATGACATTATTAGGGATTACATCATCATTGTTGTCAATCGATTAATCGATGTCAAAATATTCGAAATGTAATTTAATAAAATTAGCGTAACGATTGAATGGTAATTATAATATATTACATAGTTTTGATTTATATGGAATACGAAAATATGTAAAAAATAAATTAATATTATAATTATAATCACTAAATAATACATAAAATATATTATTATGTTCCATCAATCGATCATTATCAATCGATTCAATCGATTATAAAATCGTATGTAATGAGGTAAATACTGTGAAAACTTTTTTGCATTATTTTGTTCATTTGGCAAGAGCAGCTGAAGCTAAGATTTAAATATGTTTATCTTATAAATAAGACGAATTTTTTGGTATATAGTTTACTCTTGTCTAGTCCGATGTTCTAGCACAGATTACATATGGTTCGGGGCCGAAAATTGGGGATCGCCTTTCATGGTCAATGAGTTTGACGTATCTAACCGACAATACACGTTTTATGTTGAATTTTCCACCGAAACATCAGTGTTCTTTATAAAATGAAAAAGTATAAGTATTACTAACTGAGATTTTTGTGTGTGTGTTCAAACTGTTGACTGGTGACAAACGAGTAGATAGGTTACAAAGTGATGAAAAGTCATCAACAAATTTATCACCCAAGTCCAATTTGTATCGAGTGATAAATAAATAAATATAATAACGCTTCATACTCATAGCCCCCACTAGAATTCCCTGTGTCGTGGGTGCCATAGACAACATACAGAGACAAGAACCAAGACACCCAGATCGATAACATAAATTCAAACTCATCATTCAAACTTCCACCTCGCTGAAAATCGAACCCAGGACTGTTGGCGCAGCGATCCGGCATGATAACCATTGCGCCACACGGGTCGTCATTCGTCAAGGTAATAACGACACATTGCCAAGGGAGGTCTAAAAACCGACTGTATTTCATACGGTTGATTGGCGTTGCCGAAGTTAGCTATAAGGATCAGTAGGGCTATTCTCTAAATACCAACTCGAAATCGAAACTTACTCAAGTGAGGATAGCTCACTTCGAAAGCGAACTGGCATCGACTTGATATATCATTCTCTAAGCATCTAGTACGCACTTGCGAAGGTGACGTAATTCGATGATCGAGACAAATAAATTTACCAAACATGTCAAATTAACAACAAGTAAGCCTGAAAAAGTAGTTTATCTCAGCGCCGCATTCTACATTGCGGCGCTAACTATCGAGTTTTATAGAATAGAAATTAGGACATCATCGCGGATTCAGCTGTAGAGTTACAAAAACATCCTTACAGAATAGCCTTGCTGGTCTTCATTAAGAGCTGCTTAGAATAAATTAGATTCATTATATTTTAATGAAGCGTGCAAAAGAAATATTGAATTATTACACTAAAAGGTCACGTACTCCGTCAGATGTTACTTCAACGATTTCCAGTTACAATACTTTTAGAGGATAGAATGCGCTGAGTATAAGTTGGAGAGATATTTCTATTTTATAGGTCGGGTACGTGATACTGAGAAATAAAGTTAGAGAAGTTACGTAACAATTTCCGACAGCTGTTAGAATGGGTGTTAGTCCTGCCATATTTTTATGACGTAAGCGATTGAGAATCGAGATCTTGGAGGCTTGTGATTGGCTTTACAAAATTTTATGCTGTTGTGAGTTAAGAAAAGTATTCTACGCTGTAATGCTTGATAAGAATCCGGTCAAATCGTAATGTGACCCGCATGGGATGAATTTTGTTCCTACTAATTTAAAGACTTAGATTTTCTGGTTTCTTAAATTTTTTCCCAATTTTGCTATATTAAGTCTTCAGGGGAGAAAAATTGATACCAATTGCTAAGTATCATATCTGGGAAAATTATTTGTTTTTCACTCGAGTACAAATTGGTCGCCCTTACTATGGCTATAAAATCGCAACTTCATTTCGGTAAACATGTTACCCTAAATTCACGAAAAACTAATTTACAATAGATTACAATATCAGGATAACCTATGTATTATTATTTTTGATACGTCGTCGTCGTCGTCGTCTACACTGCCTAATATTATATTCTTTACCTTCAATTCCATTCAGTCAAATGAAAAAAATATCGTGGCTGGCTTAACTTCGTATTACTGAACGACTTTTCACCGACTGGCTCATGGCTGACCAGATATAAAGAGAGTTAGAGAAGCTATTGAATTTCAAAGGTTTACCCGTGCCAAGAATTGCATCGTAGTATCACTGACACGATTGCCGTTAGAGGTGACTCGGTCACTTGTAACAATACTATATTATGTGAATCGCGGGAAATATTATATTTTAAGTTAAATAAAATTATATGACGACAATGTGTAGGTCTACATACATATTTGAAGTTGAATTATGTTCATATTAGGAAATTTTCTAAAGGCTACGCTTGAAAAAGATTGCAGAGTTCTTTCCCTGCATGGACAGACTACCTATTATGAAATGGGTTGTTTCTAAAGGTAGGTGTTCATGATGTCACATTTTCCTCAACACGAAGTATTTTATTAACCGACTTCAAAAAAAGGAGGAGGTTCTCAATTCAACTGTATTTTTTTTATGTTTGTTACCTCCGTACTCTGGACTGGGTGAACTGATTTGGATGATTCTTTTTTTAACGGAAATCTGGTGCTTGTTGTGTGGTCCCACATAAATTTGAACGAGATCTGACAATGGCATCCATGTCAAAATCATATAAGTCTTAACGAATAACTCAATATAGCGCCAACCGATTTCGATGATTCTTTTTTTAATTGAAAGCTTTTTTTAATTGTCGTGTAGTCCCACATAAATTTGAGCGAGATTTGACGACGGTATCCATGTCAAAAGTACAATGTTCTTACTTCATTTGAAGTCGGTTATTTTTTTGTTAAAATGTTAGATCATTACAGCGGTTTTGAGCATTTACTTTTTATTTGCAATGATAAATAATGGTCCCGCTGTTGCCAACATCGCGACATAATCAGTGTGAATTTGTACTAGCGCGTAATCAGTGGACTAGGCATGCATCGATGCGGAGGTGCCGAGGCGTCGCGCTGATTGCGGTAGTATAAACACTAAATTTAGTGCTTTACCTGGCGCTCTAGACAGAAGTATTCTATTAGGGTTCAGCCATCCAATACCTTCAAATTTTATAGCCAGTAGATGCGGAAAAATTACGTGCAATTTTTTCCGCATCTAATCCAATTGCAATATGCCCGTTGTGTGCCCGGAATTAGCTTCTGTGAACAATAACACTAAAACGTATTCCAATAGCTACTTACAAAGATTACCGGATGCAATTAGAACAGTCGGGGAAGAAGCTTAAGAGAAGTTGCCGTAGCAACATTAAAAAACCAAGAAAGCTTCTTTTTAAGTTTTTGTGAAGGAATTAAAAGCATCGAAAGTTTTTTCATTATGCTTAGGCAAGTATTTCTTTGTTGTGAAGGCGGCTACAAATTGCAATTAACGTAAAGCTTTGAGCTGATACGTTGTATGTTGGCTTATATCAGCTTTTCTGATAGATCAAGTATACCTATATTTGCTGTCTGTATAATAATTTGAAGAAATCAACAAACAGTATTTTTCGTTTGTTAATTTTAATATCGAAACCTTGAAGACTTTCAACGTGCGTTTGAATCAGTCACCTTTAAAACGTTGTATAGGTATTTCCAGCGCATATCATAAGGGATGACAGAAGACGCCCGCTTGGTGGTAAGGCTTCACATAAAAATTATAATATCATCACAGAATAGTACATATATCATCATTAGCTCTTTTGTCAACTAGTAACACAAAAAATATTGCCAAAATAACAATATCCTTTTTTGCTGAAGGTAAACAAAGTTTAAATCAATTCAGTACAAAATAGCTGAATAGGAGGCCCTTGGCATCCACGCTTACACTTAAACAAAGGCGATTTGTTTTGAGAAATGTTTGTAATTTTCACTTAAATACTTCCCTTTACTTATAACATTAAAACGGCCTTTTGTATTATTTACGAAACAAATCAAATATTCAAAGAAACAAGACAGTCCAAAGCATATTGTATGTATATGGCTGCAAAAGCAATAAGCGATTGTTTTGTGGCTGTGATGACAAGTCCTTAGAAATAAGTTTTTTTTTACATAAAATAATATATAATTTTACATAATATAATAATTCACAGCAATCCCGAAACCTTTGGCCGAAACCGAAACTAGATTTTTTGGCTGAAACTGGCCGAAACTGAAACCGAAATTTCCTTCGGTCTATACTGAAAAACTACTCGTCTGATCTCGCTCGAATATAAAAAGAAACATCAATATCGTACACCCAGTAAAAACTTATGAGGTTTTCCTTTTTGTTATCCTGATGTGAATGAGATAATTATGCGGCCGCATAATATGTCATCCGCATCGGACTGTCATAAGATTTCATACAAATGCGGCGGGTTCGGCGGGTACGATGCAGATATATGTACGTTCAGCATTAGTATTTTTTTTAATAGCCTGAAGGGCAGACGAATTTCTATTTACCGATTTGAAATTTGAATAGTATAGATTTATAGAATAGCATTATAAATTGTAATAATCGCATTGTTTACCTGTTTTATTCGTATGTAGGTATACGCCACTACATTAATAAGTTGAAATACTAGCAGAAAATGTTTTTAGCAATAAGCCTTGTATCTTTGACATTGTTGTGAGGTTACAAAGCTTAAATAAATAATACACCAAGTATTAAATATTTTTTCTGACTTTTCTCTGCGTTTTCTGGTAACATTTTACCGTCACAGCAGCATGAGTAGTTCCCCAAGAACAAAGTAAAGCTAAGCATAATCAAGGCGAGTAGAACCGAGCAAAGAAAAGTTAATATAAAACGATTTCAAGCCGAAGCCCTTTTTTGATACAAACAATACTTGCAACCACTACGCGCATACTATTTTATGTAACTAATCGACAAACGAGTTGACAATCCACCTGATTTTAAGTGGCCATCGTAGCCCATGGATATCAGCTACACCAAAGCCTGATAAGCAAATCATCAATGAGCTGCCGACCAAGAAAGAAGACAAAAGAAGAAAGAAAGAACTGGCTATTGAGCCCCCAGGCGGAACATGATGAGTCGTTTGGCGGCTGACTCAAACAAGGCGATAGCAAGTTAGGCAGGTTTCACAGAAATCTGGATCATTTACTACTAAAGCCGGCTATATAAGTTCTCAAGATGTCAAGTTCAGGCATCCAGTTTGCATGAGCGATCTTCCATACATAGATAGCCATATACCGTCGAGTCTACTGGATGCCGCATCAAGTCTATTGCAAACTTGACAAGTATACTTGACTGTGTATAGCCAGCTTAAGAGGGACTCCTGCCATTTCGTTTGACACTTTTACTAAAAATATATATTATCACTAGCGTAATGAATAACTAATTAAAGCAGCACAATAACTCAATTTTATAAAGAGCTTCGTACTTTAAATTGAATCGTTTTAAATTGTCGTGTTCCTTCAAATGTTTCTAAGTTGCGAATCCGTGACTTCGTGCCAAGATTCCGTGACAAGACTGTCGCTATAGCAGAGGCTCAGTCATCCGAAACGAAACTGTGAGAGCTCCGGAACAATTTGATATTAATATTAAATGATGTAATAAAAGCGGAAATACATTTCGTTAGAGATTTTTGATTCTGTTGTGTGATGATATTGCCACATTAAATTTATTGTCTTGTGAAAGGTTTACTGTTCTATGCGTCATATAAAGCTATTGTTAGTGTTTCTCTGTTTGTGATTTATTAACGTTGGTCATTTCAAATTTTCTTTGAACTTTGAATAGCCGGAAATAAGTTTTGTACGTATATAGGTTTGCTGATACGATGATAGATTACCATAGTTAACATCATCCTACTAATATTATAAATGCGAAAGTTTGTGAAAATGTTTGCGTTTCCATCACGCGTTAATCGTTGTATAGATTGAGGTGAAACTTAGCACATAGGCAATGCCCAGACTTAAAAAAATACGATCTGTATTACCCGGTTATACGTTCACGTGGGAAAATTTGGACGTATTTATGTTTTTGAATATTTTTCTTCTGCGGGATAATTCAATCAATAAATTATAAAACTATTCTATTTCCTAGAAGGTACTGTAAAATTCTACGTAAAAAGGTATCACCATGCGTCATTTTTATAAAAATGGTCTTCGAAATTTTCAGTCACAATCATAATCTTTTCTAATAAATTGTAAGAAAGTAATTGAAAGGAAAATATTGCGTCAAAATCGCTTTTCAAATAGAAATGAGCCATCAAGTTAATTCAGACTGTAAATTACGAATCTACAATGATTTGTCCTTAACGTTAAATTATATTTGATTTTGTTATACAGGTGTAGATAAAGATAGAAAGCTCAAATTAAACGCAATGAAATTAACTTATTACAAATATAACTTACAAAATCGTGTTTGTATGGGTCAAATCTTACCAGACTAATAACACCTACTTTCTCTTACCTCGAGGAGTTGAAATACATATTGCGTTAGCTCTGAGTTTCTGATGACAATGTTGTTTTTTGAAAAGCATGACCTGATACTATTCTTATGCTGGGCTCCAGACAAGGGAATTACTTAACGATTAACACTACAGTCACAATATTTTAGCATTAATTATTTTACACTAACACTATAAAACTACATTAATTTACATTGATTTTAACTATTGTATCAAATTAAATAATTCTAGTATCTACATGAATAAAATATTATTTCATTTCATTTCATTTTATTTTATTTCAATTCATTTCAGCTTTGTATATTATTCACCAGGGAGTACCATGAGTAGGAACTGGCTAGGATTAAGGATGGATAGAATCAGTTACACCCAACTATAGCCAACCCATAGAGGGGTAAACAGTAGTAAACAGTTTGAACATTTACCTACTCCCTCTATTTAGTTGCTAATTTCGTCGGAGCTAATTTTGTAAGACACGAGACGTTAATATAGGTGTGTTATGAACACAAAATAAATGTTAGCTTAACATATATTTTACAGTATTTATGTATGTATCTAGGGAAGCTACCAAAAAATGTGTCTCCAGCGGTCAACTATCGAGCTACTAACCGTGCCTGAAATTTTGTAATTCGGTAGGTCAAATACAAGTAAGTTTTGGGTTACTTCTAGCAGAGAAGTTCATAGTTATAAGTACATACTTCTCTGCTAGAAGTAACCCAAAACAATGACTTACGACTATGAACTTCTCTGCTAGAAGTAGGTAGGTAGTAGACAACTACTAGCTATGATTCAATAGTCATACGGAGTAACTCGCCTTTCAAACGTCCTTAGTACATATAAAATCTTTCTTGGAAAGAGATTTTCTATAATTTAGTTTGGGATCACTTACCCGTAAAATGTAATTTAGAAGATTAAAGAAGCTTTATCTTTTAGCTTACGAGATGAATAAAAACGAAAATTGTCTTAAAGCTTTTTAATTCCTATATACCTAGGTATAATTGAATACCTAATCGAATCATAAGATCGGAAAATATTTGACCGAATTTCATTTCACTGATATCTTTTCAACTATTATTGTTTAGTTTTTTTACTTCATCGAAGTCACGTCTGCCACTGTATTAGTTGACCGATTGTTAAATAAATTTTTTTGGTTACTTCGACGTTTTATTCATTTCTGTCACTAAATTTAGTAGCACGACATATTGACTTTTTAAGACACTATTTTAATTTAATATTAAAAATAATTCCAAGTACCTGGCTATAAATATTTGTGACCAAATAATATTCCATAAAATGTTGTTTCCGTGTGGTGAAAATATGACAAATAAATCATTTCAAAAGAGGTTTTGGCCAATAGCAAAAAGTTATTTTGGAAATCGGCCAAATATAGTTCGGTAAAATAATACCTATGACACATGATACTTCGGTGATCTAAAAATATGTCAGATGAAATTCGAACAAAAAAATTCGGTAAAGTGAAGGTGGCCCAGTCAAAATACCTAAAAACGATATTTCTAGTTGATTATTCTACTATAGACTTGGAACCATCGAAATAAGTTTACCTACAGCACATAATATTACGTCAGAGTGGCAATAAATACGGTACAAACACCGTTACATAACTGAATCTCTTTTCTTTCACCCAGCCGGAGGAAGAATGCGAGAACTCGCGCAAAACTTGCAGAACAAAGACGCGTGGTACATTAAAGAAACTTTTTTATGGCCTCACATCGCTCCCAATATCGTGATTTGGTTCCCATTTCGTATTTTGTCAATATTTATTTGATTTCTTTTGTTCTTAAGCAAACAAGCCTGCTTGCAGATTAACGCAGCGAATTCGGCTTGTATCGGTATGTGATGTGTATTGTGTAGTGAGAATTGGTCACTGAATTATTAATGTTCATTCTCTATTTGTGCTTTAAGCAAAATATGGAGCGTCGGTTTGTAAATTTTGTTTTAATTATAATGCTGGCATTATTTTTTTTGCTGACAAAATAATGCATAAAAGAAGATTGTCAATTCGATTGTCTAACGCTGTTGTTTTCAAATCAAAAAGCTAGACCTGTATGCTTACTAATAAATGAAGATGTTGTACTATTTTTTTAAAGGTATAATAAAGTTTTAAATAAATAAATTTTGTATCAAATAAATAGAAATAAATACTCCCGTTTACAGAATTTTACAATAATTAAGTGGAGATACGTTTATTTTTAAATTAGACGATGACTAGTTGAGATAGGTAATGAAGATAGATACTACAATATAAACAATACATGTAAACTGGATAGACAGAGTGCGTCAACCTTCAATCGAAAAGACTCATCAATAGGAACATTGTATTGGATTTATCCATGAATCCTTAAGCATAGAAGAATCCTTTTACAATAATTAAAGTATCTCAAACCAACCGTGAGCGTTTACCAGAACTTTAACATCAATCCAATCTGTAAACTGATCACAATACATCAGCCAATTCATTAACGAGATTGGTGGTTGGTTCTAATAGGACACGCTAAGCAGTCAGACAAAGTATTAGCGCTAAGCTGTGCACTACACTAATTGCAATCTGCGGCTGTCTTCCAAACCAAGATAATCCACCAAGTTTAGATATAGGGGACTTGTTTAACTAACACTGTATTAGCAGTGAGCAATTGGCGTACTGTAAAGGTTCGTAAAATTGTATTAATCTGCGCCTGTTTTCAGATTAAATTATTATATTTTGGAACGAAGTTCCTTATCGCGCGTTATGAAAGGGGGCTAGACGGAAAATTTTCTTACGAAAAGTTGGTACGATACTTTTTGAAGTGATTCAGAGAGTTGTACACGCTAGTAGCGTGATTCAGAAAGTTGTACAGCGCCATCTCTGTAAAACTTTCTGAATCACTTCAAAAAACAATACTTAAATCGAAAGGAACTTCGTTCCATCCGGGTGTCCCTTGACACCTCTCATTTTGTACCAGCTCTCTGCCCGCGACTTTGTCCACGTTTTCCAGTCAATAAGTAACTTATGTCTTATTCCAGATGATACATACCTGTGTGGTAAACATGATGATTCATGAATAAAAATTTTACAATGTTTACGTTAATTAACCAATGTTGATCATAAACATATAAGATATTCTGCCGACGTATACTATTTTATTTACAACAGCCACAGAGCTGATACAACACGTCAGAGAAAGCGCTTCGCTAATTGCAAGTTGTGGCCGCCTTTGCAACTAAGAAATTGTTATAACGCTGCGTGGTTAGTGTAATGAAAAACCTTTAAACGGTTTTATATTTTTAGCGTTCTAAAATGGAGCTGTATTAAACTGTAGCATGGAAAATCACATGAAAAATTTATAATAAAGTAGATATATTATGTTTGAACAGAAATTTAATATTAGTGACGTGTTTCACAAGTCGTAGACTTCATTTATGCACTGATATTTATGTCTTTTTAATAAAAGTATTTGATGTCATTTTTTGGCAAAGACCGCCCCAACCCAGAGTCACTAACGGTTACTTAAATTGCTCCTTAGTAGAGAATTTGTATGGTGATTCCTTACTAAGGAGCGATGCAAGTAACCGTTAGTGACTCAGAGTTGGGGCGTTAAATGCCTTTTATTATACATTAATTGAGATACCTGAGTATTCCAAATTTATCAGGAGTATTTTAAAATGCTGCAATCCTGTAACGTAAAAACCAATTTTTACTGCTAATATTTTAAAAATTACTACACTGCAGTACTACTATAATTACTTAGTTTTCATCAACCATAAAATATATTACACAATGTATAATACATTTACAGCCAAGTAAACTGCTCTTTCTAGCAGAACATTTAAAAGCCATAGTTTGAAAGGGTTATTTATCTTAATAAAATAATCATTGATAGCTAATAATATGATTCAAGGAATACCGCCATAACAAACTTCGTTAAAACATACAATGCTACTAACAGTATTCTACTCGTCTTTTAGTCCTATGAATTGTCTTCCTTAAAGTGTCCACTGTAAATGTTCTCAGATAATTTAATTTAAATAAGCGAAAGCTACCTTTTCTCAGCGGAAACGTATAAGATCTTCGCGCGGAAGTACAGAAGTATTTGTACAGAGACGAACTAAGAAAATGCTATTTCCTCTTAATATCCTCAACGCCAACGACGTGGTAGAGACGGAATGGAAATTGTTCCGAACTAACTATTTGTTGATTGTTGAATTATTCTTAGCCTTACTTTGAACCAGTAGAACTACAATTTCCTAGTAGCAAAAGGTAGTCAAGGCCGTTATGGTATCACGACACAATCATTTAAAAACGTAATTTAATTTGAAAAACGTATCTAATCTATCTAAATTTTTATAACTTGCATATATTATTTATTGAAAAACATATCTAATCTATGACCATTTTTATACCATGCGTATATTTTTTCCTAACTCAGGCTACCGGATAAATGGTAAGTGGTCATCTTCGGCCGCACGCGTCAGAAATATCAAAGGAATTATTAGTTTCCAGTCAAAAGTATCAGGGAGGTATATGTCCAGCAGCGGACCCTCAAAGGCTAATGGACGGATAAATGGTATTGTTTATATTAGTCACAATATTCATAACAATATTTTTACGGCTATTCATTCACTTAATACACTCCTTGTCTCGTATCAAAATAGGAATTGATTTTGAAGCAAAAAAGAGCTACTTAGCTACCCCATATACAAATACGTTGACCTTTTCCTTCACCCTGGAGCGTCCGCGTTGGTAAAGGTTCGTTATCGCCATCTAACTTGCCACATCACCAGTTACTAATCAGAATATCTAGGTCGATCCAGGATAAATGTCTTATAAAGTATGTTTAATGCCTATTCTGTTTTTTTTCTCTGTGTTTAATTCCTTCTTTGTATTACCGTAAACCGTCTATTCTATGATTCTATTAATATATCAATGTTATTACGATAATGTTTCAATGCTTTCAAAAACCTTTGTTTTTCTTATATTTTTTACCCATTTGCCTAGAAGGTAGAGCTCATTGTATCTCTTTAATTGAAATGTCGTAAAAAGTTATTAGCTTCGCTTTGCGGTGATTTAGCCTCAAGCAACTTATAAGTAAATTTTAAGTTTGATTTCACCAAGAGCATAATATTCAAGAAAATTTATTTATACGTTCCCAAGTTCTGAAGTGATTAAATTAGTAAATGACTTAATCTTCGCAGTTAGTACGTGTAGGTAATCTTGATTTAAACGTTTTGCGGACGTAAGAGGTTTAGTTACGGCTGGTTCAGAGTATGAACGGTCCCTGCGGGAACATAAAGTCTCACTAATTATTGTTAACATCTTGAGAACCGTGTTTTACGACACATTATATGCAACTAAGATATTAACTTTGGTTTAGAAACAGACGTTGTTTACGCTTGGAGAATTTGTAACTAAAAGAAGCTTAAGTTAGGACTCAAGGTAGGAGTTCGGGTTTTGAAGTGACTCGGTTTTAAACTTTGCATTATTTTATAGAATTCGACACCTAACGGTTGTTATCGTCGTTTTTGGATATTAGTAATGCCAAACACATGAATGTTGCGTTGCCGGTTAAAACAAAAGATTCAAATAAAGTATTATATCACAAGCCGGTAGGTAGCGAGTCAGGTTTCAAGGAAATGACATTATAGAAAATATTATCTTTATATCTATGCGGGTTGTAATATTAATTTAATAATTCAATAACTATGTATTATGATTTTGTTAATATTTTTAATCCGGACGGAAAACCCTATTACCTAGAGTAGCCAGCTTCAGTCGCCCCTGACAACATCCTGGGATTGGGATAGGGGTTAGTATTCTGGGCCATCCCAATATGGCCATTATTTCAACAATGTACTTACTTATGGATTTTTTAAACAATATACTAAAGCTTAGTCTGTACACGTTCAATATGGATTATCTCCAATACATAAATAAAAGGTTTAGGCAAATTTCCATAAAACAAAGTTTTACATTTCATTGCATTAGCGCACAAATTGTAAATTCAAAATGTTTGTTGTTTACAAATAGACAGCGAAGCGTGAAAGGCTTAAGCTATAAAAACTAAGTAAAACCTTGGAAAATTTATTTAAATCCGTAGTAATCGTAAAGTTTTCCATTCCAAATGTTTTCTTCCAATTGCAGTATTGGCACGAGCGCACGATCTAATTAAATATCTAGTACTTTTCTATTAAGGTCCGGTTTAAAGAAAATCTTAGCGGCGATTGCTCCCAATGTTCCCATCCGGCTTAACTTAATTGGATCGACTGAGGCATACGCTTTGTCTGACTCATTACTGGAATGGTATTGGTACAATGGAATATCGATTGCAATTATAAAGTATTAAATTGTTGAGAAATATGCTTAATTCGCTGTTCTAAATCTCTCAATTTATATGAGGTTCAGGTTTCATAAATTGTACTTTTAAAAATGTTAGCTTCATTGGATAATTTGTGTCTTGATTTCGAAATTTACTAATTTTTGATAAATTAGGGGTAAAGTAAATAAACTAATTCTGAATATAGAGATTAATGTTGGGATTAATAACAGAGTTTTAAAACAACATTTTATGCAAAATGCAAAATAACAATATTACATGCGGCATGTTACTCATAGAACTTGACATCCTAATTATCTTTTAAATCCAAAATAAAAGTATGAACGACACTGATTTATTATAATATCTATGAATTTCCTTCACGCCAAAAAGTTAAAACACCTTGAATAATATTAAAACTTTTCGACATTACACCGTCTACTTACTAAACTCGTTTCATGATACAAGAGGTTTAGCTCGGTATGTTTGTTTCTTCTTTCCAGTGCGGGTAGGGCAACTTTTTTATGTTTATCATCTTATGAGAGAGTACATTTGTGTAACCCATATATAACTCAGTGTTGCCTAGTGGTTTTAACTCTAAACACACTGTAGAAATCGCTAGTAGTGTTAAAGTTAAAATACAATATAGTAATGCCTAGTAGTTTGAACATTAAATATGGTAAGTAACACCTAGTAATTTTAACGATAAACAAAGTAAGTAATGCCTAGTAGTTTTAACGTTAAGTACAGTATAGTAATGCCTAGTAATTTTAACGATAAACGCAGTAAGTAATGCCTAGTAGTTTTAACGTTAAATAAAGTGACTAATGCCTAGTGATTTTTAACGATAAAGGACCCCGCAAAATCTCTATGGGAATTGGCTCTCGGCTAAATTAGCTGAAATTTTGCACAGAGGTAGCTTTCATCATGCTGATCAAAAGTCTCAATGGGCGCAACCCCCCAAAATCAAACCCAGACCCACCACTCCCCCCCAAATCTCAAAATACTCCCCAAAGCACATTGGATGAAAATCAATGCAAAAGGGATATATTCATATGAAACTTCGCATAGAGGTAGCTTTCATCATGCTGATCAAAAGTCTCAATGGGTGCAACCCTCCAAAATCAAACCCAGACCCACCATTCCCCCCAAACACCACCTGGCGTAAACAGGTCGGGTATGCATATATTAGCCGTATATTTTATTATATTTTAACCGTATTGAGGCGGCTTAGAATACTAACCCCATTCCCACGCCGGAAGGGTGTCGTAAGAGGCGACTAAATCCGGCCCGCTGGTGGTAGGGCCCTCGAAGGGATTATATTGGTAGTATTTATTTTAATAGTTAATTAATACCATTATTACTATTATTATTTCTCCAGGGGTTCGCCTGGATAGCTACCACCCTCGAGCATGAGTCAGACGACTCGTCGTGTTCCGGCTGGGGGATTGAGAGCCAGTTCTTTCTTTCTTGGCCCGCAACGCATCAGTGATGCCTTTGGTGTTGCTGATGTTCATGGGAGGCGATAGCCACTTACCATCAGGTGGATCGTCAGCTCGTTTGCCGGCTATTTCCATAAAAAAATGTCCGTTATGCATTCCATCGTAATGTGCTTTGGGGAGTATTTTGAGATTTGGGGGGGGGAGTGGTGGGTCTGGGTTTGATTTTGGGGGGTTTCGCCTATTGAGACTTGATCAGCATGATGAAAGCTACCTCTGTGCGAAGTTTCATATGAATATATCCCGTATGCATTGATTTTCATCCAATGTGCTTTGGGGTGTGTTTTGAGATTTTTCGGAGGGTCTGGGTTTGATTTCGGGGGGTAGCGCCCATTCAGACTTTTGATCAGCATGATGAAAACTACCTCTGTGCGAAGTTTCATATTAATATATCCCTTATGCATTGATTTTCATCCCATTGGATGACCCGTTGGCCAAAGCACATTTGCTTTGGGGAGTATTTTGAGATTTGGAGGGGAGTGGTGGGTCTGGGTTGGATTTTGGGGGGTTGCGCCCATTGAGACTTTTGATCAGCATGCTGAAAGCTACCTCTGTGCAAAATCTCAGCCAATTTAGCCGAGAGCCAATTCCCATAGAGATTTTGCGGGGTCCTTTAGTAAGTGAGTGTGTAAGCGTTTATTAGCTTTTTTTACTACTATGTCGGCGTAATACAAATGTATATCCATGCCAAATTATAGATCTCTCTGCTCTATGCTGCAGACGGAAAGACGTCA
This sequence comes from Thymelicus lineola, assembly GCA_963932265.1. NCBI lineage: Eukaryota > Metazoa > Arthropoda > Insecta > Lepidoptera > Hesperiidae > Thymelicus > Thymelicus lineola. Next base: position 10,728,566 of record OZ010696.1, on the reverse strand, counting down.
TGATAAAACTATAATGACGACGTTTTGACTAAGGAACGTTAAAGTAGATACTAAAAAGTGTAGAAAATACGCTAAAAAAGTAACTAAGAACTATTTCAATTTACAATTATTAATGCTGGTTACTGGCAATCGTAATTGACGCTTCTATACACAATTTGTAGCTCTTTCAATGTACTGTAAAAACACAGTTTGTCGTAGCATATTTGTAGCGGTTCGTTTATGGCTACGGCGTAGCGGCGTAGCACGGAAAGTGTTGTGCTCAAAAGCGGCGTCGCTGGTCACCGTGATTTCCTTAGTAAACCATTCACGTAAAACCGGCCCGCCACCTGCAAGCTGATTAACGTTTGGTCTAAATATAAGCGGCTGCGATAATAATTTAGATTTAACTTACCCTCTAGTCAATTTGACGATCCCTGTGGCGTAATGGTTGTCATTTCGGACCACTTTACCATGGGTCCTGGGTTCGATTCCCAGTGAGGAAGAAATTTAAATGATGAGTTTAAATTTCTGTTCTCAGTCTGGTTGTGTGTATTATTTTCTTTGTGTATTGTCCATGGCACCCACGGACAACAAAAACGAAATAGCCTATATACTAATATTACTATATCAGTGTTAAATATTATCTGTCATCCTGTCAAAACACGGAATACAGAGAAATATATACACAATATATACACATAATACAGAGTTATTATCAGACTGACTTTTATGACTGATGTAATGAAAACTGGCCAAGTCAAATCTAGCCTACTTTAGATCTCACTTTTTTAAATAACAGCAATTGTTATAGGTATCTAATAAAGCAAAGAAATAGAATTTAATACTTGTTCATAATGTTATTTGGTTCATATAAATACATTTTTAGATTTTGCATAGAACTTGGCACTCATTTAGATCTCCATTCTTTTTGCGGCGAAGCCCACAGCCATGCATTATTTTTGTATTGAACTTGGCTCTCCTTTTTTACATTTATGTTTTTGGTGGGATATCATTACTTTTTGTAAAGAAAAATATACCCTGTTCACAAATCTAAGAGACTAAATTGACGTTTCATGGGTGGAAACGCGTAAAATTACGGGTGGGGCTGCGGTGCGGTCTACAACAGCTATGTTCGAATATCTATTTGGCGGACACTAACGCCATTGATTAGGGTGGCATAACTCAGCAAACTTCACTCCGTTTAAAACAGCCATGTTCATATACACAATAAAGGTCGTACTGAAAATCAGTAGCCGTCGTTACCCTTTTTGTTTCTCCAGGGGGGAAAATGCATTACGCATACCACCCGGGCGCAGGGGGTAGCCGAGTGGTTATGTGGGACTCCTGTATAGGCTAATGAGACCCACGGTATACCCACTAAAACCCCCCATCTTCCTTCTCGCCCCCTGTGACGGGGTTACGGGAACGCTTTCACACACATCCGCGACCCCGCCAGCGGCAGCTGCCCACAAGCGGCTCTATCGCGAAAGCCGTCCACGATGGGCGCACCAGATGGTAAGGTGCGCCTCCCCCCTCGGCCTCCACCAGTACTGTAGCAGACTCCCCCCGAGTCAGTTACTAGGAGGCCATGGATACCAGATAACTGGTACCCGGTGGAAGATTAGGTCTGTGGTTCTTCCACCGACCACACATCGGCCGCAGAAGATAGGGCAAGTGGCGCACCGTAATACCGACATGCCTCTTCCTCTGCGGCCCCACCAGTGCCGTTTCGGCGGAATGGCCCCGCCAGCTCGCAGGAGGTAGGGGGAGTGGTGCACCGTAATACCAAGACGCCCCTCCTCCTGCGATCCCTCCACGGCCGCAGAAGATAGGGAGAACGGCGCACCGTAATACTGGCACTCCTCTTCTTCTGCGGTCCCACCTCCACGCGCGTCCGCAGCGAACTTGTTCAGCCCGCTGGGAGCGCCCTCCTCGGGCCAACCGGCGGCCCAAACTGGCTGGCCCTGGTTGCCTCTTAGCTTCACCGTGGGTGACCAGTCCACGGTTACTAAACCCCCCGCCACGACAAGGCGGGCAACCCCGGGGGGGGGGGGGGGGGGGGGGAGCCCGCGGCATATGCTGAGTGCGTAGCGCCATTTAGAAATGGCCATTATTGGAACCTCTATTTTTTGTAAACAGCTGGAAACTATTTCAACATTCCCTTCATATGAGATGGCCCTCGTTCTACCTCAATACTCCATGCGCTGAAGTATGTCATATTGAGCCCCGCGTGCACAGAGGCCTTAGTGCGAGTTTTACGTGACATAACGGGCTCACAATGTAAAAGCGAGTTGGCTAAGGTTTGTATGGGACCGAAGCTTTTCTTTTCACTGCCGCTAGATGGCTCTGCTTCGGTCCCATACAAATTTTGTATGGGGACACCACTTATTTTTCGACTTTTTTTAATTTTTTGATTTTTTCCTACGCTTACACACAATTACCGAGCTGGATTCCAAATTTCATCCTTCTAGGTTATCTGGAAGTAGGTTAGATTTAGGTACTATATGTCAGTCAGTCAGTCAGTACTAAAATTTACGACTTTTTGACCTTCATATCTTTGTAACTGTTTGAGCTAGCTTCATGAAATTTGGTCTTCTATATGTCCATATGGATATAATTAAACACACGTAGTTTTATGTGTTTACGTTAAAGAGGTTTTGAGTTATAGAAGGGTCAAAAGTGGCACCAAGTGGTTCGTGTAATATTACACTCGGCGCTGGCTAGCCAGTTCCTTTGCTTGAACTTGGCTTGACACGCTGCCGCGTGTCTAGATACTAACTTAAAGTTGTTTAAAAAATATACTGAATATCTTATGTCTTACACCATACAACATTGTCGTTCAAGTAACTATTTGTGTTTACTACAGTGTACAGTACAAGCTGCACAGTAATGGTGTACCTATTACAATATTTTACTTGAGAATAAAGAATAAAGCTCTTTTTAATTGCATGTGGTCTGGAAATTGTCTGGAATGGTTATATCCAAACCATACTCAGCCATTTTAATTGTGCCTTTTGTGAAGTAAAAATTGTGTATTATAGTCGTATTTGAATTCCTTATTTTGATATCTTAATATGATATTAAGATATATGCTGATGATGGCTATACCATAATTAAGGCATATTAGATTTAATCATCGCAGATAAACATAGTTAACATAGTTAAGGGTAGTTTGTTAACTACGCCTAGCGGCATAACATTGTATATTAATAAGTATCTATATATTATTTCTCTGTAAGTGAATTGTAAAATTCTTTTGAGAAATAAAAAAATCTTAAACCGTTACTCGCAATATACCTATGCAATTCAGGCAACCATGTTTGGCATAGGTACTCATAGTATAATTTTTGTAAGCGCACGATGAAAAGGCAAACGTTCAAATATCTTTACAAAATTTCACATGTTAAAATATATTAGTTGGAGTAAGATATTAGTTATTTATTCAAAACATGGAATAAGCCACTATAAAATTTCAGAAATACACTTACACATTATATAAGAGAAAGAAAAGTTTTTTCTTCAACCTTTAATTAATTTTCCCTTGTTTGTGAACAAGATTTTGTTTATATTTTGATTGATGAAATTTAATGAACCGGAATAATTAATTTCATTTTCCTTTCGGGTATTTTGCGTAAACGATATCTTTTGTTATTTATGTTTAATTGGTTTTGCTAATTTTCATATTTTTTTTACTTCAAAAATAAGTTGAAGAGGGAACAGAAAGGGTTTTGGGGCAGTTTATGCCTATTGTAGCGGCTTTTATGAGCATAAATAAATTAATTAAGTAATACTTTTTACGCACTTTGGAATATTAAAAACTGGCGCTCTGTATACGACATTGCTCGCATTTTCCGGGATATCTACCTATCTATTCATCCTTACAAACTTTCACATTCATATTATAATATTAGTAGGATATTTCTATATTTCATGTGTGTATACCACTGGTAATTAACCTTTATCTCATAAGGGCCGCAAACACGTATTAGTTATAATGTCGCAGATCGCAGGAAACAAAATAGGTCATAATTTCTTAGGCTTTCGCGATTGTTACGAATTAAATTAAACAACTTTGAACGGATCGCTTGTTTAAAACAAAAGTCATTTTCTGACGTTTCACACACTTTGCAGTGTCTGTGGTCAAGTAGTTGTTTAATTAAAATTATTTAGATGTTAATCAAAAAAATTTAAATAAAGTAACGCCAGATGGGCGGCGGGTCACATGCGTCCCGCGGGCCGCACGTTGAGTATAGTTGGTGTATACGGTAACGGTTTCGTCACATCACACTTAAAATATGTTTTTAGAACAGAATCTATTTAACTAATCGACAAACGAGCACCCGAGTTTACTGATGGGTGGACACCATCAACAGCGGACATCAGTAGCAGAAAAATAAACTGGACAAGTGCGAGTTAAACTCGCGTGGTTAGAGGATTCCGTACGTTGAATCTATTTAGCATATTTTATTTATTTTTGTAATTTTTTTAAACCGTCATATATTTTTCCTTTAATATACATATAATAGAAAGAACTATTTTCTTTATTTATTTTTAAAGTTTTAGTCTCAGTAATTTCGGATATAACGGAGTGGGGATGGTCAGTTTTCGTCTTTAATTTTCGTTCTTTCTCAAAAATTTTTAAAACTGTCGATTGCACAACCGTAACATAATTTGTAAAATATTAGTTAATCTCGAATATCTTCCATGTAGAGACCTAGAGCGGTAAAGTATTATTATACAGTCGATTGATACTCAATTTTTCTATCCAACTCTTTGCAAACAAGTGAACTACTAAAGTAGGTATTAAAGTAAATATTCAATCTAAATAAACACGAATAATCGAGTCTCAAGATTACAAAGCCGTGAAACTACAAAATACCTAAGTCTTTGCACAAAATTATTTCTTGAAAACATTTTGTTTCAAAACATAATCTCTTTAAAGTAATAATTGCCTTTAAACAACAACTTTCGGCCACTGAAGGAGGACGAAAACCTCCAAAATGCAAATCTTAGCATAATCTTCGCTTTCGTAATAAACTCACGCCTTTGCCCTGCCAAAGTCTAATCTCAAAATAAACTGTAAATAATATTTTAATATTATCTTGTTATAAAGTTTACATTAAAATTTGCGTAGGCGTGACATTTGAAGATAAATTTTAAACTATGATCATCGTCACTTTAATACTGAAATAATGAATTCAAGCGTTGAACAAAGTATGGTCTCTAATAGACAGGTAGAACCAGTATCTAATCGCCCTAATCGCTAATCTACTGAATTATTTCTGCGTACAATAAAGTAGTACCTATCTAACTATACACTAAAATATAAGTACAATATAGTCGTATTTGCAATAAGCATGTCTATACTTTTAACCTGTAAAAATTAAATTGGAACCGTTTCACTTCATATGAAATTGTCTCCCTATACGATTACCGTGTAACAGAGTGGATTTCCCATTTCGTTACACGTTAATTGGTGGGCTAAGCCAATGTCGAGTGTTCAGACGACACGCCCGAGGGTCGACCCCCAGAAATTGAATAAGCACTGACAGTATTTCAATTTAAACGCTATACCTAATTTTGTTCCCCGCCTTCTGAAGTAGGATAACCAGCTTAAAAGAGAAAAATTTGGGCTTATGAAAAAATTACAATTTACATGTATGGGTGGGTTCTTTTATTTAATTTATTTTATGGAAATAGCCAGCAAACGAGCTGACAATCTACCTGATGGTAAGTGGCTATCGTCGCCCATGGACATCAGCAACACCAAAGACATCACTGATCCGTTGCCGGCCAAGAAAGAGAGAAGAAAAAGAAAGAAACAACTGGCTCTCAAGCCCCCAGCCGGAACATGACGAGTTGTGGCGGCTGACTCATGCTCAAGGGTGGTAGCTATCCAGGCGAACCCCATGGATAAACAATAATAATATTAATGATATTAATTAACAATTAAAATCAACATTACCAATACAATCCCTCGAGGGGCTCTACCACCAGCGGGCCAGCTTGTAATTTTGCTTTGAGAACTTTGAACCATTCAAGTCATGCGTGTTACAGATTAATATTGTTACTTGAATGGCGTTCGATTAAGACGGCAAGGGTAAGAAGCGACAGAAGCAGGCCTGCTGCTTGATAGTAAAGAGCTCATCGTAAAGTTTATGTCATTAATATTATTATTATGACACTTAAAAGAAACTTTGCTCTAGCTTGAGTCAGCCTCCAAATAAATCGTCATGTTCATGCTGGGAGCTTGAGACCCACTTTCTCTTTTTTTCCTCCCTTCATGACTAGCAACGCATCGGTGATGTCTTTGGTGTTGCTGATGTTGGCGGCGGTGACTAATGGCGATGGAAATCCCTCATGGCGAGAGATTTAAGATTAGAGATCATTGTTATTAGATAGTGTCAAAAAGAGATTGAAGAGAAACAAATTAGGCGCGGCTTACTTGACAGCTTAATTAAAATATGTACCCCTATTTACCTTTGTTTACATAACATTAAATAATACAAAAAATATCTATCTAGATTTTACATGAAAGTTACAAATCAATAGTTAAGTTATTCCCAATTACCATCCAGTCACGTGGTCACACTAACTTTTACTGACGTTATACAGTCTTTGGTTTAAACATCGATTGGATCTGAATGGGCTTTCAGGCTATAGGTAAAGAGATTTGGTAAGGCGAACATCTGCCCTTTTAAATTTATTCCTATAAGTTGGCTTAGAAAGTCACGTTTTTGTTGAATAACTTCGTAATTTATTAGGACGTAATATTACCGTGCGCAGGTAAATTTTGTAGATTTCCTTTAGTATAATTGAAACTAATGTATAATACAATAAAATTAATCTTTGACTAATATATTACCATGTACTTTGTTATTATATTAAACTGTGAACTTGTTTATTTGCAAATAAATAACACAAATATACATAAATATACATATAACAAATGGATAGGCGAGTAATTGATGTGAAACATCTATAGGCGAGGGGTAAACCTGATTTTGGCGCGGTGAGTGGTGCTTCACCGCACTATATTATTATGGTAGGGCAATATGAAAAAAAATAATAATAACACAATGTGGGTAATCATAAATAAACTTAGTTTGATAGGCTGTAGCATACAAAACTGGATAAGACAAAACTGTCATCATTTTCTGGAGACAATTCGTAATATTGTATTTTTTCCTCATGCCATATTTAGTTCCTGTCATAATCTGAACTTTTATGCCTATTAGTTGTATAAAATAATTTCGATGTTTCACATCTGCCAGCCGCCACATGACGGCTCACATTTTTATTTTTTTGTGGGTAGGTACTTTTTTTAGAACATAATATCTATATACCTCGTAGGTACATAAATTTCCCACAAAAATACGTACGAAAATGTCGCATTAACGAAACATCAGCAAATACAATATATCAACAGTATCGGTAACGTGTGTGTAACGTAAATCAGCGACTGATTAATTGAACATGTTTGTGTTTTTACGTTTCCAGGTACCGAAATAATTTTCAGATCAAAAGAGTTCAAATGAATCTGGGTGTAAAATTTAAACAGCGAATAAATTGGAAATTTGCAGGCGCTTCTTTGTAAGGGTTCTGAATTCAATTAGAGCAGAGGCTCTCAACTTTAGCGGGCGTTAGACTTTGTTCAGAATCGTATAATATATGTTATTACACTTTTACAATAGATATGAGTTTGCAGAATTAGCGATCAATTATTTTATAATGGGTGCTTGAGTAAATCGTGGTGTTAGATACCAAATTAAATGATATTACTCTTGTCAAATAGTCATCATAGATCATGGAACTATTAGTACTACGATAGAACATAACGTATAGAACCGACACTGCGATCAATTGGCTACAATTTTCAGTAAATTCAGTCGATTTTGAAAGGAGAACGGGGGCTCGATTTTGAAAACAGAATCTCCCGGCGCCGTACAAAATTTGTTCGTGATGTCTGGTCTGGTACTTTAGTTCACTAAACTTAAATGTCATAGATAGATAAAATGCAATAGGTACTGAAGAGGTGGGGCTAACGCCCCAACTCAGAGATACTAACAGTTACTTAAATCGCCCCTTAGTACAGAATTTGTTTGTTGTTGTTTTTTTTTTGTTTTTTTGGTGATTCTTTACTAAGGAGCGATTTAAGAGACCGTTAGGGACTCTTGAGTTGGGGCGTAAGACCGTAAAGAAAGCAAACTTAATAACCTAACACTGTCTCTGTCTGACGATCTGCGTCAAAATTCAATAAACTTTGGCCAAACACTACTTTGACACTACACTCCGGGCGTTCGAAGTAAGAAGTAGGGGGTGGGTGGGCACGCTCCCGCCCTTCCCCTCAGACCCCGACTGCATTCAACTCGCGCGCCTACTGTACTACATATTTTGACAAACCAAAGTCCAAGTCAAAATACGCTTAATAGATTTCACCCTTAATGAAGAAAAAATAAACGAAAATCTAACAAGCCCAAAATATTACATTCCACGTTCGAAACTTCATCAATAATTCATCAAATAAAAAAACATGAGAGGCGTCAAGGGACACCCGGATGGAACGAAGTTCCTTTCGATTTAAGTATTGTTTTGTTGTACAGCGCCATCTCTGTAAAACTCTCTGAATCACTTCAAAAAAAGTGTCGTCATTCGTAAAAATCAAAAAGTGTCGTAATTTTCCGTCTAGCCCCCTTTCACAACGCGCGATAAGTCATGTGAATTAGCAGAAATCTATTCTAGAAGGATCAATTTTATTATGTTTATGTTTCACATACCATGCAAAGTTATAAAAAATACGTAGCTTTAAAACTTTTAATTTTCATGTTGAGTATCGCTGTTAGCTGAAATCAGTGTATGCAAACACGACACGGTAAATCAATCGTGTTAACACCTCTTTCCTGTAAAATGAGTACGCTTCATACTCGTCTAATGAATACGGTAAATTACAGCAAAATCAGCTCTTTGTTGCGTACATAATAAAATTAAAATCGAGTTATTATCTTATATAATTTACGTAATGAATTTGATTACGTGGAAAATCGTAAGCTGTCTCACATATGAATTATTATAATGAAGAGAAAATCTATACTTCCTTTTTTGTTAGGCGTTCTTCCTTCACTAATGTACTAACATTATAAATGTGCAATTTTGTGAAGATGTTTGGATATTTGAATGTTTTGCTTTCCGTCTCATGATAACGTTGTACGAATTAAGTGACAAACATATAAATCATTTCCAGAGTGACCAAATAGGATAAATTTTATCCTGGTCCATCTTGTGTCCATATCTATATTCTGGTATTATTTGGGTTTATATGTTTGTGATTTCGTTTTATTAAAGCAGACTTTCGCGGGCGAAGCACTAGTGGAAATTACGAGTAGTACGGAAATACTGGAGAAATGAACACCACGTGATTGTAAGTAGTATTCTTCTCCACAAGGCACACTCACATTTACACATTTGAATAGATACACATACTCTCTCTCTCTCTCACACACACACATGCACACATGCAAGTTTTCTATTTGTACTTTGTAACCGATGTATTGCTACCTATTGGTACTATTATGTATTCTTTGCCTTTTCTTTATTATTTATTTAACCATTTTTGTACACAAATACAGTATGTGAGACTTAATAATAGAATATTAGAATTCTTTCTTGATTTAAACATTAAAAAAATTGTGCGCGTCAGCTTCGACACGCGATTGAAGTTTTTGCTCTTAAAATCATAATTAATAATGACTGTAATAATAAAATTTAGTTTTCAATTATCATACTATTGGTATATCAGCAAAGGGAACATTTGAACGCAATAACAACGCAATGACTGAGTTACAGTACAGCGTCTTAAATATTGTATAAGTATACAAAGGAATTGTTAATATCGAGAATGGAAATAAAAAAGATCCATAAACCGAACAGTCAACAGCCAGTCTGATAGAAATCACTTCAATTGACGGCTCAAATTGGAATAACTACCAGTAAGTGAGTGAAGGGTGAAAATTCGACGCAATTATTGGGACGCGACGTCGAGTATCAGTAATTGGTTCCAGTGTCAAATACTACATGTAATGCCTATTTTTAACCGACTTCAAGAAAAGGAGGAGGTTCTCAATTCGACTGTATTTTTTTTTTTTTTTTTATGTTTGTTACCTCAGAACTTTGGACTGGGTGAACCGATTTGGATGGTTTTTGTTTTAATTGAAAGCTGGTGCTTGTCGTGTGGTCCCACATAAATTTGAACGAGATCCGACAATGACATCCATGTCAAAAGTACAATTTACTTCATTTGAAGTCGGTTAATTTTTTGTTAAAATGTTAGATTATTATACGTATTTATTTCTTCATTACTACCAAACCTCATTTTGCTTCAGGGCATCATTATGTAAAGATCATGAAATATGTAGAAATGAAACCTCTTATTTCTTATAGGTTCGTGATGTTCCTGAGTCGTAGCTATATGCAATTGAATTTTGAAATATGTATAATAGAAGGAATGTATTTTTGAAATAGACATAAAAAACAAGAGTCCAATTTTAATAAAATAAATGTATTAACTAACAGGACACACAGTACCCATAAAAAATTGTATTTAACATTATTACTAATTACTCCTTATAATATCAGTATACTTAGTTGATTTTCTGAATAACCCAAAGGTTGTTTGTTGGATAACTTCTTTGTCCCATTTCATTTTCTAAGGTTCAAAAGCTTAAATTATGTTAATATTAAGGAATAAATACCACTTTGTTGCGAATAAAATGGTTCTTCTTTTTATATCTGAATAAATATAATAGTCTTTACTGCGAATACAGAAGCACCGAGCCATATAACTTGCTTGCGGACTTTATTCAAATCATTCGGTTCGAACCCCGAACTCAAACCTGCAGAAGTAGTCATATAGGTATCTATTTCGAATCGAAACTAAATGCATTTTTCATGTTGCGATTCTAACTTTTGAAGGCTCTTTACCCTGTCTGCTGGCAGAGGCGCAGCCGTGTATGTGCGACATGTGGTAGCGTGTTCAGCCAAGTTCAAAGCAAAATAATTGGTGACGCAGCGACGTGTGTAATATTACAAGAACCATTTCGAGCTACATTTTACATTTTCAAAACTCGAGACCTATGGAACCTACATACATGTTTGTCACATTTATTAAAACCTCTTAGCTCATTTAGAATTCAAAATTAAATATATGTAGCTTAAACGGTTACTGATATATTAACGTTGAAAAACTCGCATTTTGGTGACTCAATCACTAACATAGGATCAAAAATCTAACCTACTTGCAGATGACCTAGAAGCTTGATATTTGGCATTAAGGTACACTATCAGGCGTATATAAAGGAAAAAATATTTGTATAACCAAATTATCTTCGGCAAGTCACATCAAGTCATACATGCAAGTTAGTGTACTTTCTGTTTGCAGGTACCGTACTTATATTATTAGGTTGATATGATACCAGTGTTACTTTTCTAAACTTTCGTTTGGTTAGTTTTGAAAAGTGCCCAAGTCAAATGTTAGGATTTAAAATATTTTTAATATTTTAAAATTTTAGGATTTTCTAATTTGGCACACATACAGATCTCAATTCTTTTTGCTTTTTTTGAACTTGGCTCTCATTTCACATTTATGTTTTTGATGAGATTATATTTACAGAATTCGTTAGTAGAACTGTATTGTAAATTTAATGTTTGTTATTAATTTTCTCTAAATAATATTTGCTTTATTAGTGTAAAGGGATAATTTAATAGTTTGGCTAAATAATGGCCAATTGTCATTCTGAGACACCAAGAGTTTAGATGTGTTAGCTAAGAATGTATTTCCAAGAAACGTCACTGATGCGTTGCTACGCGAACGATCAACAGTTAGTTTTCCTTTTTACTATGAATATTATTAACGAATAGTATTTTGCTGTTGATTAAATAAAAGGGTTAACCTTATACGGGTGAGTATGGTAAATTTTAGATCAGATCGTGGTGAGTAACCCTGATGATTTCTGCAGAAGCTTTTTAAATCAAAAGGTTATAAAGATTTTTAATAGAAGGTAGTTGTATGTGAATTAAACATCGACAGTAGCGTTTAAAATGGATCGATTCCAAAATTAAAATCACGTCTGGCGAAGTATTGTAAAACAAAAATAGTCCGTCCCCTACGGCGCAGTAACATTAAAAGCCGTACAATAAAGACGAGATATTTTTCATTTTAAGACCCGCGTAGCCTAGAGGCCTCGAACTGACTCATTTGTCATCTCACAGAGCACAGTTATTTTATAGTCCATTCATTTTCAATTTTCAACGAAACGAAAACAAATAGCTTTTAGAGCTTACAACTTTTAACGTCATTATGGTAACAGAACTCAATTGAATGATTTGTTAAAAAATATTTTAAATGCAACGGGTAGGTATTCATGATTTCTATTTTATAACACCGATATAGTTCGACCCAGTTACATGGGTTGTAGTTACGGCGAGATTAGTTATTATAAAATACGATTCGTGAGTTACATTTACAATTTTTAATATCCGCGATGATATAAGTTTAAAATTATTTGTTACATAATAAATATCATTGTTATAATAAACGTGCACAAACTTTCTTCAGTAATTTCAAAACGGAAGCTTCTTGAGTCAGAAGATTTCTTGACCATGCCGGCAGTAACCTGCAACACTGCTAACGCTCAATCAATTGATGATTTACGATGCCATCGGTTAATAGTGTTAATACAAAGCTTATAAATAACAATATAAGCAAACCTTTCGTTCTACTTTTTCAAATCAAATCAAATAGAGGTAATATTCATCGACAGCATTTTAAAGTGCCGAATGTCAAAGATGTCTTGGCAGCTATATCAACATACTTGAAGTTCTCAGGCGCGGGCCACACAGAAAAGACGCAAGACACGGACCCGTCGCAGTCGCGGCGCCCGTTTAATCTACTTTCATACAAAATGTATGCAGCCGTCGCGACGTAAAACATACAGAAAAGACGGGACGCCGACACGACGCTTTCTCGTCGGCGCCCTATTGGAAAACATACAGAAAGGACAGGACGCGGGCCTGCTTAGGCGCCAGCGGGGGAGCGGAAAGGACGCGGAGAGCAGGTCTCTTAAAACGTAGTGATTAAGTACTCTGTGGCCGGGAAAAGCCCAGTGTGCACCGACCGTCACGCCCGTTCCTTGTCTTTTCTATATGTTTTAACGGCGCCCTGTCTGCGACGGGTCCGAGCCCCGTCTTCGTCTTACGTCTTTTCTGTGTGGCCCGCGCCTTAGAGTACACTATAACATGACTAGATCTGAATGAAAAAGGGATGTCTTTGACAAAGCTTATATAAAATACCTGGATATTTTTCTTCTGGACTGACAACTTAAAATTCCAAATGAGAGTATAGAACAGAGCTCATAAAAAAGGTATTCAAATATGCCAGCAATAAAACTGCGTGACATAATTCGTCACTTACCTACTTAACTGTTTTTTTACTAAGCTTTCTACGAAACACGTATGATGACGTATTTCAAGTGTCTGAGGTATATCAGTTACTTTTTATTAACTACGACGGTCACATTTGTTAATGTTGAACTTATTTTTTCAATGTCTTCTTCTAAATTCTAATCATAAGAATGAATGGAATTTACGATGTAATTATAGTATACAATTTTATCATTTATAATTATTATTTTAGAGCTTACCTAATAATAAGTAATGATTTTAATATTTAATTAAAATTTGTACGCTAATGAGATATTCTGAAAATTATGTGTCATAGATATAATTTAATGTATGTGTATGTATGGTATATACCGTAGACAAATAAATTAATTAAATTTCATTCAATGCCATCCACTCATTACCTAACTTATTCTATGTATTATAATATTCAAAACTGAAACAAAGTTATTTCGAGTCAGCTAGTCCGCGCAACTTTACGGCAGATCTCCGCTTTCTAATCTCATATGGTACGCAGTCACGTTCAACTTTCATATACATTTCGGAGCGGAATGGTGCCGAAAAATATCCAGACACGCTCTCCCCTATATCAACAATCCGGGGAAGAAAATTGTTTTTATGGATTCGATATGCTTCAATTTCAATTGGAGTCGGATCTGTTCCCGTATTCGGCGCGAACGGAATCAATTTGCGTCTGAACGAGGAACTAGAGAGCCTTCGCTTCGTCAACTTCCTAATTCAACTTCATTTGTAGGAAGGTCACCAAAATTGATAATGATGATTTTTTTAAACAGTTTTAGTGTTGAAAACTTGGCTTCAACCCATTAACGGTGCGTAGTGGTAGATAGGTTAGTCATGGCCAACCCAGTGTCAGAAGTTTCCATGCCGCCCGAAGGCCTTTAACTTCCCATAGCTTATAATGGATGAAATCATAATTGTAGCTCTATTGAACAACTTTATATCATATCTTAACTATCAGTCTATATTTTATCGTTCGTATAAAAGTGAAGCAAGGCTAGAACGGAATGATGGTTTGTGGTACAACGTCTTCTAAGTTATCGAGCCTTATTATTCTGAAGATACCCGGCGTGTTCCACTACGCTAAAAACTTTTCTGATAAGAATGACAGATCATTATTTTTGTGTTGACATTGACGTTGATGCATCTTTACATGTTATCTTAAAATTGTTGTATGGGAAAAATGGTAAATCAACTTTATCAATGAACCGAATGCATTGTTTTAGTAGTCTCAAACCACCTTCTAATGAAACCAGTTTAACCCGCGATCACTCGCGCGGCTTTTTGCCCCGCGAGCACTCGCGGGGTGCTGTGGACACCCCACACAAACAAAGTAGATTTTCAAAAATGTGATTGCTGTAATTGCAATTAGACAAATATCATACGATAGTGCGATACATCCAGCATATAAATAAAATACGCAACCTTGAATATAAATTGTTTATTCAGTTATATAAAACATTATGAAAATCAACTTTTTAAAGCCGATTATTGAGACCATTCCTCAAAAAACCTAAATAAAAATAACTTTACAATTTTTAACAAAATTTATTTTATTAGTAATCAAAAATATAAAGTTCAATAACAAACCAAAATAAATGTTTCTTATTTTTCATACGAAAAAGTGCAAATAAACTTAATGTGTTTTTGGTACATTAATTGCTTACAAAAATTGCAGTGGCTCATGGTCTTTATGTTTTTTGACCGAGGTCAAGCTATGCATCGCTATTTTTTGTCGTGGACACCACTTCAGAACTTGGCCCAGCACCTTTTGAGTGCTTTAGGTAATGATGGTTGAGTGGATCTTTTTTCAATGTGAGCTTGAACCTACTGTTACTCATAGATTACGAAATTCACTCATTTTCATCTTTGCTTGTGATTGCGCAACGTTCTAGTTATGAATAATAAAACCATTGATATCAGAAGTATCCAAAATATGAAAAAACCCTCAAAGGCTCTTCTCCCTCAGATTCTTGTTATGATGAACATCCTGTTCTGGAATTGAATAGTGCTGATCATCTCATACATGATCTTCGATGCTAGCATCGCTTTCGACTGTAACATTGTCTTCATTTCCTGACAAAACTTCTTCTAACATAGACGACAATCTTGTCTGTTCAAATTCCCAACTCATCTGGTAAGAAATACAAATAAAAACATTGAACTATATGCACAAAATATTGATTGTATAATATTCATATTTTCTGTATTTTTTTTACCCTAAGTAAGTTAAGTGATACGAATTTTCACTATTATTTATGCTGGGGTAAATATCTAATCAATTAGATGCTTGAAATATAAAAAATATCCGAAAAAACGTACCTTGTTGATATAGTGATCCTTGTAAAAAGTATAGCGCGAGCACTCGCGGGGTGCCGTGAGCACCCCACGCAAACTTTAAGTCGTCCTCACGTAACAAATTTTGACATTGCACCACCCCTCTTACCTCTTATCGCTGCATTTAGACGCCACTTGAAGCTACTCAGACGCGTACGTTCATAAATAAAGAAAAAACCATAGTTTTTAACGTTCTTAAGTCATTGGGGTGCTGACAGCACCCCGCGCGAGTGATCGCGGGTTAAGGCATATCGGTTGGATGGAATTTATAAAGGACATACGTACTATTTTTTGTGTTTTTATATAAATAAATAACTATATACTTAATGTTATATCAAACATACATAAGTATATCGCTAGAAAATCTTTGTCAAAAAAGTTTACGAATTTGATCGGTGAAGCAGTGTTCAAAGAAAACAGATCAGAGTATTTTTTTTTTCGTTTGAATTGAGTAAGATTAGAGCCCCGTTTTGAAGTAAGCTACAGCAATATTATAAAAGGAGTAATATTATGTAGATTCACAAGAGACAGAAGATTAAAGAGCCAGTTGTTAAAAGGAATGATAAGTACTCGTAATATTTTTATATGTATCATTGATTATGCAAGTTCGGATTAGCAGTTTCCTATTCTGTAATAAAACTAGCGGAAGCGCTCATAGCCCGGCGGCTCGTGTCGATCCTAAATGATCGACAAAGTTAAACAACAGCGGGTGCGGTCAATAGTTGCATGGGTAACCGCAAGTGGCAAAAAATTTTTGAGAGTTTCCGTGCCTCGGAGGGAACGTAAAGCCGTCAGTCCCGGTTGTTATCGTAAAATAACAGTCGTTAAGCCATGTCGGAGGCCCTCGGGTGGCATAAAATCTTCTGACACTCGGGTTGGCCACTAACTCCTCCACTAATCCGCACTGGAGCGGGATGGTGGAGTATACTATAGGCCTCTTCAAGGAGAGAGGCCCGTGCTCAGTAGTGGATCATTAGTGGGTTGAAGCCAAACAAGCCAAGAAAACTAGCAAATGAGTTGCAGGTCATCGTCAATAACACAAGAAATATACATGCTCCTATTGAGAGTAAAATAGAATGCTTCTTTTCTTTTTGGGCAGCTGGTTTTAGCTTTGGTTTTGTTGATGTCCATGACCACTTACAATTGGGGGCTCACTTGTCTGACATGTCAAAACACATTTGCCAAGCCAAAAAATCTTTGTAATGGTTTCCTAGATCAAATGTACTCAAATCCTTTATCCTATTGATCATAAATAATAAAAAATACAAGTCTCGCCGTGAAGATGAGCAACGAGATATTGGAAAAATCTACAGAAAATTGGAATAGAAAAACCTTCGAGACATCGTAGCATGAATTAATTTGCCGACGACCTATTCCTCGGCAGTCATGACTGTGAATCGTTTGACTACTACTTTCTAATGAAAAGAAATATTTCCCCTGAAGATATAAAAACGAAACTGACGAGTGTGTCATTTTTAGGGTTCCGTAAGTCAGATAAAAATAAAAATCTCAAAGAATTTTATTATTCCTGTGCTTGTCTCTCTGTCTGTCAGATCTGATGTTCAAATTCAATATCAATGTCAAGCCTAAGAGAGCTATGATTTTAGCAAGAGTATATGTATGCATTATATGTGTGTGCAATGATATTATACTATATGTGTAAAATGTGTGTGCATGTATTTAGATATGTTCATAATATATTGCTGAAAATGTTAAAACGACGAAAATTATCATTACTACACAAATGAGGTATCGATAGATGCCGCTTCATCTTCCGCCGGGAAAAAAATACTATTTAATGAAAAAAATACTTTTAATTATTTGACAACAACAAAACATAGGGCACATTATAAATCTAAATACAACAAGGATTTAAAAGTTACCTGCTCACATGAAATTATACCTATTGATACATTGAAGTATTATTAATAGCGCATAGAACAGACACCGCGAACACAATGTATGTTCCAATGAATTGGCACCGATCGGCTTCAATTTTCAATGGATTCGTTCGATTTCGAAAGGAGAATGGGGGCTCAATTTTGAAAATAGAACCTCCCGGCAGGACACACATTTTGTTCAAGATGTCTGTTCTATGACCATTTTTTTTATATCATATAAGTTAATGCTTCACTACAATCCCACCTGATGGTAAGTGGCGATGTAGTCATGGATGGTAAATCGCACTAACTTAGTAAAAGCCTATTCACTTCAATGTATTGATATGATATTTCTTAATTACTCGCTTAAAGAAGAAAATACTGACATATTATTTACGCCAGTCAGGACCATTACCCGTGGGTTCGCCCAGGAATAACTCGCGACAAGTTTCCCGGCAAATTGTCCACTAATTTACTAATTTATTTGCGAAATTAGTGCCAACTTCGTCTTCCGACGCTGCTCCGACAGGAATTACGACGTCTCTGATTATTTCGTACCGGGGCTAGATAATCTATTACAGGGTTGGAACGTTTTGTTTTGTACGTTCATACACATTAATATAGGGTCGTTGTAGCAACAGTGGGTCACACTTTAAATCACGTAGCTCTCTAACTATACGAGCAGTTGACATCAAATTCTAATGAAAGAAAGGTTTCTTAGCTGCATTTTGGTCTTACAGTGTTTGTTTTAAATATTCTTAGAAAAGTGTTCTGAACCACTGTGTTCTTAGATCAGCAAGGCTATTCTGTTTTGTAACTCGACAGCGGAATCCGCAATAAGTTTCAAAATTGAAGTTAGAGTTCGAGAGTCACTTCACTTCGCAAGTGCTTACTAGATGATTAGACAATGACATATTTGTTTGTCATATTTTTAGTCGTTTGACGTTCGAGTTCAAGACTCACTTCACTTCGCAAATGCGTAATAGATGATTAGAGAATGATATATTAAGATTTCGAACTCAAACTTCAATTTTGAAACTTATCGCGGATTCCGCTGTCGAGTTACAAAACAGAATAGCCTTGCTGTATATAGTGGGTCAACTCTGGGGAAATAGTAGATTAGGAGAATATTTCAATACAAAAAGACTTAATACAATATTTCTAATAGTTTTAATAATTACTATGAAATTAAAATTTTACTTAACGCTTCACGTAAGAACAATAATAACAAATAAAATAGTACTGCGGGTGTTTTCTAAACGCAATAAATCATATTAATTAAATCGGTTCACATGTAAGAAATAAAAACAAAGAATCCCGTCAAAATATATTTTTTATAGAACTAGCCGCCATCGCTGCCCATGGAAGTAAGAAGAATGAAAAAGGAAAGATAAAATCCCAGCCGGAACACGATGAGTCATTTCACATTTGGCTACTGACTCAAGCCAGCGGGTGGTGGGTTTCACAGAAAATAAGACGTGTCGTATTCTTAATATCAAAATCACGTAAATATCAAATAAATAACAGAATCTTGAAAATAACACTCCTTTGACAATGAGAAGAGTAAAAACCGCGACCTAAATATTTTTTAGTGTTGATCAGATTAGTTTTTGCTCGCAATAATGAAAAACCTACCAAAAAGTACCCCTTATTACTCACTACTCATTACATAGATAAATAATAATACCGAATATTTTTTGTGTTATATAATTACGCCGAGAATCCTTGAAAATTTTAATAAGTTGAATATTAAAATAGGTAAAACGAGTTCATTGTTAAATTCTATACCTATTTTCTTTTAGATATTATCTATTCAACCAAGAATCCTGGTTTCGATTCCCAGCGAAGCGGAAATATGAATGGTGTGTGTATTCTTGTATGTTACCATGGCCCCATACTAAGGAATTCTAGTGTGGGGCTACAGCATGATTATATAGCGTTATTTTTATTTTACCTTTATTCAAATAATTAACGCTATTTGAGTTGAGTTTAATCATAACTGCAAAATGAATGAAACAAATTCTTTTGATTGGATGTAACACAATGCAGGCTTAAAGTTCCATGAAAATCTCTTACCATAGATTACCCCTTACCCTTAAGCTTTATGGTCGTAGCGCACATATCAACTCGGAAAGGGATTGGCACCGGACCGCCTCGCCGTCAACCTAACGTAAGCTCGGCTACGGCTAGGCGACGCCGCGCTTACGGCTCGCCGGCCGCTGGTTGACGGAATGAATGACAGCAGTTCGCCGACGCAACGGTAGCCGCGGCGCGGGGCGTGCACGAGGAAACGGAAAGTCGACGGATAGCGTACGGTGAGACGTAAGCGCGGGTACGGCAAGTCGTCCACGCACCGTAAGCTTGTCTCGAGGCGAGGCGATTACGTTACGGATCCGATAAGTGTGCTTTACAGTAGGGAGTTTCATACAAAGAATACTGAAATACAAGAGTTGATACGTTTACGTTCCGTTTACGAGTTGATAGGTGTGCTATGACCATTACTCTGCTTATTAAATATGAAATCTCGCTAGACACCGTTCTATTGCGTAATTTGACGCTTGAATCCGTGTTTCGACAGAATCAAGTCGAAAGCAAACAAATCCATGCTGAATTTTTTATTATACATTGTTTACTGTAGTAGGTATGTACGTATAATATGTTAAGTAGTTTGTCGTCTCATACAAACACTTTAATAAGAACCACACATAAACGTAGAAGCTAACATGACAGTTAGCTATCTCTGGGATATCTGTGATTATCTGTGGACGGAGAGTATGAATTTACTCTATGACATAGCACGGGACGACGAAGTGGCGGGAATTATAAGTTGGAAGTGAAGTGAAGATAAAACTAATTAAAGTCTGTGAAAGGAGCCGATACTTAAATTATTATATTCATAAAATAATTAGTAATTATATTATATATCGATAAAACAGTATAATTAAGGTTGGTTTTTATTTATTTTTTATTTTAGATCGTTAATTTCGAATTGTACTTTACAGTAACAATCAATCAAACTGAGCTATCATCTGGAAGATACTGAAATGTAGCTTACAAGATCTCCTGGCTCTTTTTATATGTTTTTACAACTATGCAACGCTCCAAATTCACGAGATCATTAATAAGGATAAAGGTTTCACGGCGACAAGGTACGACAGGAACTAAGTATGGACTTTATACTTGAAAAATGACTAAATATATGTTAGATGCATTCGGCTAAATAGCTTTAAAGAAAGCTATCCCCACGATGATCATTTCGTTTTATAATACTTATTTTTTAAACTGCCATTTAGATATATTATAAATTCTATTAAATAATCATCAATTAAAAATGTTAATTATATCTACTTTTAGAATCTTTTCTAATTGTAAGACAATGAATAAAATAAATGTCTTCTTAAGGGTTACAACTTTTTTCCAAAGAAATTTTCTGCTAAATCAATATTTTGCCAAATAAACGTAAAAAATTAAAAATAATGTATTTTCAAGGTGACCTTGAAAATGCAATATGGGGGTATTTTGCTTATGATATTCATTATCAGCGCGTCGAAATACACAGGTGTACCAAAATTCAGTTCAATCGGAGGTATGGGCTAAATGAAAGTACACTCTATACATTTCGTTAATAAGTTCGTTTCAAGCGAAATGAGTTGGATCTAAAAGGCTTATTTTACTTAATGTGAAATTTAAGTTCCAGAAAAACCCTTTACTCTCTCGCGATTATTTAAATTGCATAATTTAGATAAAAGACGTGAGACGTTTAGTTATATCAGTTGATTATATTTTTAATTTAAATTCAGCGTTCAGTTAATTTTATATTAGCTTGATATTTTTTTATTTAATAACCACACCTGAACATTGAAAACTGTAATAACTGTATAAGGGTTCTTTTTGGCTATGGAACCCTAAAACAATAATAATAATAACGCTAGAATTGTCTGTGTCGTGGCTGCAATGGGCAAACACATACAAGAAAACACACACCCAGATTGAGAACAACTCATCATTTTCGCCTCGCTGGAAATCAAACCCGGGACCCTTGGGACGGCACCGTGCTGGTAACTATGATAAATATTACGTCAGACGTTTCGTTTATAAATAAGATATAAACAGATGCATAGATTAACAGAGGCGTTGATGAGGGTACCTCACTTGCGTTCTTGCTTCTTGCCGCTGTTTATGATGTGTTAAACGTTTGATTCGCTGGTCGACCACCAAGCTTAGATGTCAGCACTTTTCCTTTGGCAACGCAGTATGGTTTGTAATACTCGTAGTTTCACTTAAGATACAAAACACTCAAAAGTCTTTTTGTAGTAAGTTCATGAACGTCTTAGCTTAGGTCGTCGTTTTCTTATGGAGTTGGCTCTTGTAATTAGTTATATGTAATATATTTTTTGTACCTTTTTGACATATTGTTATGAATATGCATAGAAAAACAAATAGATTCGAGGCATAGACTTGAAAAAAGAACCAGACGTCACCTTGTCTTATCTACAGTGACGCCGCCCGCTTACCATGCGTGCGTAATTTTTAGTGCGGTCCGACGCGGTAATGACGGCCGATTAATAACAGCATGGTGTCAATGTTGCGTGTGATACTTGTACGAATAATTGGTATTACTATGTGTGCTTCACTGAATTTGTTGTTGACAATCCGTCTGTCTTTTTTTAAGTCTGTGATTCGAGGTAAAATTTTGTTTGTCAGATGGATTCTGTTTGATTTATGATTATGTTTTAATTTTTATTTTAAATACTTTATTATAAATATCGTATTAATATAAATAATGATTGATTCATATTAAATTTACCTAATATTATATTTAAATAAAAGTTGACTCGTAATAAAAATCTCTTTCAATTTACGATAAATAAAATCAAATCATAATTTCAAACAAGTTTTTATTCATCATTGAAAATGATTGAAATATTAAAGCAAACTAAGTTTTTTAATTTAATCTTTTCTTAGTTGATTTTATGAATGTATTATATATCTAATAATTTCTGTAATATAAAGTTTCGTGAACATTTAAAAATCGCCTTTTCAGTGCGATAACGATTAATCTGTTCTACATAACTACTTTGTAGAAGTAGTTATCAGTAATATCAATAAAATAAGTTTGTCAAAGTTTGGTACTTTGGTGAAAATAAACACACAGTATTTTCCGTATTGGGGTGTCCTAGAATACTGAGCGCAATCTAATCCCTTGCCAGTAGACCTTATGGCCTTGAAACCCGAGTTTTTTTACTCAAAACTAAGTTATTGCTTGACTACAATCAGTAAGTGGAGATGTGGTCCATGATGGTGAGCACACTAACATAGTAAAAGCCTATTCACATCAAACATCCATGCCATAGGCAAGCGAGAACGCGCACGCAGGCAAGCAATTCAAATCCATCGCAATGCACAAATAACGAATGACGAGGCAAACTGCGTCGTCACGCAAAAGGCAGGTATCCACCGTGCATCGTATTGCTCGATAGAGAAACGGAGATAGGGAAATTATTTCAAACAATTCCTGTGTACAGTGTTCGAATATGCACTGTAGAAAACGGAGTATAAAGACTAATATTCAAACTTTAAAAAAAGCAAGTGGCCATATACATAATCAGGATCCCTTTCAAGTTAGAGAGTCATTATAGAAGTAGTCTTCTACGGTATGATATCTCAAATACCTTCGCATATCCAATTACTCCAGATTCCTAAACCTTAAACCGGTTTTGAGATAGTTATAAAAGTAAGAGCTTGTTAGGTAGTTACCTTCAACAGTTGCTAACTCTCAGTCACACCGATAACACTACATAACAATATAATCCCTGACCCTCTCGGTACAAAACATATTATGTTTCTAATAAGCTAACTAACTACATAAACTTTAAACAGGTGGCAATTCCGCGCTTCACGTTTTGTTTGTCAGGCAAATGAATCTCACAGTAGAACTTAACGTAAAATGTATTCTAAAACGTAAAATGTATTAAAAAACATTTTTACAAGCTTTTAATACTTAAATTGCATTGTTGTTATGTTTGTATCTTGTTCGGTTATAAATTATATGTTACTATCATGTTTAAATTTTATTCACAGACTTAAAAAAAGAACAAGACGGATTGTCAGCAAAAAATTCAGTGAAGCACCCATAATAATACCGACTCATCTATTCGTACAAGTATCACACGCACACATTGACACCATGCTGTTATTAATCCACCACCATTACCGCGTCGGACCGCACTAAAAATTACGTACACATGGTAAACGAGCGGTGTCACTCTCGATAAGACAAGGTGACGTCTAGTTCTTTTTTAAGTCTGCGTGGAACCTTATCCCATACTAAATCGAACGTAGGTACTGGTTGAGTTTCACACACACACACACACACACAAAGATATTTGTCAGGCCCTCTATCCTGGCTGGTCGGTTTCGCTTATTCAACACGACACGCCTTGTCCTACGTCCAGTGGCCAATGGAACAATTACGACACTTGTATTTGTGCTGACATCATGTGAGACATCATGGGATGTAGGAAGTCCACGTCACATGCCAGTGAATAGGATGAGATATTCTGTTTCAGCATCGTGTATCGTCCGTTGTTTAGTTGTTTGACTGCCATGGATTCCTATTCTCGAGTGCTGATTGGTGAGAGATTATTATGGTTATTATTATGGTTTTGAACTGGGTTTAGGTTACGTTCTTAAAGGCCACTCACTGGCTTTAGATTATTTATAATAAAGTTGTGTCCCGAAGGTTTCTTTACAGAACGCCTACTCACCTACTTTCTCATTATGTATAAATTATCCCTGCACCCGAATTAAATTATTAGGAACCTCATTCGTTGCAATAGCATCAAAACATTCAAAACCTAATTTACAAACCTATTATCCATTATTAGTAAAAGGTAACTAATATATTTAGAGGATATTAGGGACCTATCCCCAAGTACGTATATCTCGCCGTATTGGGGCGGCTTAGAATACTAACCCCAATCCCATGCCGGATGGGTATCGTAAGAGGTGACTGAATCCGGCTCGCTGGTGCTAGGGCCTTCGGAGGGATTGTATTGGTAATATTTATTTTAATTTTTAATTAATTATTACTATTATTATTTATAACTTAACTATTATTAACTATTACTATTATTATTTCTCCATGGGGTTCGCCTGGATAGCTACCACCCTTGAGCATGAGTCAGCCGCCAAACGACTCGTTGTGTTCCGGCGGGGGCTTGAGAACCAGTTCTTTCTTTCTTTTTCTTCTTTCTTTCTTGGCCGGCAACGCATCAGTGATGCCTTTGGTGTTGCTGATGTTCATGGGCGGCGATAGCCAGTTACCATCAGGTGGATCGTCAGCTCGTTTGCCGGCTGTTTCCATATAAAAAGAAACGAGTATTGCGTGTTGTGCAAAACTAACCTTGATCACGTCGTATTATTTTGATCGTGCTTGGCGTGATTATCTTTATTGCAACATCTTTACCAACGCAATTACGACAAAAACATCACAAACAACGTATCCCATACAGCCCTTATAGCGCCATTTGCCGACCGAGCATCTTAATAAACTTTATAGGTTATAAAATGTAAGTATTGTTTTGAGACTACCTTAATATAGGTTTGTGTGTGTAAAGTAAAATATCAAGTATCAACCACGTAGAAGACTTAATGAAATATAACGCGTTATTAAAACAGTGTTAATGAAATAAAAAACAGAAATAAATGAAATTTGCTCTCACTCTCTTACACACACACATACACAGAATATAACTAAAACTTGTATTTATAAAAGTATGTATCTATATATTTCTTTTAGCACCTACCGCTAATTTTAACTATCACCCAGGGTTGACTGGTGGAGAATGCCATATTAGGCATTAAGTCCGCCCATTGTGATCTAGTTTTTTAGGTTAACAATAAAGAGTGAAATAAATAAATAAATAAACTAAATGTCTGTTTAAGCATTAAGAAATTATGTAAATTCCTTTGGATTGCTGAATAAATAATTTAACTTCGTGTCCATTTAATACATATTAAAAGCATGATGACATAATATCAGAAAACTTGTGGCGCAAAACGTATTTTTGGAACGAAGTTCCTTATCGCGCGTTATGAAAGGGGGCTAGAAGGAAAATTTTCTTACGAAAAGTTGGTACGATGCTTTTTGAAGTGATTCAGAGAGTTTTACAGAGATGGCGCTGTACAACTTTCTGAATCACGCTCGTAGCGTGAGCTCGTTTCATATTGCTGAATCACACTGCTGAGCGCGTAAAATACTTAAATCGAAAGGAACTTCGTTCCATCCGGGTGTCCCTTGACACCTCTCAAGTTTTTTGTAATGTAAATAGCCTACAAATACGTGGACGGGTCACCTAATAGACAATAATTACACCAGGGAAATCAACGACGCATAATAACAGCCTTTCAAGCTGTGCCTAATATGGCCTGATAACGTTTTGAATACCGTTTGTACCACTGAGTTGTGAGTTGAACAGTTAAATGATAGTTATCATGCTGGGCTTAGCAATTTGGCAGGAGAATCGCGAGTTCAGCTGCGGCACCTAGCCAAAGTACTTGATAAATACTTTAGATCTTTATTTACCGGGCTTTTACAATACTGTAATTGTGTAATATGGTTTGTTTTGCAAACGTCAGTTATTTAATAAATCTTTAAATTATACAACGTTATAAACTCTTCAACAGTCTCGGAAAAAAGCGACAAGGAAATATTTTCTACTCGACGTTAATGTAAAAGAGAAAACGCTTACTCATGATAAAGTATTAAATTATGAAATGTTTAGGTGCTTATAATACAGACATACAAAATAAGCAAACTCATCCTAATAGTAGGTACTTAAACCTATAAGGTAAATAGGGGAAGTAAGCCCAAGAAGGGTACCCTAAGGCAAAATTAAAGTTTGAGCATGTTAATAACATAATTTCTAAAGACTTAAGTTGATGCGGGTAAGGGAGTTTAATGTAGTTTGATAAAATTAGGTCATATTACTTAAAACTACACCAGCAAAATTATTATGAGCAAATAACATAAACCTTCAAAAAACTCATTTTGCCCGTAGGGGGGGCCTAAAATGGGTACTGGCCTCGGGCAAAACGGAAGGCCGGCCTAAGATGGGTAGGTACATAAATCTCTCGAACATTTCTAAGTTAGCTATATCATAATCAGTCTAAAAATAAGCAACTTAAATGTACTTCTAAATTGCACACAAACTTAACATAATAGAACATAACAATGTCCAATAACACTGAAGTCAGTAGTAGTAATTAGTCTTTATTGTAGCCAGGCACCATTGCTACTATATTGAAATAAATTTTCATTCATTCATTTCATTCAAAGTTATTTTCTTTGCTTCTATTTTTATTCTTTTCTATTCAAACCTCGGGGAGCCTAAAGAAAGTAGTAGATGCCTCTATTTAGGAGTGTTGCGGTCTATGGCCTTATACGGAGCTCCCGTATGGGAAGAAGAGCTGACTGATAGAACCATCGCCCTTTTAAGAAAACCTCAGAGGGTGATGGCTATCGGAGTCATTCGAGGATATCGCACCATCTCCTTCGAGGCAGTGTGCGTCTTGACGGGATGCTCAAGCTTCGTTATATGATTGACTATCAGATCCGGGCCCGGTGTATTGTACCCTCGCCAAGAAAAATGGAAGAGTGGAAGTTCCACGCTCAACAGCAGCCCCGGATCTACGATTTTTTTGAACCGGGGCAAATCCTTGATAGTGGCGCCCCCTCCCTTCAGCGTTTGAGAAAAACTATTAAAATTGCCAATGAATATTGAAGTATTATAACTAGCGTATAGAACCGACGTCGCGAACACCATGTCGCTCACCCAGTAATACAACGGCACATCTACGTTTGTCATATTTTACAGAAACGAATTTCAATAATTTTATAAAAATGTTTAAAATTCATTTATGAGAATAATAACTATATTTTTTTGAATAGGTGCAAAAAATTTTCAAATGTTGCTATTTATTGTTGTAGCCTAAGGGAAACGCTTAAAAACAACAAGGCACCGGGAGATGACGGTATCACCGCCGAGCTGCTAAGAGCTGGGGGGAAACCCCTACTAGTGGCGCTCCAAAAACTGTTTGATACCGTCATCCATACTGGAACTACCCCGGAAGCGTGGAGCAGAAGTGTGGTGACTCTGTTTTTCAAAAAGGTCGATAAAGCCCTTTTGAAGAACTACAGGCCAATCGCACTTCTGAGCCACGTTTATAAGCTGCTTTCGAGGGTGCTCACAAATCGCATTGCACGCAGGCTTGACGACTTCCAGCCTCCCGAACAAGCAGGATTCCGAAAAGGCTACAGCACCATGGACCACATACACACACTGCGGCAGATTTTATACAAAAGACCGAGGAGTATAATTTGCCGTTGTGTGTCGCCTATGTGGACTATGAGAAAGCCTTTGAATCTATCGAGACCTGGGCAGTACTCAATTCTCTTCAGCGGTGCCGGATCGACTACCGGTATATCGAGGTGTTGAAGTGTTTATACGCATCAGCCACCATGTCCATCAAAGTACACGACACAGCCACGAACCCCATCCAACTGCAGAGAGGTGTCAGGCAAGGGGACGTTATATCCCCAAAACTGTTCACCGCTGCGTTGGAAGATGTGTTCAAGCTGATGGAGTGGAAACGACGTGACATTAACATCAATGGCGAATACATCACACACCTGCGATATGCCGATGATATAGTCATCCTGGAGGGTTCCCTGGAAGAACTTGGTACAATGCTCGGGGACTTGAACAGCGCCTCATAACGGGTGGGTCTTAAAATGAACATGGACAAGACGAAAATCATGTCGAATGTCCATGTTACACCCGTACCAGTTGTTGTTGACGGCGCTGCTCTCGAAATTGTAGACGAATACTTGGGACAACTGATCCAGATGGGTAAGTCCAACTTCGAGAAAGAAGTCACTTGTAGAATCCAACTAGGATGGTCTGCGTTCGGGAAATTGCGTCCGAATATCTTGTCGTCCAAAACACTACCTACCTCAGTGCCTGAAGTCGGAGGTGTTCGAGCAGTGTGTGTTTCCAGTGATGACATGCGGCTCCGAGACGTGGTGCTTTACTATTGGCCTAATCCACAAGCTCAGAGTAGCACAGCGGGCTATGGAGAGGGCTATGCTCGGTATTTCTCTACGTGATCTCATCAGAAACGAGAAGATCCGTAGACGAACAAAGGTGACCGACATAGTTCAAAGAATTAGCCGGCTGAAGTGGCAATGGGCTGGCCACATAGTGCGAAGGACCGACAACCGTTGGGGAAGAAAGATCCTCAAATGGCGCCCACGTCTCGGAAAACGGAGTATAGGACGCCCCCCAACCAGGTCGACTGACGACCTGAAGAAGACAGCGGGCATCCGCTGGATGCAGAATGCTCAGGACCGGCCAGAGTGGCGCAAGTTAGGGGAGGCCTTTGTCCAGCAGTGGACCTCCAAGGGCTGATGGATGGATGGAAGGGAAACGCCCTTTTGAAGACGCAAGAACACCAAGAGAGTAGATAAAAAATTATGCAATTTATATTGCATATAATGTTTGAAAATTGATTTTTAATTTATTTTAATAGGGTAGATAGGGGGCTAGATATACGATCCTGACTCATTGTAGAACGTAGATAAGTTATTTTCAGTTTTCTGAAGCTTCGCTCACAGCTTGCGGGTATCACTGAAAAGTTTGAAAAGTTTGTTTTTTAAACATATTATATTAAGATTCGATTACTTGATAAAAATTCATTTGTTCGATATTTCGAATTCTTGTCTCAAGGATTAGGCGCCCCCATGAAACTGCCGCCCGGGGCAAGTGCCCCGGTTTGCCCCCCCTTAGATCCGGGGCTGCTCAACAGTCGGTGACTGAAAGATGGAAAAAGCAGCTGACTGAACTCAGAGCCGGACTGTCGAGGCTGACCGTCCGATCCTGGAGGATTGGTTGGACAGGCGGCATGGGTTGTTTACCTTCCGGCTCATACAGGTGCTCACCGGACATGGTTGTTTCGGAAAGTACCTAAATAAGTGAACCGACCACCAGGTGCCACCATTGCAGCTGCGTCGAGGACACGGCGCAACATACATTGTTAGTGTGCCCAGCCTGGGAGGATGAGCGCCGTAAACTCGTCTCAGGAATGGGGGACGACCTCTCGCTTTCGACCATAATAAGAGCAATGGTCAGAACCGAGAGGTCTTGGGATGTGGGACTTTCCTTCTGCGAGGAGGTTATGTCGCAGAAAGAAGCTGCGGAGATGGAGAGGGAGATATCATCTAACCTCCCAATCCGCAGCCGGAGAGTAGGACGTTGGAAGAGGGGCTACCAGGCCCTTCTCCGTCCTCCATGAATTGATGTCTTGACGGTGGACACGGTGTCAGCCGTCAATAAAATAAAGCCTCGAGAAGGTGCGCGCGGTGTATGAGCCGCGTGCCTTGTAGTGAAAAAGGGATGGTTCAACTCCAGATCCATGCTGAGAAAGGGATTTCAAAAAGGACAAGCGCTGTCAGGCTCGCGGAAGAATGCGAGAGCGTACCCGTGATCCTGACCGACGGTGTAGAGGAGTACACCCGTGGTGGTTTTAGCCGGTAGGACTCCAGCATAGTATTCATGACATCCATGAGGATTTCCCCACGTAAAAAAGGGGCAAAACGAGTAGGTACTCATTTTGCCCTACCCATTTTGCCTTTTAGCTAGAAGTTTGCATTATTCAAAAAATAACCTTCAAATATTAACTCTAAATCCGTGTGTTGAGTATGAAAATATACTCGAATAAGTTTATTTCGATACTGAATTAACACTATTAGACAGACATTTAAGCAAAAGCAAAAATCTATGTGAACTCATCTTGCAATTTTTTATCGAAACAGACGAAAAAATATTTTTGGTCACTGTGCACGTGTTTCTACTAGCTTCGTTTTTTAGTGACTGCCTCAGATGGAGCGGGGTGCGGAGCGACTGTTGCACTGTTCGTAGCGAGTCCAGCGTTCAATCTGACGATGTCGCATTGCCTACCCTTTTTAGGCTGGGTACCCGTCTTGGGCTTACTTCCCCTACGTCATGCGTTAAAGCTGAACATTTAAATGTGTAATTATGTCTTCTATATAATATGTGCTTAGGTTTTATATAAAATTCAAATATTTTATTCAATATTGGTTTGGCCTACAAACACTTTTTGAAAGTCATGCAAGCTACGCCAATGCTTCAACAAAGCTCTACTGTGGGACGGCCCGGCAAAAGAAGCAGCAAGAAACTACCTAGGTGTTCTTTTCTCGTACTCACAGTTCAGATAGCACATATTATTGACTACTTACAATCCATATTTATAAAACTCATGTCCAAGCAGTCTTCTCATTAAAATAAACTTGTAATTTGTAATACCCTTTCGTCATAAGAAATACTTTTAATATGAGTTTTAAATTTAAATGATGGTATTTCCGTCAATTTTAATGGAATTTTAATATACATTCTTAGACATATACCTATGAACGAGCCAACAGTATTACATAGTCTAAAATTTAGTACAATCAGTTTAGCCTTGTTCCTCGTATTAATATTGTGGATGTCACTCTTCTTAGGATAACTATCGTAATATTTCTTAACATACCTACATAATATTTTCCAATATGTATTGTGACTTGAAAGTTATTATAAAGTATTGATTTCCTTAAAGAGATCTCTGAGCGAGTCCCTATGTCTGAGCTTGTGAATGGCGCGTACTGCTTTTTTCTGTAATAATGACTCAATGTCTGCAGCCGAGCCCCACAGCAACAGACCATAGTACATTACACTGTGAACACAGGTAAAATAAACTAATCTTGCTCTGTCACTGTCAATGTCCGTAAGAGCGTTACTTTTGGAACGAAGTTCCTTATCGCGCGTTGTGAAAGGGGGCTAGACGGAAAATTATGACACTTTTTGATTTTACGAATGACGACACATTTTTTGAAGTGATTCAGTGAGTTTTACAGAGATGGCGATGTACAACAAAATAATACTTAAATCGAAAGGAACTTCGTTCCATCCGGGTGTCCCTTGACACCTCTCATGTTTTAATAGTGAGCAGTGTGAGTCAGAGAAGCCTTCAATAATGAGGGCTCCATTGTAACCGTGAATGTATAGTAAGGCCAAAAATGTTGTAGAATTTTCTAGATCAAGTACTTCCTTATTTAGAACTATTAAGGTTGAAAACTGCTTTACATTTAGTAATGTGAATTTAATACATTTCGTTTTTCTAGCGTTTAACATTATATTATTAGATACATATGAAGCATTGTAGTACTTGGGAAAGAGATTTTCTCTCATTTTTCTCTCCTACTCACTTTAAAAACTAGGGAAGTATCATCGGCAATCAATACTATTTCACACAAGTTCTTAGTAAAATAAGGAAGATCATTAATATAAATATATTAAAAACAAGAGCGGCATTAGTAGGCTTAGGTTATTATTTATTTATTTATCATCAATAAGCACACTAAAATTACAGGTTCTAACCTAATGCGTTTGTATATTAATTTATTTGCTAGTTGTTAGTCAACATAGTTACAAGTTACATTTCTCTAATATAATCATATTAATTATTAAATTATCTTACCATTTTTTATACTTCGTCAAGCAAATTATATATTATTTACAATAATTATGTAATTATTTAGTATCCTATACAATCAGTCTAAAAATGTCATTAACATCGAACTCAAGACGACGGTGACCACGTACAATACAAATTTGTGAATCGTTTTTTTTTACAATAAAAACGACTATAATAAAGTCATATTTAAGTATAATAAAAAATCAGTACGAGTTCCTTTCTTTCACCAAATGTAAACTCTAAACAAAAAACAAAGAGACAAGTTAAAAAAGTAACTTTAGACGTTTAAAAAGGGAAAAAATGAAAAACAACCTGTATTTACAATCACGAAGCGTAGAGTTTAAGTACCCTGACGTCGTCCAAATCTATTTACCTGGAGCCTTAACGAAAAAACTTTGATTATAATTCCCTTTTAGGTAAAAAAGTAAACAAACTCAGTAAAGAAGGCAATCAAAAGTTAAACAACTTCTCGACGCTTACATGAAGAGGGTGGCGTCATGGTTTGGCGTTGGTATATTCTATCAGCTTTTATTGAGGCCTCAGAGCGATGTCTATGCTTTAGGTAACCTATGCCTTGCTGCTCGAAACAATTGTTACTTATTATGCTCTCATAACCTGGAGGTTTGTGTGAGAAGCGTTCATAGACCTTTGACTTGCATCGATTCTACTTGGTCAATTGATTTAGTCCGCACTGACGCCCGCGCCTGGTCAGCAGTTTGATGGGTGCTTGCTAGCAGCAAAATTTCTCGGAGAGTACATTAATCTGTCATGCTGTCAACCATCTATTTATTTATTTAATCTTTATTGTATTCACTTTTAGATAAGCTATACAAAAGGCGTACTTAATGCCTATTGGCATTCTCTGAATGCCATACATGATCAAATGTACTTGTCAAGTCTGCAGTTAGACTTGTCAAATTTGCAGTTTGACTTGACGCTTCCAGTGTGCATAAGATAACTATAATATATGTCCAGATAGCTTACTGTGGTCATACACGATCAAGTATACTGGATGCCACGTCAAGTTCGCTTGGCGCTTGATCAAGTACACATGATCGTATATGGCCTTCATAATAAGAGTCACAATAGTAACAAAAGTGTTACGTAGAGAAGTGCGGGTTAGTCGTACATATAAAATTAAGATAAATATCACCAGAGCTCACCATTAGTATTTCAAAAAGGTATATCATGATAGATTTTTGATATGAGGCAGTTTTTTTATTTTTTTTTAATTTTCATGTAAGTAGCCGACAAACGAGAAGACAATCTACCTGATGGACAGTGGCCACCGTCACCCATGTCTGTACATGGGTGTTACTGTCAACACAAAAGTCATCACCGATGCGTTACCGACCATAAATTGCAAATTTTCCAGTATTGATGGAAGTGACACTATTGACATTTAAAATAATAATAATAATCTAATTATACATAACATTAATTGACATTTGCGTGCCATAATGTAAATGGCTAATTGTGTGAATATATTTTAATTAAGATCCTTATTATAGCCTCAGTTACTGCAAATAAAGCTTCATTCATTCATTTATTCATTCATTCATTCATTCATTCAAAAGAAGAGAGGTCAAAAGAAAGATTTATGAAGATAAATATTAATTTATCTACCTATTATCCTATCTAGCTTTAGCCTATTATAGCCTAGTTTCTCAAGTTCATAATACACAATCTTGTATCATTCTCAAAGGACTCTAAAAATACATCACAGACAAATTAATGTATTAAAATTATAATGAATGTGATGATTAAACGATATCTCTTCGATATTCATTCATATTCAATTGTTAATAAATCGGTAATTGGATTCCCCAAATGGAAACCAGCTTTTGATGAAATATTTAATCTCGAATAAACTGGCAAAGTGTCATTAACATCAATCTTCAGAATTAAATACGAAAGGCGGCGTCCCTTAATTATATTATTAGATAATAAATTATTTTATTGCTCCTTTGTCAAGAAACAATTGGTTTTGATTGAAAATAAGGAACTTAATACAGAAGATATTAATTTCCCTGAGCTAATCGTCAATCACGGTAATAAAGGCTATTTTGCTTTGAAAACTAATATTTT
The DNA here is from genome assembly GCA_963932265.1 of Thymelicus lineola. Classification (NCBI taxonomy): domain Eukaryota; kingdom Metazoa; phylum Arthropoda; class Insecta; order Lepidoptera; family Hesperiidae; genus Thymelicus; species Thymelicus lineola. The sequence goes on along the minus strand of OZ010696.1, from coordinate 10,694,217 downwards.
TGTTGTTTTGCTGAACTTATTAAGAAATACAGTAGGTACAAAGTTTAATAAAAAAGTTAAATTATTTCATCATTATATTCTACTGAAGCAAAATACTTCTTAGTATCTTTTGAAAAAATTGCCGAAAAAGTTTAAGAGAGTAAGTGTAACTGAATAAGTGTAAAGGTAGTAAGTTACTTTAGTTTAGTATTCATTTCGCTGTAAAACTGGCTAACTTACTTCCTGAAGTTTCGTCCGAAACTTGGTAAGTCAATGGAGTCTCGCTGGGAAATAATATTCGTGGGAAATCCAAAGCGACTGAGTACTGACAATTCACTTGATAGCAGACAGGTAAATTGACTCACTTCAGACATGTTAGAACTCAGACATGTTGGAAGAGTTTTTTGCTGATTTTTTATATCTCATAAAATATCTTATTAACTAATCTGAAATCGTGTATATGTCACTTTATACTGTAACCCATTTATGGCTTTCTACAAGACTCCCACAAAATTGAGGTGAGGTGAATTGCTCTATAGAAATCTTCTCCTAGGAGTTAGTGTGTAACACAAGGTTTTTTGCCATCCAAATGCCTCTAATTTGGCTTAGCAACTATTAACTAACGATAATACGAGTAAACAGAACTTGGCAATGGCTTACCTTACTCTCTAAAGTACGGGCGCGCTACTAAATATCATCCGTTTACGTACCGCCCGCGACTAAAGTTGCTTAAATCGGTCGAGTACTTAGGATCGCGATCGGCTCAAATCCCTTGTGCCAGGATATGAGTTTGCAAGCATTTATTTACTTATACATATAAGTGAAAAGGTTTTTAGCTACTTTAAGCGATTTTTGCTTGGGAAAAAATCTCATACGACCTCTCGTGACGTCATACTCGTGACGTATTGTGCTTGCACCAGACTAGCAACGCGCAGTATAGCGGCATCATATTATTATGCGTGTTTGACTTTTTGGATGAGTAAAATCTTGTGACTTCGCGTCAACATATTAGCTTAGAGCAGTAAGTTATGATGACCATTTTGATTAGTTTGTTTTGTGTATAATGTGCATTGTTTTCAATAATCATTATTTGAATTGATTAAATATATAATCACTGTGCAGTACAATAGCGAGTACTTAATATTATGTACCTACTTATAATATGTTTGTGTAGAAAAATAAATGACTAAAACAAAGCATTTATTGTCGAATATTTTCAAAGTTGGCAGTCCTTATAACTGCCAATTTATTTATTATACATCTTACCACAACAAGTCCTTAAACATAATCTACGTACCTAATTACCTATGCTACATTCAGTATCAATGCTTTGAATAGCAAGCTTGAACGCACGATAATTATTGCATGTGTATAGCAACTCGCCTCGTAACCAATTGAAAGCGCTTGCCAAATTCCTCGAACTCAATATTGGTTTGGCAAGCGGGTTGTAGTTTAGCTAAAAATGGTAAAAATGCAGTGGTAATAGGAAGCGTTGTCGATCGCAATAAACTCGTGCTCGTAGTGACTGCTCGTAGGGTAAATAACTACTCACGCACAAGCAGTGTTCTCAAATACCAAGTCTTGGTTTATGTTGTGGGTATTTACGTGTTCTCTGTTGTAGTACTTACTAGCGCGCGCGCGCGTGTGTGTGTGTGTGTGTGTGTGTGTGTGTGTGTGTGTGTGTGTGTGTGTGTGTGTGTGTGTGTGTGTGTGTATGTGTGTGTGTGTGTGTGTGTGTGACTCGTGCCAGGAGGTACTGGAGCTTGGGAATATAAATAGATAGTTCGAAAGTACGAGTTCACTTTTTATTTGCTCGCTTGCATTTTTATGCAAGTTTAGTTTAGTGCGGTTAGAACGTTGGCCTCCCGAACGCGGGGGCCCGGGTTCAAATCCTGGCACGCACCTCTAATTTTCTAATATTATGTGCGTATTACAAGTTAATTATCATTTGCTTCGGTGAAGGAAAACATCGTGAGGAAACCTGCACACCTGAGAGTTCTCCATAATGTTCTCAAAGGTGTGTGAAGTCTACCAATCCGCACTTGGCCAGCGTGGTAGACTATGGCCTGTACCCCTCACATTGTGAGAGGAGACCCCGAGCCCAGCTGTGGGACAATTATGGGTTGTTGCTTTGCTTTTTGCTTTTTTAGTGTAGTGCAAGTTTTTACTTGTTGATGAATTTATTTACACTCAAGTAGGCCCTGAAAATATCTTTGAGTTTAATAACTAATGGAATTTGAATTTTTTGATAATCAAAATTGTTCTTAAAATTATTGACTTTAAAATAATGGGTAGGTACGGTTTTATACACAGTTTAGTAAACAATTAATTTAAAATGAAGATACTTAACTAGCTGTTATAATATATTTTTCGTTATAAATTGGTACCCCAGTCGATACTAAAATGTTTTTACTAGAATGACAGATTAAATAGACTATGAAATATATCAGAAGGCAATGCAATAATGATGCCCTTTGTGTCAAGTCACGACTTCTTAATAATTCGCTGGTTTTTAAAATAAGAAACTCCACAGCCAATCATGACTAGGTTATTACATTCCAACAAGCACAATTAAATTCCTAAAAGTTTAGAAACGCGATTTCAAAGGGTATACGTTAAAAGAACATTGCAATATTTCGAAATGAAATTAAGAATTTTTTTCATTTCATTAAAATTTTAATAATATTGTGCAAGTACATTTTGAAAATTGTTGACTCTTTCAAGTATCTTTTATTTATGAGGTAGGTATTTTAGACATGAGATCCATGAGATGATGTGTAGGATCTCTGCACAGTGCTTATTCATAGCAATTGATTTGTTGCACCTACCACAATTTTTCATCATCACCAGGGTTGACTGGTAGAAAATGCCACTTGGCATTAAGTCCGCCCATTGTAATTCAGTGTATGAATGCAATAAAGTTTAAATAAATAAATAAAAAATCCAATCCAGTACATTAATAACTGGTTCAAGCGACTTTTATTATTTATTTATTACTTATTTTTATTACTTATTTTATTACTTATTTTATTTAACCAAGACAGTAGTTGTTCCCATCTTGAAGAATAGGACTGGAGATGTATCTGACAAATCCAACTACAGGCCCATCTCACTTGCCACGACTGCGGCCAAAATACTTGATAGTGTACTTAATAAACGCCTCGCTGGGACGGTACATTTAAAAGATGCGCAATTCGGGTTTAGGCCCGGTTTGTCTACCGAGAGTGCTATTCTAGCCCTTAAGTACACTGTCAGGTATTACACTGACAGGAAAACACCTGTATATGCCTGCTTCCTCGACCTGTCCAAGGCCTTTGATCTAGTAGCCTATGACAGGCTATGGGAAAAACTACAGCGTGCCGGTATGCCAGAGGAAGGAACGGAACTACTTAAGTACTGGTATCGAAATCAGGTAAATCAAGTGAGGTGGGTTGACACGCTGTCTGATGCGTACAAGTTGGAATGTGGTGTGAGACAGGGGGGATTAACATCTCCAGTCCTGTTCAACTTATATATGAATGACCTGATTGAGGCACTCAGCAGTACCCATGTCGGATGCCACATTGACGGTGTGTGTGTCAACAACATCAGTTATGCAGATGATATGGTGCTGCTGGCTCCCTCAGTCAAAGCGCTTAGAAAACTTGTAAATGTGTGCGAAACCTACGCGCGGGAACACGGCCTCAGATACAACTCAAAAAAGAGCGAGGTACTTGTATTCAACACGGGAAATCAAAAAATACTAAACGTGCCCCCCGTGGTACTTGAGGGTTGTGTATTAAACGTGGTGGACACGTTTAAGTATCTGGGCCACATTGTAACGTCTGACTTGAGGGATGATCCAGATGTAGAACGGGAACGCAGGGCGTTGGCGGTGAGGGGCAACATGCTGGCCCGTAGGTTTGCTCGTTGTAGTAAGGAGGTGAAAATCACCCTGTTTCGGGCTTATTGCCAGTCCTTCTACTCGAGCGGCCTGTGGGTCAGGTACACGCAGCGCGCCTACAACGTCCTGCGGGTCCAGTACAACAACGTCTTCAGGATGCTGTTGCGGTTGCCGCCGCGCTGTAGCGCTTCGGGTATGTTTGCAGCGGCGAGAATTGACGATTTTTTCGCCGTAAGACGGAAAAAGGCCGCCTCCATACTCCGTAGATTGCAAGAGAGCTCCAACAGTATCCTGAGGATGGTGGCATCTCGCCTGGATTGTCCCTTGCAACATTTCATGATGAAGGTTGCGACTGGATCAAATTGAAATTTTATTGAAATTATTATTGTTATTATTAATTTATTATTTATTATTGAATTATTGTGATTATTATCTAATGTTATACTGAATTTATTTCTACTAACACTAGCTTGTAAGACATATGTACCTACTAACACGATATGGATAATTATGTCTGAAATAAAGGATTATTATTATTATTATTATTATTATTATTTATTGATGAATTGACCGCTATGTTTATATTTAAGGCATTCTATTTAACCTTGAGTTCGAGCCAAGGAGCTTATATCTACATATGCAGGTTACCTAAAGGATGAACGATTTCGAACAATGACAGGCCTGATTGACCTTAAGACTCCTAGCCACTCGTCGGATGTCAGAGTTCAACTTCGACCAATGATAGGGCGAAGATTTTCATCCAATTTTACGTGCCGTCTTCAAGTACCTCTTTGAAGCGTGGCCTGCAGATTACTATAAGCTTCTTGGTCCAAGCCAACCTCCAAGCTCCTGGTCTGCTGAATAACGAGGGTTTCATGTATTCTTAACGGAGGTCACTTCACTCTGTGGCGTCCTGTTTAACCGATAGTATGCATAGTGGTAAAGTGTAATACCGGCCCACCTATCACCCATTTTCTTCAATCAAGCGTAAAATACTTTGTTTGAAAACTGTAGTGTATTAAAGGTCTCCTTCATAAGGCTCCTTCATACCAGATGAGTTACAAGTTTATAACATATTTTATTAACTAGTAATCCGCATATTGCGCGTAAAATGAGACCCTTTTTTTACTTCGCAGTCGTATAACTCTGAACTAAGGTTATTAAAAGCACATAAACCAAAGTTATATTACATGTCATAAGTGGTCCCCAAGGGAACACTAAGGGCCATCCTTTCATTCACCATTTAATTAAATTATTATACGACCTAATCGTAAAAGTAGGATGTTCAAAAGGGATATCCCTTGTGTCTCTAGTATCTAATCGTAATTTTATTTTGTTTTGGCAATCAGCTTGTGTTTTACATGTAAGTTGGTACCTAATCGTATTTCGTTTTGCATTTTAAAAGTAAACTAGCTGTTGCCCGCAGCTTTTCATACGGAAATTATGTTTTAACTTATTCAAAATTTTATCCTGTTTTCCCGGGAAACCTTTTAATTTTCTGGGATGAAAAGTTGTCTTAAATATGATCCAGGGTATTAGTAACAACTTTACCAATTTTCGTCGAAATCCGTTCAAAGGTTTTTATGTGATGCCCGGACAGACAAACCGACACTTTGAGTTTTATTATAGTATAGACAGAAGATAATACCTGAACAGGTTTATTCAGTTAAAAAGTATACCTACTGAATATGCACTTATACACGTACTCGTATGTCTCTGTGACATAACATATTTGATTAATTGATTTTACACCAACACTACTTTAAATCTCTATGGGTGAGTTACAAATATACTTTTATGCAGCATGAAACAAAGCAGACAATAAAACTGAATAAGTTTCTTTAAACATGGTAGGTAATAGGATAAGTTTAATGTTTTTCATCTTACGATCGCAGAACAAACCCATTAAATTTTCTTTCGTCATTCTCAATTCTTGTTCGAAATGATAAATAATTCATCATTCCCGCCTTACTTAGCCTAAGTATGCCATATTTCACAGGCCCTTCCGTGGATGCGACATAAAATACAGCCGAGGTAATCCTATCCATCCATGATTTATATCAAAGAAGGGTCAATGTGGAAGATTTCATAAGCGATATATCATCGTTTCATATGCACGACTCTGAATAGACGTCGGTTCTTTGACAATACTTTTGTCTACTTTATTAATATTACTATTATTACTCTAGTATGGGAGACCGAGGTTTATTTGGTGGTCATGTCACAATGTAAATTTCAAATAGTTTAAAGTTGATTCTAATATGATCCTCGTGGATTTGATGCAATATGATAAGTCAATCTTAACAAACTAGGACGATTCCTTGACAGATGGCATCACCAATATTTCTGAAAAGTACAGCTTGTTATTGAATTCCTTGACCAAAAAAACATCTGCTTTCAAACAGGGTGTTTTTTGCCCATTGAGGCTGTAATTCCTGATACAGATTTGGATGGATTTCAATTCTGGACTTCAGTTTCAATCAATTTCTGATTTTCTGTGGACCCATTATGTCGTGACTGATTTATAAATCCTTCTTTTCCTTAATTCTAATGCTATGTCCTTCGAGCGGCGTAAGTACACTCGACTTGAGTAGGCCTTAATGGCGTCAATCAATTCGCTTTGGAGTAGCGTGGTAATAATATGATAATATAAAAGAGCATATAAAGTAAATAAAAAAAATATTTATGTAGTTAATGGCATTAACTGGCTGGCTTCAACCCATTATTGGCCCACTACTGGGCACGGGTATCTCCTCTTAAGGAGGCTTAGAGCATACTTCACCACGCTGCTCCAGTGCGGATTGGTGGAGGAATTAATGGCATTAACTACTTATTTATTAACATTAACTTAATGCAGTTTTTTAGTAATTTGAGCAGACACTTGTAATTGTGATGCCATGAATGATTTGAGTTTTGCGAGATTATTTTTAATCTGAAAAGTATAAAGAAGTATGCCCACTTTACCATGCCATCATGACCATGATAAGAAATAAGAATGTATCATGCAGTCAGGCACGTAAGACAGCTCTAATTCTCTCACTGAAATAGATCGACGGCATGTCTGTACCAGTTTACACAGGTAAAGACAGGTTCTCCGACTTCAACCTGGCTAGGTATCTAATCCACTCTGGAATTGTCTATGTTTCGTTATATGCTATAATTATTTTCGCTGGGAATTTTTGACGCTCAGTGCACGCGACGGTACGCAAATGCTGTATAGTGTAGTGTCATACTTTTCAACACAAAGATATTTTTTACTTGACACGTTTCTAGCACGGTCATAGAGTGCTCTAAGATATGGTGAAGAGACTCCTATAAACTAAATGTAGTAGTTTATGACCTCGTAGCCTAGTTGGTAGTGACCCTGCTATGGAAGCTGAGGTCCTAAGTACGATTACTGGCATATATGAGGCATGTAATTATTTGAACAATAGGTGATATTTGTTCTGTGTATTCCATATCAGCCTATGATTGTGCCAGCAATCCTATGATTGTGTTAACGTTAATTTCTTAATTAAGTTCGTACTAATAATTTTATTCTACAGTGTAAAGTAATTACTTTGGATGTTGATGACTATGAAGGTATAATTACCTGTTTGTAAACGTCACTTATTATACTTATATTTAATTACGCTTGTAATCAACAACATAATGAACATCAAACAACAGCGATAGCTATCTATTAATGATGCGTTTATCCAAGATAAGAAATTGAACGCCTGTAAGTACGACTTTAATTTAATATTTGGTAAAACTGGTGTACTACGACATAAAAAATAACATTGATTAGACTGGATTCAACACGGCCGCTACAAGGCAATCCCGCGTGAGCGGCCGTCTTGCCCTGATGTCCTTCAACAGGCGACGTCCTAAGCATAGGTCCGAACCCCACAGTGGGTGCCCTTAGGACGTTACAAACCCCTACTTGAGAAGTAGGTGTGGAGTTATCACTCCCACCCCGCAAATATGTCTTCTCAGCTGAGTCTTCCCAGGTTCGCCCACCTATCCGCGTGAAGCTGTAAAGGCCGCTAGGACCAACGCAACTCTTCATTAGATAAAAAATGGATTGGATTTAATACGTTTCGTAATAAATGACAATAGCATCATAAAAATATAATTTTTATGCCACTGCAAAAATAATAACGGAAGCTATATACGCACGATCCAGAGTTCCGTTATAATGAGAATGCCTTTACATCTTAAAATTATTTTTAGAAATATTTCCCGATAGTTATAAAAACTCGAAGCTTAAAAAACCAAACGTGAGTAGTTACGTGAGTCTTTAGACAGCAGTTTTCATTCTTATAGCGGCGCGGCGTCTGCTCACGGTAATTCTGGATTAATTCCCACAACTTTCCTTGAAACACTCCGTTCTACTTACAACTTTTACGTTGCGTCTGACAATATTGTTCCATTGAAAGTGGAAGTTTCAGTAAGATTATTATAATAACCGTAAGTTGAATTTGTAACTTAATATAAACTTAATTAAGGCTTGTACTATAAATTTGTCACACTTGATTGATAACCCTTAATTTGGCATCAAAACCATTCCATATGAAATGACCGAAGCTGAAGTAGGCATAAATATAACGTATTAAGCGACACTATGCCACACTTTTGTTATTGCATACAAATATGTGAACTTACTGTACTTGTTAGTTCAAATTCAAATAAATAAACAAAATATCTACGAACTTAAAATAATTGACAAAAAAAATAACCGACACAAAATTAAGTAAAACTCAAAAACTGCTTGTCAGATCTCGCTCAGATTTAAGTGAAAAATTATGACAAGCACCAGCTTTCGATTAAAAAAATAATCATCAAAATCAGTTCACCAAGTCGTAAGTTCTAAGGTAACAAACATAAAAAATACAGTCGAACTGAATACCTCCTCCTTTTTTGAAGTTGGTTAAAAATAAATTCCCGAGTATTAATAATAATAATAATAATAATAATCACCACCTGATTCACGTAGGGGGCGGACACGTGATATGAAATTACTGGCACGGCTAACACGGCACTGGTGACCCATTTAACATGGAGACACGTTCAAAAAGTAAACGTTTAGGGCCGCTTCCCGGGGGCGATCGCCGGGGCACACCTGGAGCTGACGCTGGGTGTTTCAGCATGCGAACCGTCAGCGGAGAGGAGTTGAATAGGCGGGCTCCCTCCGGGTCTCCCGAACATACTACAGCCAACCAATTAGATACCAATAGTTACATAAACTCACCAAACACAATAGACGAACCTTACAGTCCGTCTACAGCATCGTATATCCCATCACCGGGGTCCTCCGTGGATAAAAATTCACGTGGCACACCTACCCCAACCTTAAGTGTTGCGCAGGAGGTTAATGCCTTTTTACCTGCGTCCACTAAGGCTGGGAAACCAAGAATGCGCATGAGCTGGAGTAAAGAAGTAAACATATTTATCATGCGCACTTATTACCACATCACTAAATTAGAGACAGATATGACCACATACAGAAAACAATTACACGAACATTTCTCACGACAGTATCCCAATATTCAAGTATCCGAACAAAGAATCTCAGATCAGCGAAGAACAATAATAAGAAATAAACTATTGACACTAGATATACTAAATCAAATAAAAGAAGAAGTTAGAATAAAATTACAGGAGAACACAAATGCTACAGACGACACATTTAACCGTTGTAATAACTCAGAACCTCACTTAGAAGGACTCTCAACAACTCACCATATATCCTCATCACAAATATTAGCATACACACAAACAACTCATACTTCCACACAAACCGAAAGTGAAACGTTGGTGCTTGTAAATGATATAGATATTCTGATAGAAAATAGCGCTCCCATAGAAGATAAAATACACGAATTAAATAATAAATTAAGGACAGCTCTAATCAAATATTCTGGAATGGATCCAACTGCTCGACCGAAATTGCCAAAATTAAAACATAGTTACAAACTCACTCATTTAGTTAATATATTTAATCAAAAAATTATTCATCAGTTTATTTCAAATGAATCGCGTACTTTAGATATACATACCCTTATTTATTGCATAGCTTTAGTTGTAGCTGAAGAACTTGGTTACAATATTACAGAAAACACTAATAATAATTTTGCTAGACCAAAATCTCTCAATAAACCCCGATGGCAAATAAGGCTAGAAAGAGACATAGATAAACTCAGAGCAGATATAGGTCGACTTACTCAATATATTAACAACAATAGGTCAAAAAAGATAGTTAAGAAAGTAGAAGAAATTTTTAAGAGAAAAATTGTACATACTAGACATGAGAACTACAATAATAAACCTGAAGAATTTCTTGATACTTTAAAACAGAAACTAACATTAAAATCAAATAGACTAAAAAGGTATAACAAAGCACAACAACGAAAAAATGATAATGGTTTATTTATAACGAACGAAAAAGTATTTTACAGAAATCTAGAGAAACCTAAAAATTCCACTTTCTCTACTGAAGATAAAGAAACGCCAACCGGAGCTCAACTAGAAACTTTTTGGTCTGGCATATGGGAAAAACCAGTACAACATAACGAAAAAGCAGAGTGGATTATACAAGAAGAAAACAGATGGAACACAATAGAGGAAATGAGATTCGAATCAATTACAGAGACTGATATAACAATCGTAACATCTAAACTACACAACTGGAAAACCCCTGGTACAGATAGTATACATAATTTTTGGTATAAGAAATTAACATCGTTACATAAATGCTTAGCTAAAAATTTAACAGATATTGTCCTAGGAAAACAGGCTGTCCCTGAATTTATCGCGACAGGCATAACATATATGCTACCGAAAACCACACACACATCAGATCCATCTCAATACAGACCGATCACTTGCTTACCTACTATATATAAGATTCTTACCTCAGCAATAGCTAGAAAAATTAACACACATATTGAGCATAATAACATTATAGCAGAAGAACAAAAGGGATGTAGAAAGGGTCACATGGGATGTAAGGAACAACTGGTTATAGATTCCATCATTCATAAAAATGCCACAGCTAAAAATAGAAACCTACATTGTACTTATATTGATTATAAGAAGGCTTTTGATAGTATTCCCCATTCCTGGCTTTTACAAATATTACGAATATACAAAATAAATCAAAAGATAATTAATTTCTTGCATAACATTATCCCTCTTTGGAAGACTTCCCTACAGTTAAATAACCACAATCAAACAATTAAAACCCGCGCTATATATATAAAAAAAGGTATTTACCAAGGAGATTCCCTGAGTCCTCTATGGTTCTGCCTTGCTCTTAACCCTTTATCGCATCTATTGTACCAGTGTCACGCAGGATACAGTCTTAGCTACGCAACAGAAAAAACAATTACACTACAATTAACTATATAACACATTGTCTACTAATATAAATAACGAATTTAATCGAATATTCAAGCTTAGGTACATAGATATAGCCAAAAATAGTAAATTTAGTGATTGGGCTACTGTAGGTATTTATAAAAGTAGAAACAAAATGTATGACCTCTATGCCGAGAAACAATACAATTTTTCTCCAACTTTCCACGAGCATGTGAAAAATTATTCTAAAATCTTTAAAATCGTTTGCATTCAGGCGAAATCAATGTATATAAAGGACAAAATTATTAACTCGGATGACAAAATAAAAACGATTTGGAATATAATTAGCAGTGAGAACGGTAACGCAAAGTCCTGTGATTTCAGTTACGAATTGTTGATTAATAAAAATATAATCACTGCTGATAAAGACGTGGCAAGCGAGTTTGAAAATCATTTCTGTAACATTCCTATAACGTTAACCCGTTCACTAGCTTCTTCACCGGCGGAAGCACTTTCTATATTAAAAAATCATGTTAATGAATGTAACATTTTATTTGAATTTAAACATATAACCACTAGAGACTTAATTAAAGCATTTCAGTCTCTGAAGGTAAAGAATACAGGTGACTTGTGGGGCATCTCGGTAAAAATAATACAGTATATTATAGATATCATAGCTCCATATTTGGTCGTAGTTTTTAATAAATGTATAGATCTCGGTATCTTTCCAGATCTTATGAAATGCAGCAAAATCATTCCACTTTTTAAAACAGGTGAAAAAACTGATGTTAATAACTATAGACCAGTTTCTGTTTTACCAACTCTTAGTAAGATCTTCGAAAAGATAATGCTGAATCAAATGTTAACCCATTTCAATAATAATAAATTATTACATCCTGAGCAATACGGTTTCACAAAAGGCCGGAGTACAACCGATGCCGGGGCTAGGCTTTTAAAGCATATATTTGAAGCATGGGAAGCATCACAAAATGCCATAGGTGTTTTTTGTGACTTATCTAAGGCATTTGATTGTGTTGAGCACGAAACATTGCTGCTTAAACTTGGCCACTATGGTATAAAAAACAAGGCCCTTAGCTTGATCGCGTCTTATTTGAGTGATAGAATACAAAAAGTAAGCATAAACGATATTAAGTCATCGGGGTCACCGGCTGTGATGGGTGTACCGCAGGGCTCTATATTGGGTCCGTTTCTTTTTCTGGTATATATTAATGATTTACCACATTATGTAAAGAACCAAGCGGATATTGTACTATTTGCTGATGATACATCATTAATATTTAAGTGTGAAAGGAATAAAGTAAATTTCGACGACGTAAATAGTGCTCTTTCGCATGTGTCGCGTTGGTTCACTATTAATAACTTACTTTTAAATGCAAAAAAAACTAAATGTATAGAGTTTGTGCTACCTAATGTTAAAAAAGTCAGCAAATCTCTTAAATTAAATAATGAAACATTGCTTATGGAGGAATCAACGGTCTTTTTAGGGGTGACCTTAGATAGTAAACTTCAATGGGGCCCACATATAACAAATCTCGCGACAAAACTTGGTAGGGCTGCTTATGCTGTTAGGAGAATAAGGCAGTATACTGACGTCGAAACTGCTAGGATAGTTTATTTTGCTTATTTCCACAGTGTTATGTCATATGCCATCTTGCTGTGGGGCAAAGCAGCCAATATAGAACAAATTTTCATTCTCCAAAAAAGGGCTGTTAGGGCTATCTATAAACTTAAGTCTCGGGAATCTTTGCGTGAAAAGTTCAAGGTAATAGGTATACTTACAGTAGCTTCCCAGTATATCTTCAATAATGTAGTTTTTATAAGGAAGAATATAAACGCGTATAAACAAAATTTTGATATTAATAATCGCCAAACAAAAAGAATGTATCAATTACTTACGCCTTCGTTCCGCCTAAGTAAAGTGCAACGATCTTTCATAGGGCTTGGTGTACATTTCTATAATAAAATCCCAAAAATAATACGTGACTTGCCAATAGAATCTTTCAAAAAACGTGTAAAAACACAATTGTTAGGCAAGGGATATTATAGTGTAAACGAGTATTTAAATGACAAAGACGCATGGAAATGATTAGCTCTGCAACCAGTTCCACTCAGAATAGTAAACTTTTGTATGATAATATCTTTTTTGTAATATTTTTTTTAAAAGATGTGCTGAGGAGTTTCTTTAGGCTTTTCTTCTCCTCCATGACAAAGCACCTTCCGAAAAGCCAAAAAATGACGTGCATAAGTGTATCAATGATACCTATATGAATAAAATATTTTGACTTTGACTTTGACTTTGAATAATCTCTCATCTCATTTATATGGATGACATAAAGCTTTATTCAAAAACACAAAAAGAAATGAAAACACTACTTGAAACAACAACGGAATTTAGTAAAGATATTAACATGGAGTTTGGGTTAGATAAGTGCAAAACATTACATATAATAAGAGGAAAAGTTCAACCGGGTGACTATGAAATAGATGAAAATGATAGTATAAAAGCATTGGAAGCGAACGATATGTACAAATACTTAGGTTACAAACAATTGAAAGGTCTGGATCACACACAAACAAAACACACAATAACAAGTGAATATAGAAGACGAACTAACACAATTTGTAAGACACAACTGACTGGGCGAAATTTTATTAAAGCACTAAACACTTACGCTATACCAATACTAACATACTCATTTGGGGTAATAAAATGGACGAACACTGACATAGAGCAAATTGAGAGAAGCACACGAACCACACTAACAAAACATAATTATTTACACCCAAAATCCGCAATAGAGAGGTTAACTATTAAAAGACATCGTGGAGGTAGAGGCTTGATTGACATTCACCATCTCTGGCAAAAGCAAATAAATAACCTTAGACATTTCTTCCAAAATAAATCTCTTGTAAGCCATATCCATAAAGCTATTGTTAAGAATGACTTTAACTACACACCTTTAAACCTAGGCGATTATCAAAATAGTATGACCTTCGATAAAAGAGATCCACAAATACCTAAAATAGAAAACTGGAAAAAGAAAACACTTCATGGGCGACATCCCCATGATCTAGAGCAGACGCACATAGACCCAATAGCTTCAAATAAATGGCTTCATGTAGGGAACATATTTCCAGAAACAGAAGGTTTTATCATAGCCATACAAGATCAGATAATAAATACCAAAAATTACAGAAAATATATAATTAAAGACACCTCCATCACAAATGATAAATGCCGCAAGTGTCATACCCAGTCAGAAACCATCCAGCATATTACAGGTGCATGCACTACACTCACTCAAACAGATTACACACACCGACATAATCAAATAGTTAACATTATTCACCAAAAACTTGCACTAAAACACAATCTCATACAAAATACAAATACTCCATATTACAAATATACTCCACCAACTATACTAGAAAATACGACTCATAAACTATACTATGACAGAGCCATACTTACTGACAAGACTATCTACTGCAACAGACCGGACATTACACTGCAAGATAAATGTAATAAAACCACTTACCTCATAGACATCGCCGTTCCCAATACACACAACCTACAGAAGACTATATCAGAAAAGATTAGTAAATATACAGAGCTTAAAGAAGAAGTCACAAGAATATGGAAGCAGGAGAAAGTCTACATTGTGCCTATAGTACTTTCCACAACGGGAGTTATACCAAAACATCTCTTTCACAGTCTCAAATTAATAGACCTTAAAGACAACATCTACATAATACTACAAAAAGCCGCTATTCTTAACACGTGCAGAATTGTAAGAAAGTTCTTGCAAATAGACGAGAATGAACACCATCACATAACACCGGGAAATTAAATCAATTCACCTCATACTACATTTTACTTGGCCACGGCCCGTAAATGTAGTTACCCCAGTCTTACGTACTGAGAAAAAGGGAACTACCAAAAATAATAATAATAATAATAATAATAATAAGTCTTTATTCTCAGGTATAAACCCATATACACATAAAATTGTGGTTACAATACAAAATTACAGTAAACTTAAAATTTAAAATTTAATATTGTTATTTAGTGTAATTATTGTTATTGTATATTTCTTTTTGCCCTTAACAGATCTAATTGTAAGGAATGCTGAATTATTTGAATTTAATTTTTAATTATTTGAAATTATTTGAATAATGTGTAGTGTGATCGTAGTCACAAGTTTCGAAGGTATGTCTTTGTCTTCGGCGCTTACCGTAATTTGTATCGCTAATATCCCTCAGATAGCACTTCTTGGCAGCCATAACTTGCACTGAGATTTGCAAATCGCATCAGACTCTCTGAGTGATTGCCTAATCTATGTCAATAAATCACTGCGAACTTTGGAGTTTGAGTGAAGATGAATGTGTAAATGAAAAAACTTTGGACATTACTATAATATAAACATCTGATTAAAAAAAAATTTATACGATTGCTGTTTTCAATGTGTCGATGTTGTCGAATGTCGAATTTGATTAAAAATTTGAGAAATATGTTTTGACGTTTTTTTTATTTATTGCCTTCTCTACTTTCAAATAATTTTTATTCATAATGAGCTTGTGGGAAGCTACAAAATCATACTAAAATGAAGAAAATTGGCTGGTAACTACATCATAATTTGGTCACTGATATTATATTATCAGATAGAAGTATGCTTCATGCTTATAATTAGTATATTTGGAATATTACAAACATAGATATACATATACAAAATACGTGCAAAAACACAACCTCTCAACTTGCAGTTGGGTGAAAAGTCGAAATTAACACTCTCTCAGCCATCAAACATGTACGCGTCACGTAAGTAGCTATTACTCTAATTTCCATGCTAACTACAGCTCGGGGCGAGGTGGGTACAGCTGGCAAAATACAAGATTCAATTTGCTGTTAATAGCTAATTTATCTCCCCTTCCTGCCGGTAGGTAAAACTCAAATTGCATAATGATCTCATCTTAATTTTCTTGCTACTGGGGTTTTTCGCTGAATCAGGTGTGTCATTTGCTATGTATCATTAGTCATTAGGTAACTGTGTATTTATTGCACATTTAGATTGTAGGTACTTGTCGCCCAGAATAAACAAACGGTTACTGCTGCATAAATAAATAAATAAATAATGATTCCCTGTGTCGTGGGTGCCATGGACAACACACAAGACAAGGACACTCACACCCAGACCGAGAGCAGAAATTTAAACTCATCATTCAAATTTCCGCCTCGCTGCGAATCGAACCCAGGACCCTTGGCACGGCGATCTGGCATGGTAACCATTGCGCCACGCAGGTCGTCAAAGATATGGTCGAGAGATATGTTCTCTTCTCTTGTTTATAGTTGACTGTTACCTTAAGTATTGCTGATGTTCTTAGGCGACGATGACTAGTTTACTCAATCGGCTCGTTGGCTGGCTTGTCTATATAAAATAGTGTCTCAGACTGGTGGCACGAATATTCATAAATTAGGTATCACAAACACACCGGACACGAAGCAGAACCCAGGAGACTTACCGAAGTAATATTAGCCTGTAATTTATCTTAAACCCTGGCTCGTACATGACGCTAATTAATCAAGACAAATTAATGTGCTTGTGGAAATAAAATTTATGGAAACTTTACAATTGGTTCTGCTTTAGCTGATATGATACCTGATGAATATAAAAGAAGTCAAAACGAAATTTATTCAGAAATAAATGACATAGTTAAACTGAATTTCATCGTACCAGCTACCGTGAACTAAGTTGCAAAAATCGTCGAAAATCTAGGATAGATCCTCACACTGATTCCAGCATTGACGGTATTAGTACTAAATCTGTCATACTGTCGGAAAAATATTATCGTTCATGAATTCACAGCATGATGTATTAACTTGTTTCTTATACCCATAATCCTATCCCATGGATTATATATAGGCTACTTTTTATCCCGGAAAAGTTTAGGGTTCCCGCGGGATTTGTAAAAATCGATATCCACGGGCATGTAAATCTTAATTAATTAATTAAACATTTCGTTTCGAAACCACTCTACCGCAGGTGAAGCCCAGGGAAAAGCTAGTTTATACAATAAATTACCAACTAACATAAAAAATGCTAAAACCATGTATAGTTATAAAAAGTTATTAAAGTCACATAACTATGCCTATGATATATGATCACATATATTAGAAAGATAAAGTTTAATTTATTTTTTTATACCTTATTGTAGTGTTAAAGGAAGACTATAGTGTTGAGTAAGAAAGGAGAAGAATGAAAGATAGAAATACAGAGAAGATAATTTTTATTGACTTTTCCTGGAGGTTAAAAGACAAATCGATGGGTCCTACGTGTAAGGGCCGAACCAACAAATTGACCATTTTGACTTTTTTTTGTAAACGCGATGTTATTAATTAGGTGAGCTTTTAAAAAAAGTAATTTCTGTATTTCTATACACTACTTTTTATTAAAGTATAAGGGCTTATCTAGCATAAAGTAAAACGTACAAGGTACAAATAGTTATTTGAGATTTATACGCGAAGAGTTCGACCGCGCGTTTGTTTATGTTTTGGGCAAATCTGTTTTTGGATACTTACACGTCAAATGGAGTAACGGCCGCGTTGCGATGATTGCAAAATCCTTATTAATGTGATAATACGTTCAATGAATAAATAAATAATAGATAACTTCAATTATCGATGGGTCCTATGTTTGGCCCATAGCCAAACTAACAATTTGATGAGGATAATTATGATGATGATGACGATTATGATGTTGCTAAGTTTAGTTAAGACCGAAATTTAGTTAAATTAGTATTAGGAAATGAAAATTATAGTGCCAAGAGTAACGATTACAGATAGAACCATAAGGAGTTACTTTCTATTTCTGCGTATAAAAGCCAAAGATATACATTGGCCTTTGTCAGAGCTTAAATATTACCTATTTATTCAATCACGCAAAACGACTCACTGGATTTTAATGAGTTGTGCCACAGTGCATGTATTGTACATAATGTATCTGCATTCTGCATATATATGTTATCTTCAGTATTACCACTTTTACGATACCTTTACCAAATTAAACACCTTATCATTTAAGCAAAATTATTTTTTTCTATTTTACAGCACATGGATTTTTATACCATAATTTTTTGAAGACACATTTCAATTTCTTTCTAGAGAATTTTCAGAATATAGTCTTAACCCTAGATCACTAATCATTCGTCTCACAGTCGACCGGCACCTGTCGCGTTCGATGTTTAGGGATGTTCACGACACTTTCTCGCCCCGCCCCTCTCAGTACCTTCCTTATTAGCTAATTAGTGACCCCTACAGAGAAGACACGGATGCACGCTTCCTAGTTTCGGAGTTATAGCAAAATAGTCGACTCACAGACGAATGTGTAGTGACTACGCGTGAAAAGTGAACGAAGGTATGTTTTTGAATAATCGTATTTTTTTACTTTTTATTGAGACATATTTATAATAAATATTTTACAATACTTATTGTTGATAGTTTATCTATACTTTTTTGCTAGTAATATGAACTGTTTCCTTATGAAGTCTTTGTGATAATACGAAGTAAAAAAATTAACCTACCTTTTTTTTGTTTTAGATGAATTTAGAAATGCGTGGTTAATACCTATGTCATCTATGTATCTAGCATGGTGAGGCTGCGTCAAAAACTATTAAAACGAAGAACTTTCATTCAAAAAATGGCAGATGACCTAACTGAACCATGGTTGCTGGAGCGGTACAATACAGCAAATTTGAGGATAAATATTAAAACATAAATAAAAGATATTCTAGAAATCGATGATGTTTCTCCTAGTACGTCGCAAGCACAAACAAATAAACACAAAATATGCGGATTTTTACCATATAAAAAACGCAGAATGACTAAATACTCATGCCACTCATGCAGAAAGGCAATTTGCGGTGAGCACACATCTCCTACATGTAATAACTGCAAAGATTGAACTAAAACAACCTTCTTATTTATTATAATAATATTTAGAAAACCAACTTGCCTATGTTATTAATTATTTCATTTAAATATAACAAATAAATAAAATACATGCATTTTAATTTGTTCGTCTGTAAGTCGAATGTTTAGTGTCAGAGTTACACCGAAATATGTTTAGTGATCTAGGGTTAAGTAAATTACAGTTATAGTTTTATGACTAATATAATAATCGTGCGTAACTTTGTTTCAGTGTAAATCAACCCTATTCAGA
This sequence comes from Thymelicus lineola, assembly GCA_963932265.1. Taxonomy (NCBI): domain Eukaryota; kingdom Metazoa; phylum Arthropoda; class Insecta; order Lepidoptera; family Hesperiidae; genus Thymelicus; species Thymelicus lineola. Next base: position 10,674,777 of record OZ010696.1, on the reverse strand, counting down.
GGATAAGTTAATCTAAAGTATCGTGTATTATTTGAGAATTTAAACACACGTTCAATCCAAACACGGACCGAATCAAATATTTGTCTTCAAACTTGTGTCCACTGGGTATTATAAAACTTGGTGCAAAAGGCAATAGACGAGATTGGCTCTCAAGTCCGAGTGAAATGAATCGGAAAAAATTGAACATACATAGTGTTTCATAAGCCTGATGGAAGAACGTTATGCGAAGCCTTTTTTTTTGTTTTTTAGCAATCAGATAACGAGCAGTCCCTTTGATTGCTGCCATCGCTAACATGATACTAGACTTGTTTATTAACCCCTATAACTTACGTGAATTTCCACGTAACAGCTTTATGTCTAAACAAATAAATCATGGGATTTATTCAGCGAGAGAAACTCAATTTAATGGGACTGTAGGTCCAGCGGCACGCGATAGGAAGCGATAAATTATTCCGACGTGGGCCCACTAATAAATAAGAATGAGGAGAATTAAAGAAGTGGGCACGTGGAGGCTCAATGACAAATGCTTCTCGGTTCCACCGAAACTTGAAGCAAATCACAAGAGTAAAATTGCGTACAGAGGTTCAACTTCATTATTAATATTTTTTTACGGAAATAGCCGACTAATGAGCTGACAATCCACCTGACAGTAAGTGGCTAGTATCACTCATGGACATCAGCGATACCAAAGGCATCACTGATGCGTTGCCGGCTAAGGAGGAAGGAAAAGAAAAAAATATAGAAATAATATTAATATATACTTTTGTATTTATTTTTCACTGGCGGAGCGATGTCGTAAAAACACTGAGCTGAGTTCTTCTAGAGTCAAAATTATCTGACTCTTATTTTACAAATCCAGACATGTATGAGTTGCGTTGACGATAGGAAGTTTATGGAACATTTTGGCAACGTAATGTAATGTTAGAATGTTACGAGATTAGGTAGTTATCGTGCATTTACAAGATTCAAAGATTTGTAATTTACCACCATAATAATTATGCTTATAGGTTGAGCATAATTAAGTTCAGTTTAACCTGAAACAAACATCATAAGCAGGGGAGGTAACCAAAATGATAAATGATAAATAAGAATGATAAATATGTTACAAATAGATCCGCGAGAACTTTGTAAGAAATGACTTCTGTACGAACATTTAGTCTATATGAAATCTCGGAATACCCTCAAAGTTATTCCTGCCATCCGTTACATTTATTTGGGTCGAGAGTTTAATGAAAATGATAAAAATATTCAACAGCGTCGGCTTACTGTATAACGTTTTCAATGTTAGACTTATTATGAGTACCTTATTCATGTTCGTACGTTTGTCAAAAGAAACATTAACATCATGCTTTTTTTTAACCTAACCAAGCCTAACCTAACCTAAACTAGGTTACAAAAAGAAAAATACAGGTACAGCGTCTGCACTGCAATAACTGCTACAATTGCGTACACTAATTGTACAGATACGTAAACAAAAAATTGGTACACTAAAAACAAAATTACTTTCAAAGATCATATTTTACCTGAAGTGAAACATGAACGGGTTATTAATATAAAAGGTTAAAAATGGTAATTAAAAAAAATATTTAACGTTTGTGGTCGATCCAGTTGTTTGTATATTTGACGAATTGCCGGCACCGTTCTGAAAAATATTTAGGACCCTCATTTTATTTATTGTTTCATACTTTTAAGTTTTTTAAATTTATTTTGGCACTCCAGGAAATAAAAATAAAATTAGCAAGAAAATAATTCCATAATAATGTAATTTTTACTGATTGCTTTGTCATAATAATAACATCATGTAAAAAAATTTACCGAATCTTATTCTGTAATAAAATCTTCCATTTGATTTTACATTCTTATATCCTTTTCCCAGATTTAATTCTCAAGTATCTAAATGTTTTATTCTAAATTAGCTTAATTATAATAAATAATAATAATAATAAATATATAATATCCAACCTAAACTATGACGGATGGAAGATCAAAGTATGGCAATTAATTCTTTCAAATAATTTAAAATGTTTTACTTAACTTCACTTTTCAATCAAGGCGGCAACTTCAGAATCGAAAAATTGGTATTTTTATACACAAAAAGGATCAGATTTCTAATTTCCGGTATTTTGATTAAAAATACTGAAAATAGGATATCATAAAGTTGTATAACGAAATTTTATTTTATAGATTTTGGAGTAAATATGATAAGCTCTAAGGTGCCGAATCATTGAAATAAAATGAAATGATAATTTATTTGCATAATTTGTGGTTACAAAATGGGTTCAGTTGGTTGTCGAATATCGCTAACATTTGCCAAGAATAGAGGCATTAGCAAGGCGTTAGCTTAGAAAAATATATATTTTCCACACACGCAATCAATCACACTCGTACAAGTTTCTGATTGAATAAACTCATCAAAAACCGTTGTAGCTGAGAGCGATATATTTTTTGAATCAGGCGTTTTCTTTCTTTATCGAAAGACAAATGCAGTGCCCTGGAAGCGACTAATCGACAGCAATAATATGGACATGTCTCAATCATAATATTTATTGCTTTTTAAGCTAATTTAATGACTTATTTGTTACATATAAACATTTATGCTTTGGATTGTATGAAATGTTTATTTGGACAAAATATAATACAAATATATTACTTATACAAAGGGACAAGACCTCGTGGCAGATCACCGATGCGCTGGACAGACCAGATTAAAGCTGCTGTGGACGCCCCCGTCCACGAATGCACACGAAGAGCAGCGATTCGTGAAGAATGGCGGCGAGTTGTGAGGCGTGCCACAAATACCGAATGACCACGACCACTCTGCCAAGAGTGCAGCAACTTAGAAGAATATTACTTATAAATTAAAAATCACTTTAGCCACCTAGTCAAAAAATCAATAAAACAAACTGTCTACAGTTGATACTTGGCAAGCGATAAATCCCACTTATCACATAATCGAGTATCGAATAACATAAGTACTCGTGCCAGCTTTGTTTAATTATTAAATCATCTAAATCTTTGCTGTAATTTATTTACTTACGTGTTTTATTACTATTTACTATTTGTATATTTACTACTAACTAACTGTACCCACTTCGCTGGGCGTCAAAGATTTTTACTTGTGATGAAGCAAACATATTATTAATCACAACCAAATACAGCCTATGTCATAGAAGAATAATGTAGCTTTCTATCGATGAAAGAATTTTGGAAATCGGTCCTGTAGTTTTTGAGTTTATTCGTTACAAATATACAAAAATACAAATCTTTTCTCTTTATGATATTAGAGTAGATAACTTCGTATGGTTTATCCACATTACTCCTACGAATGAGTTGTAACTTATGGTGAGAAAAATACGGCTGTTTTCTCGCGCAACGATTATTAATCAAAGGCGTTTGATAGAAGAAAAATATGATTTCCCCCCTAAGTAGAAGGTCGTCTCAGTGTTAAAGTGACGCTCTGTACGTTATAAATGATGGCGAGGATGAAATGTACAGACAATTTATAGCTAATTTATGACGGTGTTAAAAGTTATATTATGTTAAAATCTTATTATTAATATTACCTTCCATTACTGCTGAACTGCGTGTGTATTTGTGTGCGTGTGTGTGTCTGTTTATGTGTGTGTGTGTAGCTTTTAAGTGTACCAGTTACAATGTTTATAAAAGTACACAATATAATACTATGAAGACAAAAAAATAAGTTGTTGATTATTAATATAAGTACGTTTATTCATATCAACTAATAAAAATTATACATTATATTAATGGGTGATTTCATTTCCATTTTATTGTGCAAAACTAAATTTCGACTTCTTGGTGTAGTCACGTCACTGGAAAATTGCTATTCACGCTACCGCCTAACACAAAATATTTTATTTTCTTTTAGAGGAAAGTAAAAAAAAACATATTCCCTCAATTTCGCTTCAAATCACGTTTAAAATGAATATTGTCTCTGTTGAGATTATTTGCTAACTATTACGAATATTCATATATTCGTATTCGTCTCTCACGGATTATAAAACTGTGTTAATATTTTGTCTTCTGGTTTATTGTACAGAACTAGAGCGTATATTTCAATACCGCTTTAATTGTGTTAAAAGCTTTCGTTCCAAGCTAACTCTAGTGGAATTATTGCGCAATGATATACTAACGGTTGAAAAGGAAAATAAACATAAATGAAATGTAATGTTACTGTAGTTTGCGGAAACAAATAAAAAGTGTGTAGTATGCTTTATACTAGTTTATACTTACGGTATAAAACAAACTGTTTGTTCGTCCAATCGCAATATTATCAAAAATACGAGAATTTTTGTGGTTTTAGTTCACAAATATATCGAGACTAAATATAAAAGTTACACTAAATCTAAGTTTTTGTGTTTTAAAATCACGATGAACGGATATTTGATGTGGGAATTTATTTTGACTATGGAACCCTAACTTATTTTGACTCCGGTGTCTACGAAAAAATTAAAAAGTATTGTAAAACGGCTAATGTTACGATTGATTTGACACAATTATTTTTGTTATAGTAGTTATATATGTGTAAGTATATAGTAAGTATGGTAGTAGTGTGTGTATATAGTAAGTATGGTTTTTAGATCCCTCCCTTTGTGTGGAAACTTTAAACAACCAACATAGTCGTCTAAATGAACACTGAATCAGTAAATTATACACGCGAAATTACGCGAAAAAGGGGACTACACTGTAAACCAGCAGCCGTGGTTGGTTCCTAGCCGCTCCATGGCACAGGCTGAGGGTAGTCCTTTTTCGTCAGGTGACATATTACCAGCTAAATTTTTTATGTTTCATGTCACGCAATAATTTAGTAAGGTCACATTTTGTTAGTAATTTTTCTCACACCTTTGTTATAACCTTGTACTCCCTGGAACTACGTTATTTTCATGACGAAATAAATGTTTCTTTCTTTCTTTCTTTCTTAAATTAAAACTGAATTTTTAATTAAATTCGTATCGGCACAACGATTGTATAGTTAGTCAGTTTAATGGTAATTACAGTTACAGTTTGCTGCATAATAAAACTGTAATTGCCGCACGTTAGATGCTCCTGAAACAGAAAATTATAGCTTAAACAAGGGGCTGAATTCCTTCGTTTTGTTCGAACTGCATTCTCTGGCACTACCCGAGGTTTCGGTAATTATTTTTAGAGGAAAGAGGATAGACATTAACATTTTTATTTTTAAAAGATGTTCTGAGGAGTTTCCTTACAACTTTTCTTCTCCTCCATGACAAAGCACCTTTCCTAAAAGCCAAAAAATGACGTGCATAAGTGTATTAGTGATACCTATATGAATAAATTATTTTGAATTTTGAATTTTGACGGACAGAACGGAACGGAGGCGATATATAGGTTTGGGGTTAGAGGTTGTTTATTTGTATGCATGTCTGTTACCGTTTTTTATGAAAACTACTGGACCGATTTCATTGCGGTTTTTTGCATTCAAAAGGTATTATTATAGAGCAGGTTCATAGATATATTTTATGGCGGTAGACCACCAGGGGGCGCTACAGTAGCCTTATAATTGTTAGCTACGGTAGGGATTTTATACTTTTTTACATCTAGCGCGGGTTCTTTCAAAATTTCTAATTTTGTGAGTATGTAAGGTAATTAGGCCAATTGTGATTATTCTGTTGTCATTGTTTACATGCTTGATTCTCCAATGGATATCTGGCTTGATTCTCCGTCACTGCATGTTCAATGTAATCGACACATAGGTGACCATATGATTTCATTTAGAGGATTGTGGTTTACCCAACGCAATCCATGTAAATCGATTACTGGACGAATTATTATAAGACATTAAAGTATGGAATTGTAACCCATATATGATAGGCAACACACGTAACATATTCTTTCCCAGAATAAATTATCTCCATATCGAATTGTATCATAATTAGCTCAGTGTTTTGGTCGTGAAAGCGTTACAGATAAAGATACATTTGAATTTATAACAGTAAATATTTTAGAAGTTTGATTTATGTCCATGTTTGTGTTATGTGTTTTATTTTTCACCATAATTTTAATACGATATCATTTATTGTGAATACCTAGTAAAAATCTTAATGTCTTATTATTCCTTAATGACATCGATAATATCTGCTTAGATCAGGTAGAGCTCATAGCTTTAAACCCGCCTTTTATACCATCTTTATCTGGTATAATAAACAATTTATAAACAAAAGAGTATAATTTTATAAAATATTCAAAGTTTATTCAATCTAATTTTATTAAGTAGAAGGTGGTTACTTGGAAGATAAAGTAAGATTCCGCGCGGGAGTTCTGCACAGAAAGAGTACACAAAAAGTCTAAAAGCTTTTTGGATAAAAACGTAACCCATCCACTCGCAAATATACAGTAACTGGGATTTATCGTAAAACAATGCAAGATTGTGGGTGCCAGAGTCGTTAATTTGGTCGCTTCACAAACATAAATACAGGCACAGCGTATATTTGTCGTGGTCCTTTCCAGAATAATGGCTTTAGCTGAACAATTAGGTTGTTTTATGGTTGAATATTTTACAGCAGAACTTCAAAATAGTAGAATGACGTGCTCATAAATAGTTGTTAGTTTAAACAGTAAGTTGTTAATAAATATAATATGTATGTACGTCTGTAAGGCCACACTGAATTTATCATTAAGTAAAGTTAGATATCTTTCTTACTAACGGTAATTCGACGTTGAAGTTAAAGGACCGTAATGAAAATAGCTTATAGCGAAGTGTTGCATATAAGTTCACATTTCAATATTTTTGTATTAGTTGAGTTGAAGTGAATTTGATGTAGATTTGTTGTATGCGAATTCCTAGTGTTGATTATCCGGTTAGCCGCAAAGTGAAATGTTTACTTAATATGGATCTTTTATATCCTACCAGTTGATTTATTTATATTCGTATACTTATCATGAGTTTACGAACGGTTGTTACAATCTAAAGTCTTAAACAATAAATAATTCAGGTTTACATACAATGAATGCACAACTAATTAAACGTTAAAAAACTTTCGTTTCGAATAAAAAAAGTAAAAATTACAGACAAAAATCAAAACTAAAGTAACGATAACAACAAATGAAGTGTATAGAGTTTAATTTTAGGTACACTTTTAAATATGAAAACGTATTAAAAAATCTACTTAAAATGTCGAATCCAGAATCTAATAAAAAGTAAATTAAAATGTCGAATAAACTACACTTAAAACAATAAAGCTTAGTCAATCTTGAAATAGGCTAGGAGCCCATTAAGTTTCTCGAAGAACCTTAAGAAGCTTGAGGTGGTTCAAACAGCTAACAAGATTATTAACAATGATATTATAAGTAAAAAAGAGGTAGATATGTCACTAGCGCGCTGAAGATGAAGATCGTAACAGTGGTCAATTGACCTCTGTCTGCTCGTAGTCGCTCTGTCAATACAAGACGATACGCACGCTTTTGTTGTCAGAAGTGCTTGAGATTTGACATACAACATTAAAATGACTTCGTGTATTATTGTAGTGTGATTGGTGTACTAAAACAAAAGATAAACGTGTGTATGTTGTAGCTCTTTTTGGAACTGATTTTTTGGTTGACTTGTAAGGGCATGACGTATCTATAGTTTTTTAAACATCATTGCTTATTAATAACAGATTTATCTACAACAAGTAACCCGCCCTCGTTTGGTTTCGTGTACCTTAAGGTGACATCTAAGTATATAAAGTCATACACAAAAAATTCTAATCCGATTGACAATTCCAGAGATTCCAGAGCATGTTCAAACGAACAAACAAACATGCAAAAGACTCTTCTTCTTTATTATATTCGTATCCATAGCAGACGAACCATCGAAAGGTGAGAAACAGGGGTTTTCTCCATTGAAGTATAATGTCATAGAACAGACATCTGGAACAAAATGTGTGTCCCGCCCGGGAGGTTCGATTTTCAAAATTGAGCTCCGGTTCTCCTTTCAAAATCGAACGAATCTATTGAAGATTGAAGCCACGTGGCGCCAATGTATTGGGACATACGTGGTGTTCGCGGTGTCTGTTCTATACGCTAGTAATAATATTTCAATGGTTTTCTCCCATTAACATCCAAATGATCCATCGCTTAGACTTGAAGTACTATTCCTAGCGTATGCTTCAATGTCGCTTAGTTACTTTTTTAACGCATTTTGATTAATATAAGTCTGGGCTCTCAAGTCCTATCAATAAGAGGATTTATAATTCCCTTGTCCATAATCCGTAACTTGTTTGTGCTTTTCCAGCAATAAAAAAAATACCAATTTTGTAAGGAGTTTCCATTCAATTCAGCAAATAACGAAGTAAATAACAATGGTTTTAAAAACCAGGTCACTCACACCTAAATAAACAAATCTTGTGTTGTCTATTGTCGTCCCGAATAATTTCGTTCCAGCCGCGCCTCTGAAAATATTTTTTCAGTGGTATTTCGCCCACTGCAAATATTATTCATGAGAAGTATTATTTTGGAAAATAATTTCAAGCATTTCAAACACTTTGGAGAAAGAAAAGCAAAGAAAATATTTGGTGTTCGATACTGCATTGCTATCTTAATTTATTAAAGAAATTATCTTTGGTCGTAATTAAATGGTTTATTTTAATAATTATTTTATCAAGACTTAATTGCGTACTTGAAATGTTTCTACCCTGCTGTTGGCAAATTTATATTATTAATTAAAATATTAAGAAACATAATATTGGAAAATTTCTATGGTAATGGAAAGATGTAAGCGTCTTGGATTGCCTTAAAATTTGACTATTGGCCTCAGATTAATTAGCTTAAATAGTAGTTTTCAAAAAGTATTTAACAAAGTATAACATATATATATTATATTTAGTTATAAGATCTACATGTAAGTTTATTTAGATTTATATTAATTTATTCTCTTTATGTATATAAATATATGTAATGATAAATGAAATAAATTTATATGGCAATATTTAATTTGAATGTTGTTAAATTGTGGTTTTGGTCAAATAGAGTATTTTTATAAATGATTTTTTCTCCCATTGATTTTTTTTATTTTGATGTATTTTAACAAAGCGTTTTATATTATTACTACTACATAAAATATTTTATACATATTATTATGACATATAAATGACAGATGGATTGCTCTCCATTGGGCCCTGCTGGTCTGTTCGATAAATCAAAAAATTTTATATTAATATTTCCTTATGAGGGGAATCGCTTCAAGTAATTGAGAGAAATGAAAGTTTAATTGTGTTTTAAATTACGAATATAATTTCAATTACTCACTCCGCTTAAAATGCTACGTAAAACCATTTCATAAATAATCGGAAGCGGTCTCGGATTTCTGAACGTTATTTCGATATTTTCAACGTATTATTAAACGAGACGATGAAGAAATTATGACACCAACCACATCCTTGGATGCTAATTGTATTTGGAGATCTGGAATAATATTTAACATTAGTAACGCTTTGCTTTGGTTTTCGTATCCATCCCTTATTTTTTTTATATTGCCCATGTTACGCAGAAACAATAGTGGGCGTTATTGGTGAAAGAATTTTTGAAATCAGTTTTTGAGTTTATCTATTAAAAACAAAGAAATAATCAAAACTTTCCTCTTTATATTAGTTAAGATAATCATCATCATACATTTTACTTAATAAATTAACAGTATCCGGACGTCCCACACTCACAAGGAAATCCACATGGCTTAACCTTTCCAAGCGTTTGTAAGCTCATCGCTCCTCTGGTGGAGGACAATTTTTAACCGACTTCAAGAATAGGAGAAGGTTCTCAATTCGACTGTATTTTTTTTATGTTTGTTACTTCAGAACTTTGGACTGGGTGAACCGATTTAGATGATTTTTTTAATCAATTTTTTTTTGTCGTGTGGTTCCACATAAAGAACGAGATCTGACAATGGTATCTATGTCAAAAGCATATAAGTCTTAAATTTGCATTAAGGATGCGGGAGATAAATGGACGAATAACTCAATATCGCGCCAGCCGATTTCGATGTTTTTTTTAATGGATGTACTTCATTTGAAGTCGGTTATTTTTTTGTTAAAATCTTAGATTATATTACCAATACATTGCTGAAATGAGGAGGGCTGAGGGCAATACTCTCTTATTGCTTTCTAAAGTCCCCAAGTGATAGTATAGTTTTGCTGTGCGCTAAGCCAATTTTAATGGCGTAAAGCTGGCCATACACGATTAAGTATACTTGTCAAGTTTGCAGCGGACTTGATGTGGAATCCAGTAAACTTGACGGTGTATGGCTATCTATGTATGGAAGATCACTCATGTAAACTGGATGCCGCATCAAGTCCGCTGAAAACTTGACAAGTATACTTGATCGTGTATGGCCAACTTTATCATGGCTTCTTTCTTAAAAGTAAAAATTACAAAATATTTTAAATGTGAAAGTTTATGAGGTTGTATGAATGTTTGTTTACTTTGTATACTAAACTTGTAAGTAAGTGTTAAATATAAATGTTTGAAATGAAAACAATGTAAGTGAGCAATAAAAATGAAAGTGCAAAAAACAGATAAAAACGAATGAAAACAAAATAATGATCGTATATTAAAAGGCAAAGGGATAAATTATGGTAATTTGTCGTAAACGCAGATCTCATTTCGGTTGAGAGCGTTTCAAGCTGTGTAAATCAAAAGCATTTATTACAATTTTATGAGAATACTTTGTCTTAATGATTTCTCAAGTGTGAATCAGCACGGGTGAGTCTAGATAATCTAGATTGTGTAATAACTATTAACCTAACATTATAGTTAATGCTTGACCATAATCCCAGCTGATAGTAAGCACAGTTTTGGACATTAGCGATACCAAAAGGTTCACCGATGCGTTGTTGGCCAAGAAAGAGGGAATAAAAAGAAAGAAACAACTGGCTCTCAAGCTCCCAGCTGAAACCAAGTCATTTGGCAGCTCGCTCAAGCAAGAGGGTGGTAGCTATCTAGGCAGACCCTACAGAGAATTAATAATAGTATTATAGAACTACTAGCTGACCCGGCGAACTTCGTATCGCCTAACAATTGATCAGTTATCGACCGGAGAGGAAAAATGATTAAACTACTAAAATGGCTATTAAAAAATATGGGTTGATTGTAGAAGGGTGAAAATTGAGGATTGTATGTATTTTTGTATGTTGTATCATAAAAAAATAGAAATTAAAAATTTTGTCTAAAAAATAAATAAAAAAATTTAGGGGGATGAAAAATAGATGTTGGCCGATTCTCATAGATACCGGATAAGCACAAAAAATTTCATCAAAATCGGTCAAGTCGTTTCGGAGGAGTATGGCAACGAAAACTGTGACACGAGAATTTTATATATTAGATTAGAATCAATATTATCAATATAATACCTCCGAGGGACTCTACCACCACCGGGCCGGATTTAGTCATCTCTTACGATAACCATCCGACGTCCGATTGGGGTTAGGATTCTAACTATTCTAAGCCACCCCAATGCTGGGTGCATTGCCCTTACTTATCCTTAGGTATCCCATGTTGTAAAGATTAATTTAACAGTACATGTAGGATTTATTACTTTAAGGAAATAAAAGACCACTGAATTCGTATATGTTTCTGGTAAAGCAATTTCTTTGAAGAACGTTTAAGAGTACGAGTACATAAACTGTTCCATTTAACTTAAGTGTTCGGCGCGGCGGGTGCGGTTTAAAAGGTGAAATTGTTTTACTGATAAGATGTGGGTAAATCTTTTAAAATTTTTAAATATTTAACTAAGTACAACGAAATAAATAATCACTTCGATTTTTTATATGTAACATATAAATGTTGGAGTTAATTTAAATATGTACTAGCTGTGCCTCGCGGTTTCACCCGCGTTAATTTGTGGAAAAACTAACACAATAATTCTCGCAACATACCTGCCGTATAATGTGTAAATAGTGTAACAAACATATTATGTACCACTATGTATTAAGCCTTGTCTGAACTACATCATTTTGTATTGTAAAATAAAGTGTTTCTTTCTTTCTTTCTTTCTTTCTAGTTAAGCATGTTACATTAAATTTCAACTTCCGTATGTTTAAAGCCTTGCGTATTCGGTAGTATCGAGCATGTAAGATTCAGTGTGCTAAAAGGCTCGAGTCTAAAATTTAGACTCGATTTAGACTCTAATTCGAACAAAGACCGAGATTTCATCAGTGACTTGAGCATTTCAAAGGACTGAATCTAAAAAAACATAGTGAGCGTTCAGCTATCACTAATTCTACATAAAAAAAATACCCAAAAAATAGTGTCTATACTACTAGTCACATAACCAACTGAACTGTATCTAAACATTTATATCAAAATCAGCCTCTTTTCCAGAACTCAATTTCTTAAGAATTCCATCATTAGCACTGGAAACGTTAAAAAAAATTTTCCTATATTTTTTAAGTCAGTTTTATCACATAATACATAAAAGTACCTATTGGTTTTTAAAAAGGTTATTTTCAAATCGAAATTGAGACTATCTTAGTAGGCAGGGTTACTATAGCAACAAAACATAAGCTATTAACATAAAACAACGCTATGAATGTTTTAACAAGTCTCATAGCATGCTTATTGCTCGTTGGAAACCACACTAAAGTCATAACGACACATCCTGCTCTTTCAATTGCTGTATTAACCCTCATTTAGCCCAATTTCGAGTTAATTATTCGGTCTTAATTTGTTTATGGTTGAAATTTTAATGTAAGTCGTAAATGTTGTTATTAAGGTTTATAGTGAGGCTCGGTATACGAGACATTATCCCTTCTCCATTAATCGCAATATTTTAAGTTATACCTCTTTAGCGATTTATTGTGCTAAAGTTACAGAAGTATATCACAACAAAGTAAGTATAATTCAAAGTTGCCAAAAAGGTCGAGAATGTCAAAAAATCTAAGAAACAAGGTTGTTTTTTCATTAAACAAAAAAAGAAATAAGAAAGGGCGTGCAGATATACCTAGTTATACCTAGACACGTACAAAGACAATTTTTTGACAACGTACGAGTACCTAAGTTTTTTTTGGAAATATATGTATAAAAACTATTTTTGATATTTGTTTTCTGCAAAAAATTTATTTTTTGACATTTTTAGCATTTTTTTATGGAAATAGCCGGCAAACGAGCTGACGATCCACCTGATGGTAAGTGGCTATCGCCGCCCATGAACATCAGATCAGCAACACCAAAGACATCACCGACGCGTTGCTGGCCAAGAAATAAAGAAGAAAAAGAAAGAAATTTTGACCTTATCAAAACATGTTTGACATTTATACCGCTGTGTTTAGTAAATTGGTCCAACCATTTTGGTATTCAGAAACTTTGGTATTCATGTACAGTCCCCTGCTAAGAAAAGTAACCCATCTGTTTGTAAATATATATACGTACAGCAACGTATGTATCTGTTGCCTTTGATACAACCTTGTACGACGTCGTCGTGTGACGTCACACCATTCATTCATCGTGGCATAGGTATAGATTGATCTTGCGCTATTTAACAAAATATGTGGGTAAGTCAAAGTTTTTTTGAAATTCGTTTTTTGTTTTCTTGGAAATTTACAGTTCCAAAGGTTACGCTCGTTAGCTTCCGTATTTCTGTATTCCGTATTCTATATTATCTAGAAAATCATGGTTCGATTAACCGTTTTCTTGAAAGCCAAGATAAGTTCTTTGGGAACAAAATCGAGGCATCAGGATGATTGTCAGAAAGCTTGGTGTCCAGGTTATTTCACTAACTAATCATTATACTTAATACATAAAATATTAATCACCATTATTTAGAATAATTAGTTTAATATTTTTTATCGTGAATCACTCACACATAAATTAATGATTGTTCAAAATATCGATGTTTTACATTTTAACTTTCAACATTTTTTAAATATTTTTACGATAAAATATAAATAAATAATAAGACATGGTGTAAAAATTATTACGATCGATTCAGTTACTGATTCTGAACAAACTACTTTCAGGTGTCGTATATACTAAGAATAACGTATATTAATAACTTAAATCACAGTCTTAAATCAAAAAATAAAACAAACAAAAACAACTAATTAAATATTAAAGTTTTCATGACAGGATTCGAACCTCAGACTTTATGAATAAGACCTGTGTGTCTTCCTCTGTGCCACCCTAATGGTGTGACGTCACACGACGTCTCCCTTATCGATGCTTATTTATGTAAACAGCCGGCAAACGAGCTGACGAAAGAAATAAATAATTAATTAAAAAAATTATTATTAAATAAATAATTGAAGATTATATTGAAGATCGACAAAGTTAAGCAACAGCGGGCGCGGTCGGCGGTAGTTGGATGGGTGACCGCTAGTGGGAAACAATCTTGAGCGTTTCCGTGCTTTGGAGGGCACGTAAAGCCGTCAGTCCCGGTTGTTATCATTAGATAACACTCGTTAAGCCATGTCGGAGGCCCTCGGGCGGTTTGAAAACTTCCGACACTCGGGTTGGCCACTAACCCCTCCACCGATCCGCACTGGAGCAGCGTGGTGGAGTACGCTCTAGGCCTCCTCAAATGGAGAGACCCGTGCCCAGTAGTGGGCCATTAATGGGTTGAAGCCAAATAAATAATTTCTTGACTTCTTGTCAATCGATCACATAAATTGAAAGTGAAATGTGTAATAAAATATAAATTGTAATTTAGCCGCATCGAAGAGACAAAAACCAGTTTCCGCAAAAACAGGTCGACACGTAGCTACAAGATCGTATCAAAGGCAACAGATATGTTGCTGTACGTATATATATGTATTTACAAACAGATGGGTTACTTTTCTCAGCACGGGACTGTACAATATTTCTTTACTTTTTTCATTTCATGTATACAAATATATGTACACCAACTATTAAAAAAGAACTAGTTTTTGCTATTATAAATTTTGTTTTTATAAAATAGTAACTCTTGTAGCCGTTGGTATTCGAATCATAATAATTGGAATTAATAAATATTCATCTCAATTACGAAACACTTTTTTGTGCGGATACCAACTCAAAATTCGTTATTTTTTATGACATAACTGAGTAACCACCCTCACTTGGCTTCGGGAAATCTATACCTTAATACCAGCTCTCGAAAAATTGTTCAGACGGGATTAAAAAATGACCCATTTTTGTTTAGGAACCGTTTTAAATAAAACGATACATGTCACTTCAAACAAGTATTACTGTTAGTAATAATACACTAAACAGCACTGCATCAAAATCGGTTGTCTTTTCTGAAATTATCCAGAACAAAATAGAAGTATGTTACGTTTGCAGATATTGATAATACGATACACGATACGATACGATATACGATAAAATTCAACATGTTGCATAAGAGCCGAAATAGCTCAGTTGGGAGAGCGTTAGACTGAAGATCTAAAGGTCCCTGGTTCGATCCCGGGTTTCGGCATTATCCAGGGTTTTTTGACTATTTTTATCTAATCTTTTTATTTTTTATCCTATTCTTTTTATTTTTTATCTTATTCTTTTTACTTAACACTAAAATTTACATATTTAACGATACCCTATAAAATGAAAAGCTAATCTGAGCAACGAGAAAAAATATTATCATTTGTCAAACCAGTGTAATTCCACCCTTGTTAGCGACACTGTCGAATGGTGTAATAATACAGGGTGCGTTTTTTTCAAAATCAACAGGTTCGATTCCTGGCCTGAAATATTGATTTTTCTTATGTCATATCTTCCCAGAATTCAATCATTGTTCGTAACATTATCGAATAGTTTAATAGTTACAGTATGTGTTTTTTATTTGAAAATCTACGCGCTCGATTGATGATTGATTAATGATGCCGTTTTATTATAGTTTTATTCAAAATCGGCCCCAAGACCTCCTTTACCCACTTTTCGCTATTCCTCATAGTTTCGAATTTAGCTATCCAGGCACACTGGAAAAAAATTATTTATTTATTTAAAACTTTATGCCCCATACATAAATACAGATTACAAAGGTGGACTTAATGCTAAAAGAATTCTTCAAAATTTCAGGCAGTATGAACACAACGATATGGCGGCATGGGTAAATATAGAAAAGAAATAAAATACTGGTTATTGCATGCAAATTTAATAGAATTTGAGTATAACTTCGAATATTAAGTTTCCATTTAACTCTGTACTAGCCCCCGGCCACGTAACATCCGAGACGAGATAATGTAACATTGAGTAGTTTCCAGCGATGTAACTTTCATAAGTTAATTAATATCTGCTTCAGTTATTTGTACAGACACTGCAGTTGTATTTACATTAATAGTATTTCGTATTTCTTGAATTTCAGACTTAAACTTAATGGATAGACACGGATATTTCTATATTTCTTAATGGAAAATTTTATGAACACCAAGTGGGCTGGCTTCTGTCGTCTCTTACGACACCCTCGAACGATAGCATGGGATTAGGGTATTCTAAACCTACCCAACACGGGCATCAAAAAATTCCAAGGTAACATTAAAACAAAAGAAAATTCGGCAACAGACTTCTAAGTCTAATGATGAGTCTAGAGGCCGAGAGGTGATTTGTAACCTGGGTGCATAGGTGAATCAAGTTTACTAACAGTAGACTTAAGACACGTGGGTAAATTAACTCAGGTGAATAAAATCCAGCGCACCCTGAAATCGGTTAGGAAATCGGATCTTAGGTTAAACAAGTATCATTTCTTGAATAGAACCGGTGTGTATTACATGTACGGAGAGCCATCATTAATAATGGTTATTTTAGAAAAGCGATAATTTTTCAATTTACAGAGATATATTTTATTTAACATGGCAGATAAAAACACATGGATAGAAAACTTTAAAGTTTCAATATTTACCATTTGGCTCCGAAACCTTATAAAGACAAAATTGACTTCTTGTAAGAAACAAAGAAGTCACGTATGCGACTGCTATGTTACAAATAAGCAACGAAACGAGAGAAGCGTTCTAGAAGAAAATAAAATATCCAAAACCATAGCAAAGCCTTTACCCCTTCTCGGAGTGTTTGCTCAGTGCTGGGATTTATTTCAAAACAATGTAAGATTATGGGTGCCGAGTCGTAAATCTGGTCTCTTCACATTCATAAATATAACAGGCTGTGAATAAAATTGGATTTTAGAACCACTTTTAGGTCCTTTACATATTTGATTAGGAGCATGGAACGTTACTGATAAAAACTACAAAATCATTATGTAAATTTGGGTTACGTAGCAATAGCGATGTTATAATCAGGAAAAAATGTATTTTTGAATGATATCCAAACACTTAATATTAATGTTGGTTACGTAGTGTCGATAAATAAATTATTTTGAAAATCATGAAGTGGTTCTTACACTTTATCCATTACCAAACTCTTTGAGTGTTGATTAAATTTACTTCGCGCTTTTTGTTGTTATAAATTTTATCTTTCCGAGCCTTGATTCAATCTTTCCTCTTTTTAGGGCTATTATTGTTGCCCATTTTTGCTTGGATAATAAGTACAAAAAGTACATCTAAATAGTTTGATGCTAAACAGAAATCAAGTTCATTTGTGTTTACATTCATGTATCACCATTTTTTTACTTTCTGGGTCTTCTCTCATAATGTGGATTAGCTAGTACATCTCGTTGGCCAAGTGTGGATGGCACGTTTCATATTATTTTGAGAACAATATGAAGAAGTTCTTATGCAACTTTACCGTTTGTATATCAAGTTTTCATTAATTATAAACAGAAACAATGAGAAAGATATAGCATTTGAGCTCAAGTTGCCTATGCATTAAGTTTTAAATTACTGAGAAAATTTGAATTCAAATATTAACTAACAGTAAACATGACATAACAGTAAATATAGGCAGTGACAATCTTGTAGTTCGAACGCTTATCTCCCGAACGCAGGGGCCCGAGTTCAAATCTAGCATATAGGTACTTCTAATTTTCAAAGGTTACGTGCGTATTCTAACTCAATTATCACTTCGTTGAAGTAAAATATCTAGAGGAAACTTAGACACCTGAGAATTCTCCATAACGTTCCCAAAGATGTTTAAAGACTACCAATCCTCACTTGGCCAGCGTTGTGGACTGTAGCCAGTACTCCTCGCATTGTGAGCAAAAACCCGAGCCTGGCAGTGAGAAAATTACGATTTGTGATGAATGAATGAAACTTACATTTAGATTTAGTTCTTAAATGTAATCTGTTCATGAGCTACTTATTTATGTTTTGGAACGAAGTTCCTTATCGCGCGTTGTGAAAGGGGGCTAGACGGAAAATTACGACACTTTTTGATTTTACGAATGACAACACTTTTTTTGAAGTGATTCAGTGAAATTTACAGAGATGGCGCTGTACTGTACAACTTTCTGAATCACGCTAGCGTGATTAATTAAGTTTTACAGAGGTGGCGCTGTACAACAAAACAATACTTAATCGAAAGGAACTTCGTTCCATCCGGGTGTCCCTTGACACCTCTCATGTTTTTTTTTATAGTAAACAGTCCGTGTGTTGATAATTTTATTTTTAACCAAATTCAAAAAATTAGCTATCAACTTGACGTAAAAAATTGTATGTCCATTTTATAATATAACTTCACATTTTTAGTAATTTTTTGACGTTGATTGCATTATTTTTGTCACCTCCTCAAAACACCTTCACATAACGTGTAAAAACGTAATCGATGAAACAAAATTAAGTGATTCAATTTTAACGCTCCGCGCATTCTAAATTTGTATCAAATTACCAGTAGCGAAATTAGCGATAACCGGAATTGGAAATTATGATACGAAGTTGCGAACAAGCATTGTAATGTATAAGCTCGTGTGTAATATAATGCAAATTGAAATAGAACTAACTTCCCCAACATTATCATGACAAACGAGGAGCGATTCACGTCGGGCGTGGCGGGATTGCTTATTTGCATAATTTGTGCTAATACACGGCCCACTTAATGGACACTGATACTTCCAATTGCTGTTTTTAACCTGTGATATTACTCATATCAGTCAATTGTAATTAGCTGTAATGATGCGATGTACATCTTTATGTAAACCACTATGGAATTCTTTCGTTTGGAGCGTAAACTGAGTGTATTGACAGGGAAGTCATTCAAAAAATGCATTGTCATCAGAACTCCAGTAGTATGTAAAATTTTAACTTTTTAGGATACGAAGGAGTAGATTGCTTGCAAGATTTGACCCACACAAATAGGGTGAACAAAAATTATCAAAGAAATGAAACCTTTGAAGAGAAGATCAATCCAATATCACACGATAGTATTTTTGTGAGGTGTTTATGACTTAACAGTTAATTACTTTATGCGATAATACAATTAGCTTCAAGAGCTATAAACACGACCAGCAATGTTTTGTGCATTTGATTGCAGGAATAAATTATTCATGATTTTAATTTAATAATTGCGGATGAATATTTTAGTGATGTTATTTGCAAATTTAAATCACAGCTTTTGTAATAATGGTAACTTATGTTAGTTTCATTGGTTTTTATCGAGTGCCTTTGAGTGTTTTGCTGCATATAACTTAAAGAAGTCATCATCCCAGGGAACATACAACCGTATTAAGATTTATCTTTCTTTCTAATTCTGGACATGGTCTGTCAGTATACCAAGTATTCATCTTAATCTGAACAACTAATTGTGTGCGTGATAGAAAAACAAATATCCAAAAATCTTAACAAACTTTTACATTTCCATAATAAAATTAGTAGAAGAAAATAAGATAGTAGGAAACTTATAAGATTTATCTCTTTTTAAGCGCTTGCTGCACCTCATCAAAAAGTGGTCACATGTAATTGATATTGATCTAAATAAGATCAGCTCTTATACACGAGCAGCACGTCAACCGTTAAAATGTCGGCGTCTGCAGTCGAACTGCTGTCGGCGCGTCGACTGCAAGCGTCGACGTTTGCAGTTGGCTCTCGACTGCAAAGTGCTGCTCGTGTATAAGCGCTCTAAAGGCTCAAGGTCTAAGCTATGATGTTACAGGGAGTGGTGGAGAAAAAGATAAAATTAGTTTTTTAGTTGGTTCACTTGTAACTGCGATAGTCATTACTACATCAGTTATAGGCTTTAGCAGCAGGTATGTATCAAAGGCTTCAACGATTCCAGACTAACCAAGTAATAAGAGAATAAAGAAAGTTCTATTATAGCTTTCAAGTCCCCAGCTGGAACACTGAGTAATTTAGCGGCAGATTCAAGTAAAATCCTTTATAAATTAAAAATTGACACGAAAGTTACATTATGTTAATTATGTGTCTTTGTATGTTCACATCCTCAAATAAAGCTGATGGCTGACTAATGCTCTGCAAGCAGCGTGCCCGTATTTTCAGGGATGATAAGTAGAAGTACCCTATGTTTTATTTCAGATCCATGATCTATCTGTGTGGTAGATTTTATTATTATTCTGTAAGTAGTTTTTCCGTGAAAGACACATATGGTAACAAACATGGTCACAAACTTTCACATTTATAATATTATTAAGTATAATCTAAAATTTTAACAAAAAAATAACCGTCTTCAAATGAAGTACATCTAATAAAAAGAATCATCGAAATCGGTTGGCGTGATATTGAGTTATTCGTCCGTTTATCGCGCACATAATGCAAATTTAAGACTTATACGCTTTTGACATGGACGCCATTGTCAAATCTCACTTAAATTTATGTGAGACCACACGACAAGCACCAGTTTTCGATTAAAAAAAAGAATAATCAAAATCGGTTTACCCCGTCCAAAGTTCCGAGGTAACAAACATAAAAATACAGTCAAATTGAGAACCTCCTCCTTTTTTTGAAGTCGGTTAAAAATTTTTAAAACATGATATTTAACCTTAAAATGTAATAATATCAGATATAAAATTCATGTCTTGGATAAAGTTAATCTAAACGAATGTCCCACGCAATAACTAGAAATTGATTTACGTCAAGTTGCTGCGTGAAAGGGGCATAATTTTCTTAGACATCAGTGCGGCAATTTTTCAATTTAACAAATTGTTTTGTCGTGAATAGACTCGTTATCGTTTACCCTCTGAGCTTATTGCAAATCAAATTGCAGTCGGTAAAATAACTATGCATTTATATTTCTTAAGACCTGTTTTATAAAGGCTGGTAGCAATTATTTTTTTGTTTGGAAATACTTATTATAAAAACATCTTTTGCTTAACTATACTTTTTGTAAATATATCGTATATCGTGCGAGAAATTTTCACATAATAAAATCGGTGTTTGCTCATTACTTTCTATTTATCTGATTCTTCGTCAAAGGTTATTAAATAAACTGTCATCATTTTCTGGAGAAAATTCGTAATATTGTATTTTTTCATCATGCCATATTTAGTCCCTGTCATAATCTGTACTTTTATGCTTATTAGTTGTACAAAATAATTTCGATGTTTCACATCTGCCAGCCGTCCCATGACTCACATTTTTTTTTCCTCTCAGTCTTGAATATTAATTATGTATCATCTGCAAACAGCGCGAACTGGATATGAGCGTATATAGAGATAATGTATCGTGCTCAACACAATCAAACGCCTTTGATAAATCACAAAATACACCTATAGCATTTTGTGATAACTTCCATGCTTCATATATAGGTATGCTTTCAAAGCCTGGCTCCGGCATCATTTGTACTACGACCTTTAGTAAAACCGTATTACTCCGGGTGTAATCATTTATTAAAACCAATAAATGTCTTATGAATGAGCTAATCTATGACAGAATACAGGATAGATTTAAGTACTCGATCTAACGCTAACATATGGTAGGTACTTCCTAATATAAACCCACTCTACCTGCATTATTGCACTTCAATTTAATCCCATCGGACTTAAAGTTTGTGATACCACACTTCTCCTCGAACTCCGTGAAAGCCTTGCGGTACCCTTTAATCGAATTTCGGTGAAACTTCTTGAGAACTTTTAAAATACGAGTCTGCACAATTTTGTCCTTACCGAGTGTTGATACCAGTAAAACCGTCTGGAAAATAAAATCTGGTAGTTTTTCTTGAGAAGTTTACATTTAAAGTGCTGATAGCTTTGTTAACTTATTATGGAACCACAGCTGGGCGTGAATTTACAAAAATAAGAAGTGTTTATTACTACGCAGTTACAATGATTGATTCTATGATTGTTGGAGTTAGTTCACGTTATTAATTTTTTTTTATTTCAATATATATGTTATAAAACAGGAATAACGTGTTCGTATATTACTGTCACCTGTGTATTGTTTGGTTATTTGAGTGACGATAATTGCTTACACGGTAAATGTTACATAAAAAAATGTGATAAGCAAAACGTTGAACTTGGGCAATGGGCAAAACGTACAACGGGTTAATCGTGTCGAAAATAACATTGAAGGCTTGTTTGCAACTTTGTTCAAGATAATCTAAAATTTTAACAAAAAAAGAAGCGACTTTAAATGAAGTACATCCAATAAAAAAATAATCATCGAAATCGGTTGGCATGATATTGAGTTATTCGTCCATTTATCGCGCACATATTTAATGCAAAATGCTTTTGACATGGATGCCATTGTCACATCTCATTCAAATTTAAGTGGGACCATACAAAAAGTAGTAGCTTTCGATTTAAAAAAATCATCAAAATCGGTTTACCCAGTCGAAAGTTCTGAGGTAACAAACATAAAAAAATACAGTCGAATTGAGAATCTCCTCCTTTTTTCGAAGTCGGTTAAAAATGTACTTTATTGAGCCTAAATATAAACGAATAATAAATACATGATTTCATAATGAAAACACGGTGTGAAAACTGACACCCTTATTCGAACTTTTATGTACAAAGGCATACTATGTACTTGACATGTTAAAATCCCAACACATTACGTAAAGAGTTTTGAGCAAACAGTAATTCTGTGATGCCGAGAAATGTGAGCGAACAAATGAGAGTAATTTAACTTCAGCTACCTTGAGTTAGGTAACTTGGTTAGTATTTGTTTGACTTTAAAAAATAGCACCTGTATGTTTCGTGTAATTGGAATGCTTCGAGATATTTTTACCTTAATACCCACATGGCTCATACCAATTCAAAAAATATACAACTGAGATTTATAGAATTTAAATTGGAATTACTTTTTTTATTTATAAGACGAGTGAAAATGTCATTAGTTCCCAGAATTTGATCCTTGTTAGCAATACTATCGAATAGTGTGAGTTTTTTTTTTAATTTAAAAACAACGGGTTAGGTTTCTGGCCACAAACATTAAATTTTCAAAAATCTAATGATACAGTTTTAGTGTTCATCAAAATTCATAAAAATTTTACATTTCGTGGAGAGGAAAATTATATAGGCACCCATCATTCATTCACCACACATTCTTCACATATACATACGCATACACGCAGATACATACATACACACTCACATATATCAGAGCTCTTCATATCATAACATACAAAAGAAAACGTCTCATTCGGAAGGAAAGCCAGCGGAGACAAGTATGCAGCTGGCGTGTGACGTCACGCAGGTACCGTTTACTCGGCGCGTACGCCGCCCGGGCGCCCGCTGGAACGGCTCGCGTTCAGGCACTCATTCAAGAAGAGTCCATGAATGACGCTTCTCCGCATTACCTATGCCTCATGCGCAGTGTTAACAGTCGCGTTGGCTATTTAAATTGTTTTCACTTGCGATCGCATTATATGTCTTCCTTCTTTCTATAGTCCATTATTTCTTTTTAATTGTGCTGTAAAACTTTCGCTCTACTTGTGCCCTTCTGCTTAAAATATTATATAGACTTGATGTTATTGTGTAGTGGCTAATAAACTGAAAACTACCAAGGACTCAAACTTATTTCACGACTCATTACATATGTATCTACACCTATACATAAATATAACACCTATACATTGATTTGTTGTCTTACATAAATATTTAATTTGAGTCAAGTCAAATCACGGTTCACCGAAACGTATAATTAACTTTTTCCTACCAATATTTCTGTTCATCGATTCATATTTAACCTCGACCTAATTTACTTTGCGGTACGAGTATCGTAGTTAGTTCGTTACGCAATTCCCACAGCGAGCAATTAAATTTATTTATTAATACGATGCGATAATATGATGCACGTATAATATTTTTTATAAGTTATAAGTAAATTTTTGACTACAATCGGAGCGATTGGTAAATGGCGATGTAGTATTACGCGGTAAATCGCTCAATAGTTTACATTCGTATCAAAGTTGATTTTTAAAACTTTTCAATTTTATTGTGGTTAATAAAGCTTAAATAAGTAAATAAATAAATAGCCGGAATATAATACGAGTAATGGTATAAAAATTGTATTATGAAGTAAATTATGAACTCGCAAAATAGAATAAAATATGCAGGTACGTAGTGGCGTTATTACTAATGTGACACATAATTAATATATGGTCGTAGCGCACATATCAACTCGGAAAGGGATCGGCACCGGATCGCCTCACCGTCAACCTAACGTAAGCGCGTTACCAACCAACCAACAGCTCCAAATCGACTCGGCTACGGCTAGGCGACGCCGCGCTTACGGCTCGCCGGCCGCTGGTTGACGGAATGAATGACAGCAGTTATGCCGACGCAGCGGTAGCCGCGGCGCGGGGCGTGCACGAGGAAACGGAAAGTCGAAGGATAGCGTACGGTGAGACGTAAGCGCGGGTACGGCAAGTCGTCCACGCACCGTACCGCGGTTCGTGAGCTTGTCTCGAGGCGAGGCGATTACGTTACGAATCCGATAAGTGTGCTTTACAGTAGGGAGTTTCATACAAAGAATACTGACATGCAAGAGTTGATACGTTTACGTTCCGTTTACGAGTTGATATGTGTGCTACGACCAATAAGTAACACTTAATACGAGCACTGCAATATTTACCGTTGTTTTCGTCACACGAACGTAGCAATCGCGTAGCACTCTCGTAGCAGTCTGCTACGGATGACTACGTGGGCTCTACGATTCCAATATAGTTTACTTTGTAAGTAAATAAGTCAAAATCTGTGAGCAAATTTATAAACAAGCAGAAAATAATATTGCAACCTTACATGTATAGAACATTAAAGTCATAAATTGGCATTGCAGTTATTAGTGTTATTACCTACTGGTTGTTTACTACATAAATGTCAGATTATAATCATTTTTAAGGTTCCGAAGAAAAACCGAAACCCTTAAAGCTTCGTCATGTCGTCTGTCCGTCTGTCCGAAGCATTGTTCCTAGTCTCCTAGTGCTGATATACATATACATATACATACATATACATACATATACATATTTATTAAAACTCCAAAATCGTAGAATAAAATATTATAAATATTTTTTCAGGGTACCTCCCTTACGTGAGGATGAAATTTTTTTCATTGCATACCTCATACTCTGGATTTCATTGAAAAGTTTTGTTAGGGTAATTGTTAGGTTCAAGTGTTCCCCCCCTCCCGGTTAACGGTTGGAGTTGGTCAAGTCAATGACTACATCGCCACTTACCATCAGGTGAGATTGTAGTCAAGCATTAACTTATATGCTATAAAAAAAGTGAAAAAAATTTCAAAGGTTTTAGGAAGATTTTACAAGAAAAACTATCACTTCTATATTAGCATATAAGTAGTTAATGAGTAATAGTCGATAAACTTACTACTTCGGAATCCTGCATTGTATGTGGCCTGACACACACTTGTGCGGTTTTTTCATGTTTCACTACGAAAATAAAATCTGAAAAAATATCACAGCGTCATAAAGGTATGAATATTTCACAAATGTGATTTTGTGTGCTCCGAGCACCAATTTCATTTTGGGACAAAATTATTTGTATCTCTTGTTTCGTACGAAAGTCGTGTAATACCATGAGTAGGTAGGCTGCTTTATTTCCTTTCTAATAAACGCTAAAATGTATTTTACGCCTCCATTAGTAAAATGAAGACTTACTTTTAATATTTTCTCGTTCTGTTTTCTAGAGCATTTTTATGAAAAATGTTGTTCCACGGTGTTAGTGGAAATTGTTTCGTTTTTCTGTCGATCTGTCTGAAGTGATAAATATCAGTCGAGTCGAGAGGTGATGGTATTTTACGATTAGATTATCATAGAGTAGGTGCTACATGTGGGTGTAAATTAGTTGTTCTCCAGACTAGTTACTTGCCACTATTTCATTATTCTTAATCATGATTATTTTTTATTTTTTTAAATTATTTTGAGTACGGGGAGTAAGATGCTTAGTTCACGTGTCTGCTTGTCTCTATACTACCAGTATTTTTTTCATCAAACAAAGTAACACTTTCAAGAAAAAAATATAAAAATATATTTTTAAAAGTTTTTAAACAGGAAAAATTGTACAAGAAATCCTGCTTTATGACAGGGCTATATAAACAATTTGCAGTCTCTCCTGGAACTATATTTTTCTTGGCCTGCTTCCAACAATCGATTATAGACGGGGATTTGGATGAAGTTTTATCACGAAGTTATTTAGTGCACCGTATTAGAAGGAATTTTTAAACTGTAGGTGTCTACGTTACGTTTACTTGTGAAAATTATTTGGTACAAATTTTACATAAAATTATGACACACAATTTATTGTATATTCTTTTCTCATACAAAGTTTCGACTTTAATTTTCGCTTTTACTTTATTTTTATAAATTTTCCTACACAAAAAAGTCTCAAGTCAAAAGGCAATGTTTACACCAACTGTCAAATGAAAATTTATGATTATGTTAAATGGCAGAAACTATTATACAATTAGCGCTTTGCGGCTTTCCCGCATTTTCAAGGATATTAAATAAATACCCTATATTATGTTGTTCCAGTCTACATGTGTGTTGTTTAGTTGATATTTGATAGAACTTCGTATAGATGAAAATATGTAAAACATGTACGCACAAGTTAAGTTTAATGTGAACAACGCCTAAACGCTAACGAAAGTCGCGGCTATATAATTAAGTTAGCAAAAGTTTGCGACTTATTCGCGACTGCTAATGAACAAACTCGTTGCAAGTGCACAAAAGCGTGTCGAGACGTGTTCGAAATTACAAGGATTACGATAATATCCTCTTATATCCAAAGTTCCTTATTTAATTTCTGCCCTCAAAGAGTAAGATGATTGAGGCACTTAGCTACTTAATCTGGGTTTATTCCCTTGGAATTATGCTACAATACTGAGGTTTATAACTTCACAGAATTTTACGATCATCGAAGTGGCTTGGATTTTCGCTCGTGGTATACCTACTTACTAAGCTTTTCTCTTGGTAACATTATAAGCAATGGCAATATAATTATTGAGATACTCGTAGCTAGCTGTTTGACTGGCAGAGAATGCTTATAGCATTAAGTCCACCTTTTGTACCACTTAGGCTGCGGGCACGAGATCTGCGACGAGCGGCGCGATGGCGGTTGCGGCGCGGCGCGGCGCGGGGCGATTAGCAGCGGTGTCTTGCGGGGCACGAGAAAACGGTCGGTCAATCGCGCCAAAGTAGTGTTGTGAAGAATGATAATATTATAATCTGTTTATTTATACTTTTATTGTTGAAGCGATGGCGTAAAGTATCTTTCGGAAAAAAGTGACGCTTGGTTTTCATACAAATGGAGGTACCTACATGTTTCATTTTGTGCCAAACATCGTTGTGAAAAACATGAGTTTACGTAGAAGAGAATTATTGGAGCCTAGTATGAGATGAGAGCTGAATTATTATTACCAAGAAATGGTGTTCATCCAATAAATAAAGGAAGAAGTAATTTAGGCTAATTTTCTACTCTATAGAATTAGTTATAAAGAGTAGAAAATTGTCATTCAAAAAATATTAAAACTATACGAGAATGAGTACATTTTGATTATATTTTGGAGAATATTTAGAGAATATTTATATGGTGCAAGTTTTTACTGTCCCATATAGCAGCTTTTGATGAAATACACGAAATAAGTTCTTCATTATAAATTTCCATTACTTTAAAATTATAATTCAATACAATTATATGTACTATCAATCTAGTTTGTTCCCATCTCTTCCGCGCCGCCACGCATCGCCCCGCACCGCCCGTGCATCGCGCATCGCGCCGCTCGAAATCGCGGGTCTCGTGCCCGCTCCCATAGTACGCCATACTGTTGATTCCATCGCTTCAAATCGCGCCGCGCCGCAACCGCCATCGCGCCGCCCGCCGCAAATCTCGTGCCCGCAGCCTTAGTTACAAGGGTATAATAAAGTGTAAATAAATAAATAAATAACACAGGTCAACATGAATTTTGACTTTGAGAAGAGAGTATGAAATATCGATGGATCTATCGATAACTTAAACAAAAAAATATATATAGCATGAAAAAGTTTGCTTATGCATCCAGGAGAACAGTTTTGTTGATCAATATTTTAGAAAATTCATAGTTTCAATTGTTGATTATAAAAATTAAAACAAATTAATTTATGTAGGTATAATTTTTTATCAGCTTTTTATACCATATCAAATTACAAAATAGTAGAAAAAAGTTTAAAAGTGAACCCTACTACATTTTCTTTCATGTTCATGAGAACTTTGTCTCACTAAACTCCAAATGCAGTTCCCCATCATATTTTCGTTGTATTGGCCCTGATAACGGCGTTCGAAATCCATGATGTCTTGATGGAAGCGCTCTCCTTGTTCTTCTAAATACGCTCCCATGTTGTTTTTATATTTATCTAAATGAGCATGCGGGATATGTACTTTTAAAGACATTCTGCAGCCCATAGTTTTAAAATCTAACATGTTATCAACTAGCTCTCGGTAATTTTCCACTTTTTTATTCCCTAAAAATCCAAATCAAAATGCCAGCTTTAACCTTTGCTTCTGACAACTTTGGAAAAAAAATTTAAAAAAATGTGAAAGCTTCAGATCTTTCATCTAGCTTTTTTACGAATTGCTTCATAAGGCCTAACTTGATGTGTAAAGACGGCATTAATACATTTTCAGGTTCAGCAATAGATTTACATTTAACGTTTTGTTTTCTAATACAAATTCAGTTCTTAGTGGCCATGATCGTTGAATATAGTGTTGAGCATCCGCTCTGCTATCCCACAAACAGAGATATTTTGTATATCCACCCTGTAGTCCCATTAAGAATATTAATAATAATAATAAATTATTTTTTTAATATAGTAACTCAAGAAAAAAAATTTATTATCATAACTACCACAAAAGCAAACTTTTTAAGGGATGTGGGTATTTTTTCTTTATTATATAGTATAGTGAATGAAAAAATCACAAAATAAATTTTAGGACAAAGATATTTTTTTTTAATGTAGAGTTGTGTAATCGTTAAGGATAGTTTTATTTTTAACGTTAAGCGCACTCGAAATGTATTAAATTGCATTGGAGAAAAAAGCAAGTACCGTTGTTATCTTCATCGTGTTCGGTTTTGTTATTCAAGCGTATGTATAAGCAGATTGTGAAACATCTTTGTTAATGTTGTTCCATATCGATTAAGTTTAAATTCCTATTATCTATACTTAATAGTATAAAGAGGAAACATTTGATTGTTTGTTTGCATTGAATAGGCTCCGAAATTACTGAACCGATTTGAAAATTTCTTTCACTGTTGAAAAGCTAGACTACCGCCGGGTGGCATAGGCTATATTATATTATCAAAAAAATTAGTGATCATTAATAAAAATCCAATCCAAAACTTCAATCAATGTAACCCAAAAAAAGAAAACCGAAGCAAAGCGAGGGCGGTTACTCGTTATATTATAAATGTGAAAGTTTGTGAGGACGGTACTCTTTTACGCGAAAACTTTCTACTCCTGAATTATTTTCATGAAATTTAGCACAGCGGTAGACAAGGATCTAGAATAGTACTCAGGGTAATTTTAATTCAGAAAAACGCAAGCAAAGCCTCAGGGTGAGCACTAGTTAAAAATAAGAAACAATAATTAAACGAACTGTTTTTATATTATTTTATATTAATTCACTATACTGGGAAGTATTCCTTTTCCCTTTGTACATAGCAGTGATGTTATGAATAACTTTAACCCTAGATCACAAACCATATTTTACAACGCTTGTCACAAACCTTCGTCGATTCGACTACGCTGTTTTGAAACAAGAATTTTATAGTTCGTTGCAATAAAAAGAAATGTGCACGCTAATTAAGTTCTACATCACCTCTTCATTCCTAGGTCTGCTGGAAGAGATTTCTGATAGAAATAAGCAGTACCTTTGTACAAAATTTCTATTATTAAGTCTCACATACTGTATTTGTGTACAAAAATTGTTAAATAAATAAAATAAATAAATAAATGTTTTTAAATTTATCTCTAAATTTAAAATCATTTAACAATAACATTTAACAATTTTTAATGTTTCACACCTCAAATTTATTTTTTAAACGCTTTTATTTAGCTTCACTTCGGTGGATCAACGCATCAAATCGATCAAAATGCTACTCTATTTACACGGCAATAAGGTTTATATTTAGCTTCACTTCGGAGGATCAAATCTTGTAACGTTAATTTGAATGACTTCCCTTTAATGAAAATTGATGAAATTTGGCAGACATGTGTATTTCCGATGACAATACACGAAAATCAAAAAAAAAATTGAAATAAAAGCGTTTAAAAAAAAAAATTTTTTTGGATTCAACTTATTTAACAGTCATGTAATGATATCACAGGTATCATTTAATTAATTATAAAAAATTTAAAGTACTTACATATTATGTATGAATAAAATATATTTGAATAAAACCTAAAATATTAAAAAAACAAATCAAATAATGTGCCAAAGCAAACATTTTAAACAAAAATTTCAAGATTTGTGATACACGTCAACTTCGCATTCACCACATATTAAGGACTTTTGACACGGTCTTCGTTATCACGCTTGAGGAAGGTTATATTTATAAGGGGAAATATCTAATATATAAAATTCTCGTGTCACAGTTTTCGTTGCCATACTCCTCCGAAACGGCTTGACCGATTTTGATGAAATTTTTTGTGCTTATCCGGTATCTATGAGAATCAGCCAACATCTATTTTTCATCCCCCTAAATTTTAGGGGTAGTCCACCCCTAAATTATTTTTTTTATTTTTTAGACAAAATTTTTAATTTCTATTTTTTTATGATACAACATACAAAAATACATACAATCCTCAATTTTCACCCTTCTACGATCAACCCTTATTTTTTAATAGCCATTTTAGTAATTTAATCAATTGTTAGGCGATACAAAGTTCGCTGGGTCAGCTAGTATATGTATAATATAGTGACAAATTTTATGTAAAAGGAATCAAAAACATCTCTGCCTTCAGTTTCGAATTTTATTTCATGTAAATAGTCAACAAACAAGCACACGAGCTACCTGATGGTAAATGTTCACTGTTACGGACATCATCAACAGCAAATTCATCACCAATATGTTGCTGACCTAAAAGGATCAGGATTATGCTTCACGGTATATTTTATAAATGCATCTCCATTTATAGCCAGACAGTTTGAAAATTAGTAATCGGGAACAAACTATCTGCTACAAAGCCCAATCAAGTGATCTCCAAGGGAGGGACCTGACTCCATAGCCTCTACAGTTCTGCAGTGATCCGCGTCATCGATTCAACGAAGGTTTGTAATCTAGGGTTAATAATATTAGGGTCAATTGACCTGGTAATCTCCATCCAGACGCATACAAACTTTGTATTTCACACACACATGCATAATTACATTACATTAATGCTGTGGGCCCGACATAAAAGTCAACGACCACGGTAATATGAAAACTGGATCGTTTTATTTCACTGTTATTCGTGTTTCATTCCTTTCAGACAATAAGCTTTCTATTAATAGAAACAATACTTGCGCGTGTTGTTTACAGATAATCATTTGGTTGGTTTTTACTTTTATCCTATGTAATACGAGATATTGAATATCGTTTTATTTTTATTTGGTTTTAGGGTATAAATAACCTGCTCAAGAATACAAACTCATATAAGTATATAAGTGTATAATCATATCAATGAGTAATTTATCGTGAATATAATGCTTATTTTATTTACTCTTGATAAATATTTACTTTAAATTATGAACACAAATCATTATTTTGTTACATTATAATATTTTCTATTTGTAAAGTTTTTCCTTTCTCAACTATTGCGGTACGATATTTTTCAGTTGTTTTGCCTCTTTGTTCTCGGGTCACGGGTGTGTGAGTTCTTATTGTCTGAGTCACCAACGATATGAGAAATCCTAATGCGATGGTGCAAGTGTGAAAACCATTTTACCGATATATTTAACTATATTAAACGTGTGCTACTACGCTAAAAAAACAATGTGACTAATGCATTGTTTTAGTAGTCTCAAACCATCTTCGCATTATTGCCTGTCAAATGAAACCAGTTTGAGGCACATCGGTTGGATGATTTCAAAGTCTATAACGGTCATAGACAGAATGATTTGTGTTTTATACATCATACATATAATTATGCATAGATAGATAATTTATAACTAGTGGATACCCAGCGTGTTCCACTATGCTAATTTTTGTGATGACAATGACAGATTTATGTTGACAGTTTGTATTATGCGCCCTCTTCACATTATTGTTTTGAAATTTTTGTATGGGAAAAGTGAAAAATCTGCTTT
This sequence comes from Thymelicus lineola, assembly GCA_963932265.1. Classification (NCBI taxonomy): domain Eukaryota; kingdom Metazoa; phylum Arthropoda; class Insecta; order Lepidoptera; family Hesperiidae; genus Thymelicus; species Thymelicus lineola. The sequence goes on along the minus strand of OZ010696.1, from coordinate 10,642,244 downwards.
ATTAATGGACCGAATGTTCTTAATGCATTGCTTTAGTAGTTTCAAACCACCTTCAGATTATTGCCTTTCAAACGAACCCATTTTGAGGCATATAGATTGAATGGTTTCAGAGTCTATAAAGTTCATCCGTACAAACATTTTTTGTGTTTTATGTCGAAGAACATAAAATGAAACGCCAAGTCGGGCCAAGCTTGGGGTGTATTTGGATTTTGAAGATTGCAGCACTATGCTAATTGTCTTTAGTAGAATCCATAATTCGACGGACTACTTTGACAAATAGAGTGTTGCTATCTATTGCAGGAAATAAATGGTGAGGAGTAAGTGTCGATATTTCAGTGTCGACTCTTGATTCACCCAGATAGTGAACGTTGAAGAAATATTTTGTTTAGGCGTGCAATGGAAAACCTTTAATTAAGTTGTTAAAATTGTGTTCTATTAATGTGTTTGCATTTCTTATCTAATTAATGATTAAAATACCTTTCATTTCATGATTCCATGCCAGTTAAAATCAAAAAAGATAAGTTGTATATAATTTAAACGAAATTCAGCCATATTTTACTAACAATAAGAAAAATGCATTTTCAAAGTCACGCAAAATATCGATAAGAACATTTTCATAATATTGACAAGAACAGTAATTCCTGGCAACATTTGTGCACTTGAATTGTCAAAATGGTCCGTCAAATTATGGATTAGACTATACTGCCATATTGACACGCGGTAGCGGGATAACCAACGGGAAATTTTTAGACAGCCTCCGAGCTGAGCGGAACGCAACGTATGAATTATTGTTGGTTATCCTAAATGCCGTACGGAGCTACTAATCCGACTTCACCGCGTTCCATTAGTGATTGGTTATCTAATTCGAGTCACATAATAATCTGAATAGATTGTATGAGTCGTGTGTACGAGTTGTAATTGTAATGAGAAACGAAATGACACTGTCATTTAATTTTCGTATGGACAATCTAGGCCATAGACTTGAAATCGGGTTTTGCCGCTAAGGGCGGTAACCCACAACAGGCTTCGACCCATTAATGACCTGCTACTGAGCACGGGTCTCTCCTACTGAGGAGGCCTAGTGCATACTCCACCACACTGCTCCAGTGCGGATTGGTGGAGCATGTGGGGGTGCATACACAGATGATGTTAAAACAATAGTTATTTGATTTTACATAAATACTCCAATGAGTAAGAACCATTTATTGTAATTTTTATGTCATAATCAGAGTATATGTCAGGAAATATATAAAAGTTGTTCAATCCTTTATCACTGGTCGGTGTGAAAAGAAAAGTAAAAACCCTTCCAAAATTGACACTCTAATGTCAATGGAAAAAATCGGGAGTTGCGTCAACTCCGGTGATGGGAAAAGCGGTGATTCGCGACGTTCGTGAAGTTTTCCGTCCATCCTGCAGCCCATAACGTTTATGGTGCTATTCTCCGGCCGTGCCGTGAAAAGCAGAGAAGAAGCTGTTGTGCGCAGCACAATCCTGCGACATTGGATGTTAAGGTTGGTGGGTTCTTTTCTAACTAGCTAGAATACAGGATTGGACATACTACCAACCTAGGCATTACATATACTTACATAATACAGTCCACACATATATCGAAGGATCGCCCCTGCGATTACCGCACAATTTTTTGTGGCCTTCGAGCCGAACATAGAGTAGGCAATTCATTATTCTTTTATTTGACATATTATATTTAATTTGCACGTTGCAATGGCTACTAAAAAGGGTCAAAAGGTTCAAGAAGTGTACGAGGAGTGCATAGCTGATGTTGAATTAAACGTTTTAATCAACAAAAAGCAAAGGATTTTTGAACAATTACAGATAATATCTGACATGTCAATTAATGTAACTGACAATAACATTCGAGAAATGTTTCTATTGCGTGTCATGGATATAGATGAGTTACGTTCATCTTTCGAATCATGTATTTTTGAAATTTATAAATGTCAGTTACAAGCTGGTATGAAAACCATATTTCAAAGTCAAGAATTGAATAGTTTTGATGAGTTGTATTACCGTATAAAATTGATTTCTTCAAAATTATTAGCAAATGTAAAAACTGAAAAAACACAGTCGTGCATCGAATCCAGACCACGTCTTCCAAAATTGGAATTGTTTTGTTTCGATGGAAATATTGAAAATTTTAATACCTTTTACGAGACATTCTGTTCGTTGGTTCATAATCAGCCTCAGATACCAAAAATAGATAAATTTCATTATTTGCTCTCATGTATTAAGGGTTCGGCTTTAAACATAGTCAAAAGTATTCCGATATCGTCTAATAATTACGACATTGTTTGGCAATCTCTACTCGACAGATATCAAGATAACCGTATGTTAGTTGGGAATTATTTAGACAAAATGTTAAACTTTACACCGATTGCGAAGGAATCATCCACTCAATTGAACAATTTCATTGAAACATTTGATAACTCATACAAAGCTATACAATCTCTTAATATCGAAGATTTAAATAGTTATATTTTGTGTCATATTGCATTACGTGCCTTGGATCCACACACTCGTAGGTCATTTGAGCAAAGTATCAATCAGAAGTCGATACCAAAATTCTCTGAATTGATTTCTTACGTTATTAATCAAATAAAAGTGTTGGATCATTCTAGTTCTTATGGTGCTAGTACAAGCAACCAAAACGTCGTACAAAATAAACGTCTACCAGACGTAAGCAGGTTTACGACGCGAACTAGAAACAGTGCACAGAAAAGCTACGTGCACGCATCGTCATCAAACTCAAAAAATAATATATCGTGTTTACATTGCGGAGACAATCATATGATTTATCGCTGTGCTCAGTTTCGTAAATTGAGTGCTTCGCAACGAATCAGCCGTGCTGATGAGTTGAAGTTATGTCATAATTGTCTTAAGCCTAATCACACTGCTGAACAGTGCAGGAGTGAATTTAAATGCATTATTTGTGAGCGACCACATAACCTATTGTTGCATCAGGACATATCGAAATCATTTCACGTTTCCTCTTACGACTCCGGTAATGCATTGGTCCCTGCAAGCGCACCCGCCCAGTCGGGAGGTACTTCAGCTGATAATAATAACAGTTATAGTACGGTGTTGTTGGGTACCGCGATTGTTTATATTTTAGATAGCTTTAACGTCTATCAACCGTGTCGCGTATTAATTGATTCCGGTGCACAATCTAATTTTATTTCTGCTGCATGCTTACAACGTTTAGGTTTATCTCAACGCAAATGTCATTTTAGCATTTGTGGGTTAGCTGATGGTCTGGTTAAGAATTACGGTATGACGTCATGTAGCATAAGGCCGCGTCACACTGATAATCCTGTTTTTAATATTGATGCTGTTGTTCTTCAAAAAGTAACTTCAGATTTACCTACCATCAAAATACCTGAACATATAATTAAACAGTATGATAATTTATTTTTAGCTGATCCTCATTTTTATAAGCAATCACCGATTGATTTAATTTTAGGCGGTGACGTTTTTTCCCATATTTATAGTGGGAAGAAAATTATTATGGGTCCCAATATGCCAGCCGTGCTGGATAGTATATTTGGGTATATTGTAACAGGTAAACTAGTTACACCGTCGACTTGCGACGTCACGGAAGTAAACGTTGTAGCGTCTACAACGTTGGTGTCGTACACCTCTGATGATCAATTAAATGATACTCTCAAGCGATTTTGGGAAATAGAGTCCTCGCCGTGCGACGTTCCTTTAAATCCCGATGATGAAATCGCTGAAAATTTATACATTGAGAAACATTATCGTGACGAAAGTGGCCGATATGTTTCACCTATTTTATTAAAGCCTAATCACGAACCGTTAGGTAATTCATATGATACAGCCTTTAGGAGACTCGTGCATGTAGAGCGTCGACTTGCGCGCTCACCCGAGTTCCGGAAGGCTTATTCTGATTTTCTGAAGGAGTACGAGTCACTGGGACATATGGAGCTATATCGTGGTACGGAGCCGTCTAAGTATTTAATACCACATCACTGTGTGTTACGGCCGTCTAGCTCCACAACACCGTTACGTGTGGTCTTTGACGGATCACAGAAAACTAGTACTGGTGTGTCATTAAACGACAATCTGTTGACCGGCCGTAAATTACTCCCAAACATTTTAAAAATTATTATTAACTTCCGTCTCTACGACGTATGTTTTACGGCGGACGTGTCAAAGATGTACCGAGCCGTGCTCATCGACCCCGCTGATAGGTGTTATCAACACATATTATGGCGTGATACACCGTCAGACCCAGTACAAGTTTACGAGCTGAAAACGGTCACTTACGGACTGCGTAGCGCGCCTTACACGGCTATTCGCACGCTGCTTCAACTCGCACAAGACGAACGGTCAGACTGTAAGGCTTCCCGAGTTCTAGAAGAAGGTGTCTATGTTGATGACTTTTTGTGGTCATGTCAATCTGTAGACGAAGCTTGCACCTTACAAGACGGCTTAATGAGTCTTTTAAAAAAAGGCGGGTTTTTAATTACGTAAGTGGGCGAGCAACTGTCCCGAGTTACTGACTCGAATGAAATCAGAACAAGTAACGCAAATAAAATTTCAAGATGATACGTTATCATCTTCCTTAAAAGTTCTAGGTTTGACATGGTTGCCCTCTTGTGACTTCTTTTCGTTTAATTATAATTTAAAAGATAATGACGGAACGAAACGTTCAGTACTCAAGCTGCTTGCCAGTATTTACGATCCAGTTGGTTTTATTTCGCCGTGTACTTTCGTTGCCAAATGTATCATGCAGGATCTTTGGAAACTGAGCCTCGGCTGGAATGACCGTTTACCATACGAATTGTTACAAAAATGGGATAAATTCATCGGTCAGTTGCCGATTCTTTCACAACTTCGCATTGAGCGACACCTTCTAGTGAATTCGTTTGTAAACGTTCAATTAATTGGTTTCTGTGATGCGTCATCACAAGGTTACGCAGCTTGCATATATTTTCGTAGTACTGACAAGGACGGGAACGTCAAAGTTAAACTATTGACGAGCAAATCAAGAGTTGCTCCATTGAAGCCGTTAATGTCTATCCCTAGGCTTGAACTTATGGCAGCCGTGCTGTTATCTAAGCTAGTTCGTTTTGTCGTACAAAACGTTAAAGATTTTAATTTACCTATATTTGCCTTTAGCGACTCGAGTGTAGTTTTGTCGTGGCTACAAACTCCGCCATATAAGCTAAAAGTGTTCGTGGCTAACCGTGTTAGCGAGATTGTTGACGTGATTCCGCCCAATTGCTGGTTTCATGTAAATAGTGAGAATAATGCAGCCGACCTCTGTTCTCGAGGCGCGCTGCCTGAACAACTTTTAGCAGTAGCGGACGAATGGTTTAGTGGCCCTGCTTGGATTGCTGAAGATCCGCGTAGTTGGCCAAGAAGTACATTAATCTTAAAAGAAAACGATATCATTCCAGAATTTAAAACTAACGTAGACACATTTAATTTTAATTCTTATAATTTGAATAATTTCAATGATCTTGAACATTCCTTTATTAATATTTCATCATTTAATAAACTTCAGCGTGTAATGACGTGGTGTCTTCGTTTTATAAACAATTTAAAATGTAAAAAATCCAAAAGAACATTTGGTACAATAAAGTCTTGTGAGTTAAAGCAAGGACATGATTTAATTATAAAAGTCATTCAAAATAATTATTTTTATTCTGAAATGCAAATGCTAGCAAAGGGAACTCATGTATCATCCCTTCGCAAACTATCTCCCTTTATAGACCCTGATAATTTCCTCAGGGTGGGGGGTCGAATACAACAGTCGGATTTACCGTATATTAAAAAACATCCGGTACTATTACCCAAGAAGTGCCACATAACAAATTTAATAATTGATTATTTTCATAAATTGTATATGCATGTAGGCCCACGCACATTGCAAGGTATTCTAAATAACAAATACTGGATAATAAACGCTCGTAGTGTTATTCGTTCAGTTTTGTCGAAATGTCGGGCTTGTTTTAAGTTTCGTCCGTACACCACCCAGCCTATGATGGGTACGTTACCTGCAACTAGGCTTAAGGCCAACAAGGTGTTTGATCATGTTGGTTGCGATATTGGTGGACCATTCCTTATAAAGGAAGGTATGCGGCGAAACGCAAAGGTTACTAAGGCATATTTGTGTTTATTTGTATGTTTTTCCACAAAGGCAGTGCACTTAGAAGTACTTTCAGATTTATCTTGCGATTGTTTTCTGGCCACGTTTGATCGTTTTGTGGCACGCCGCGGTCTTTGTAGTTGCTTATATTCTGACTGTGGAAAAAACTTTATTGCAGCGGCTAAACATTTACAAAACGTTACTAGTTATTTTAACTCTCAAACTAATTCTGATGATATCCTTTCTGGGTTATCTTCACGAGGCGTCGAATGGCGTACAAACCCACCGAATGGCGCTTCGATGGGTGGTCTGTGGGAAGCAGGCATAAAATCAGCCAAGCATCATCTCTACCGTGTAGTAGGTGATAGGTCCTTGACTTTTGAGGAGTTGAGTACTTTATTTTGTAAAATTGAGGCAATTATGAACTCGCGACCGTTATGCTCCCTTTCAAATAATCCAAATGAATTTGAGGTTTTGACCGCGGGTCATTTTTTAATAGGACAGAACTTGCTAACTGTTCCTGAGTTTAACTTTGAAGATGTCCAGATGAATCGATTGTCACGTTGGCAATGTATTCAAAAGGCATCCCAATCATTTTGGAAGCGATGGTCAAATGATTATTTGCACACTTTACAGCAAAGAGAAAAATGGTTCACATCAATTCCAAATGTTAAGAAGGGTGATTTGGTGCTTCTTAAGTCTAACTTAACCAAACCTTTGCAGTGGCCTCTTGGCAGAATAGAAGAGGTTCACCCTGGCTTTGATAATATAGTACGCGTAGTTACTGTACGTACGCAAACCGGGGTCTACAAAAGACCTGTAAATAAAATATGCCCATTGCCATATGCAAAATAAATATAAAATTAGGTTTTAGGTTAGGACTTAGATAAGGCTCATACACTCAACATTTTTACTTTACACAAACAAGTTTCTTTATTTTATTTTAACTATTTTTATTCATTAATTAACACAAATTGTTAATACATTCATTCTTTCTTTTCACACTTACACTATTAGGAAATCATCACACTGATTTCGGTGGGGGGTATGTTCAATCCTTTATCACTGGTCGGTGTGAAAAGAAAAGTAAAAACCCTTCCAAAATTGACACTCTAATGTCAATGGAAAAAATCGGGAGTTGCGTCAACTCCGGTGATGGGAAAAGCGGTGATTCGCGACGTTCGTGAAGTTTTCCGTCCATCCTGCAGCCCATAACGTTTATGGTGCTATTCTCCGGCCGTGCCGTGAAAAGCAGAGAAGAAGCTGTTGTGCGCAGCACAATCCTGCGACATTGGATGTTAAGGTTGGTGGGTTCTTTTCTAACTAGCTAGAATACAGGATTGGACATACTACCAACCTAGGCATTACATATACTTACATAATACAGTCCACACATATATCGAAGGATCGCCCCTGCGATTACCGCACAAAAGTAATTATGTTTTGTTTATCTGTGTTATTTCTTCACTTCAACCTTTCCTCAGGGCCGACATTATGCGGTTATAGACAAGAAGATCCTTAGAATTCGTTCACGATTTCTTCGATTCGCTGGCTACACGTAGTAAATACACCCGAGAGATTATAAGAATATCGAATCATGCTGAAATCGGGGCAACATTCTTTAATAATTTACGAAATGTATTTACCTGTATGAAATCGTACCATATTCATTGGTTCGGGTGAGATTGGGTTAATCATTGATTCAAAAGGTCAACTTTGCATACTCATTGGGTATAAAAAGTCTGTATACCTTTTTGACTGAGATCTAATAATAAGGAGAGGTTTTTTTATTTTGCTTTTCATTTCCTGACACATGTGAATTCGTTATATAATTTTTAAATTAAATCATAGTAAATCTGACAAATAATTTTGCAGTAAAAAAATAAAACAAAATATTTTACTGACAAAAATGTACTTTATTTTCATATCAGAATCTTCGCATTCCTTAACTGTCCTGCAGATAAGTTTAGATCTTACCATCTATAGCTACTGTATCTCAGTCTCTTACGTCTTTAGTATTTGCTACAAGTTATATTTAATGTAACACAGTATAAGTATCTACTAAATATAAGCATGAAAAATAAAAATAGTAGCAAAATTAATCACAAGAAAAGTTGAATAAACTAAAATTTAACGAAGGTTGATTGATTTTCTATTTGTTGCACATGAATTATTAATACCACAGTGTCCGGGAATATATTATTTCCCGTACAAAAAATTACTTCCAGTTGCAATATTTATTCTACTGTTGAAAGAACAAACCTTTTTGGGGTCATACACGTGTTTGAATTTTTTATGTTTTGTAAATATGTTTGGAATAACAACATTTTGATGTTTGGTAATTTGTTTAGATTTAAAATTTTAAATTCTGATGTCAGCTTGGCAGCATATATTACTCGTATGTAGAACATTATTGGCAGCATATCTGATGCATATTATTTTATGAATACTGAAGTCTGATAATGACAAACTGTAGTTAGTAAAAAAATATTTAAACTTTATTAAATCAAGCGACAAGAGCTCAAAGATTAATTATATAAAACGGCCGTTATTATTATATTTCAATTCACGCTTTCTTATGACGTCAGGAAGGGTTATGTTGTATGCATGTATGTATGTGTGTCCTTTATTACCTCATATCTTCCAAACCGTTGAACTGATTTATATAATTCATATACAAGAAGTGTTCTTAAATACGTGAAATTAAAAAAAAAACAAATATGGTGACTGTGAGATGCCATTGTTTGAAGTATCAATAAATTAAAATAAGTCGAATAGTGAAATATGGATATGAAATTAAAGAGCTCACCATAAGGATTTCAAAAAGGTATATATTGGTAGCTTTTTTGATTGCAGGCGAATTTTATTAATTTTAAAATTTATACTAGTTTCCTAGGTGCCTGGAAGAGATCTCTACGTATATAACAATTGCATTAAATTCACAGTGCTTAATTTTAATGTGATGTATGTTTATATCTTTTGGTGTGTGCAATAAATAATATTGTATTGTTTCTCAGTTGTGTTAGACCAATAACCAAAACTGTAATAAAACTAAAATAACAGAGAACTAATACAAAATGGCGCCATAAAACTTTACAAGACCATAAGTCTCTGTAAGTCGACTAAGACAAAAGAATCCACCTCAAATGTAACGCACCTGCACCCACTATTCTCGGTTCGAAGTCGGTAAGTAGGTCAATACTAAGACGAGTGGAAAACAATCCTCGAGATCAGGTGCAGGTACCGCTTGCTCGCTACTCAGAAGTTATAAGTGAGCCTTTTAAGTTTTAAGGTGCCTTGTGCCTAGAGAGATAGGTATTTTATCTTTTATCACCGCGAACAACAGGCGATATATTTTTCATTGCTATTAGTGACGAGTATGAGAGATGTACTTAATATTGTGATCTGATAGTAAGCTTCTGCATTAATTTAACTATCTAAAACACAACATAGAATCAAACACAAATCGTTTACTATATTTTTAAAATAAAATAAAAATCAAGAATCTGTTATGTAACTCACAGCACGTATCCGATCGCTATTTAGCCGATACTGAACAAAGCTGAATGCTATCAACTAAACTGTATAACAACAAAATTGAATTACAAAGACGTATGTATTATAACCACAAACACAGAGTATTTATTGATCTGTCTTCCCACTGGATCGCCACCGGCTATGTGATATACGACTCGGATACGAAAGCAGAATCGTTCTTCGTCTTAAAGTACCTCCAGGATGCTCGACTGTGAATAATCGTTTGAAGTCAGATTTCAAAACGTGGAATTCATTTGCATCTGTATATTCTGAACATTTAATTCCAGTTTAAAATGCCGTAAGGAAGTTTTCACCTACGAGAATTTCATAAATTAGTCAACTCGAGTGTCGCATTTGCGCGCTGAAATTCGTGTGCAGCCATACAAGGTATTTAACATAAGCAATTGTCTGATAAAAGTTGATTAAATACACTTTTTAACCAACTTCAAAAAAAGGAGGAGGTTCTCAATTCGTCTGTATTTTTTATGTTTGTTACCTCAGAACTTTGGACTGGATGAACCGATTTGGATGATTCTTTTTTTAATCGAAAGCTGGTACTTGTCGTGTAGTCCCACATAAATTTGAACGAGATTTGACAGTGGCATCCTTGTCAAAATCATATAAATCTTAAATTTGCATTCAGTATGTGCGCGATAAATGGAAAAATAACTCAATATCGCGCCATTCGATTTCGATGATTCTTTTTTAATCGAAAGCTGGTGCTTGTCGTGTAGTCCCACATAAATTTGAGCGAGATCTGACAACGGCATCCATGTCAAAAGTACAATGTACTTCATTTGAAGTCGGTTAATTTTTTGTTAAAATGTTATATTATAGATTATTATATTATCCTAGAACTAGAATAAACTCAAGTCAGTTACTTACGAGTGGATTAAATTTTAATTCTTTAAGCAAAATTGAATGCTTGAAAATTTAATGAATAGAATTTTTTTGTAAGTACTCGGCAATTCGAAAGGATTAATACCCGAAACCATACTACTTCGTAGAGTACTTAATTTTTCGGAATATTAACTACTTATACATGTTAGTGATGTGGTATTAATTGTTCTATCAGATCTGGAAGTCGCTTGTCCCAATTCCAGCAAGTTTAATTTACTCGTTCATGGCATTTTCAACTTACATATTTTACAAAAAATAAAATGTTGGGTATCTTTTAACATATTCTTGCACAGACTATTGACATTTGTTATTTTTTACCTTTAAGGTAGTATTTTCAAATCCAACAGCCTAAAACAACTTTGATATAAAACTTTAATGCCGGTCAGTTATCTATAGTTGGGCAAAGGCCAAGAAAACTGCTTGTTACAGCTACTTTCCTAATATTTACCGTCGCCATCGGTGAATTATGCTTTAACAGTTTTGTGAAAGTCCGGGGATGACGTTGCAAATTTTTTGACTTGACCCTGCATGGGTGAGTGAGACTCTTGTAAGGCCGCGTAGAAAAGATCGCATCCTTACTAGTTACTCCAACTTACATTCTTCTGTAGAATATTTTTATCCTTTTACTTCTGTTTGATTTACACATAAAGAATGATGGTAGTTGTGCTCTCTAATGGTGGCCATACACGATCAAGTATACTTGTCAAGTTTACAGCGGACTTGACGCGGCATCCAGTAAACTTGACGGTGTATAGCCACGGTATAGCTGTCTGGTCATATGGTTATATTATGCACACTGGATGCCGCATCAAGTCAAACTGTAAACTTGACAAGTACACTTGATCGTGTATGGCCACCATAAGAAATAGAAGAATAAATAGATATAGCCAATATTGAAATTCTAATGCGATAATAAAGCAAAGTATCTTATAATATTTTATTACGAGTTTGAATTCTAAAAAAGCAAAGTCTAAAATAAATGTGTCGTCAGCTATAAGTTCTATCTTACATTTTAAGTTTCTTAAGGTATTCTGTTATATAGCTTCATGTTTTTATCCATTTTAGAGCACTTATTATAAAAGAGGACATCTTTAACCTCTTGTTTGTTAAAAGGTTCCCTTCTGTTGTGATGGAAACCCATACCATGGAGAGTCGCGTGAGCCACTTCAGCTGGCAGCATACACTGAGGGGTTATTAGCACCAGCTGAAATATGTACGTATGTGTATGTATGTGTATATGTATGTATGTGTATTTGTAGTAATATAGTGTGTAGTAAACTTCTTCTCAATCTGGCGAGAGAACTATTGTTTTCAATCATGTTCCCTAAAAAGATTTTTAGAGAAAAACTACGTGTTCAGCATATGTTTCGTGTAGCTTCGTCTGCAGACTTATTTGAAATATTCGTGATCATATTGCTCACGTTCTACGCGTGTATTATGACACGCTTACTTATAAATATTTTGATGTGAAGTAAAAAACACATATGAATTTTATTTACGTAAGTAGAGCACGGCATTAAGCACCCTGGCTATGCTCGGCTTTACGCCGTGCAATAGTCACAAATCTTAGCAAAGTGTAAAAAAGGACTACTTTTGAGTGACTTTTAAGTGCGGGTTTATGTCACACTATGCTAAAATATACTAGGTTTTATATACGACTTCGTCTGCCTAAACTTCAGATATGTGAAGAAGAATGAGAAGAAACCATCTTCAGAGAAATTAAGAATATGATTAATAAAAACTAGTAGTACATACATAGGATAACCTATAGCCTAGTTGGTAGCGATTTCACCCAGCCTGCGAAGCAGGTTCAATTCCCGCGTGAGTCAGATTTTCTTGTGACAAAAAAATATTTGTACTCGGGTCTTGGGTGTAAAAGTGTTATTTTTGTGGTCTATGCCAAACGCAATACAGGGTGTATGTACTGCGAGGGTATGAGTTTGTAAGGGTCCTAGGTTCGATTCCCTGCGAGGCGGAAATTTTAATGATGAGGTTGAATTTCTGTTCTGGGTCTGAGTGTGTATCCTTGTGTTATCTATGGCACCCACGACACAGGGTATTCTAGTGTGGGGCTATGAGTGTGAAGCATCTCGTTTTGCAATATCAACGTTATTAACAACAACAAATATATGTCGCAGATAGGTGGTCCAGAAAATGGTAGACTGTGGGCGTTTTCATCATTTTACTCAGAAACCCATTGAAACACATGTTTTACACTCGCTACTAATTTAACACACGGTTACTACCGACACACATGGCTCTTAACAGATTACTATGTCGCTCGAATAACATAACTAATCGCTAATGGAACGCGGTGAAGTCGGATTACATCGCGGCGCGGCATTCAGGGTAACCAACCATAATTCACACGTCGCATTGCACACTCACAGCCATCCCGGCTCCACAACTTGCCCGCGCCTCCCGCGCTTACCAAAACCCGCGTGATCAATCCGCCAATCGCTGGCCCCATGACCTATCTCATCAGAAGCGAACCATCACAGCCGCATGAGTGCTACTCCTCGCAAAGAGTATGACTGTGCACAGAAAACAGTCCACGTGCACTTCTCGCAGGCTCCGGCAAACCGCAAACTGACTGGTCATACACGCAATACCTGCTCGATCGCAGTCCATCAGTACACACAGTACCCAGTTGTGCTCTCCATAAAGTGAACGTTGTGCAATGCTAATGCAAATTAAACTCGGCCATCATAATAACGACGTTCTACTGTAGCGTCCGCTCAGCTCGGAGGCTGACTAAAGAGTGCCGGTTGGCGGTTGGCAAGTCAATAGCTGTCCTCTGTAACCCCCGCCACCGCGTGTACTCAAATGACAGTAGACAATATGCACGGTGCTGCCATCTTCAACTTCCGAATACACCCAAGCTAGTTCCGGCTTGACGTTTCATTTTATAATTTGAAATTACTGATTTCCGACATATATGAAAAAACGGTTCCGTTACTGCCACTCGTTCCGGAAATATTTTGTCTCCAAGATGCACCACCAGGCCTTAAGTTGCTAAATGATGTACTGATTTTGCAATATTAACGATAATAAAAACAAATATCTTTAAACACGGTTTTATAATACCCTAACATTGAGGAGTTTTACTCCATATCCCCAAAACCCATCATCAGATCCTCTTTTAATTTAAGTAGCAGCAGAAATTCCTAACATTATAAAAAAAGAATCATCAAAGTTGTTTTATAAAGAACGAATCTATGAACGGAAACTAAATTTTACCTCTTATCCCTCGGTAATAGGTCTATTTTCCGGGATAAAAAGTATCCTATCTGTGTGCTTTTCATCAATATCCGTTAAGAGTTTTTCTGTGATGGAGTCACAAATATCCAAACATCTAAACATACAAACTTTCACATTTAAAAGTAGGAAATACTCGTAGGATTAGTAGTAAGTACATAGGATGATACTCTTGACGTATTTAGTCTATTATTTCAAGGCATCTAGCACCCTTGCTGTGGTTGGAAACTAACTTTGCACCCGTGCAATAACATACCACTTTACACACACCGTATCATATAATGAACTGTTATTTACTTACACGTCTTCCATAAAGTTTTGAAAAAAAAGGCATGCAGCAGCTCTCTAACACATCTGAATAGTTATAAAAAAGATGCGTAAGGTTTTTTTTCTTAGATAATTCCAGTGGACTGTATTCTTTGAAGACCAGACAAGAACGTTCCTCCATATAATTGTGACCCTTCATGACTAGACTTCTTAGTCGTTTTGGACCTAAAATAGTAATTTATTACTTAATTTGAATGCTGTGATGATAATATATTAATTATAGTCATTTCACGTGGAAATATTAATTGGAGTATAGGCTTAGGTTGTGGGTTGTATACCTAAAAATTTACATTAAAAGATGTACATATTAAGTAGTAGTTAGAATGAGTAACAATAATGAGTATCGGCTTAAAATACTGTAGGAAAGCTTTACCACTTATGTTTCAAAACATTTTCATTATGTTTCTTGATGTCACATGTGCGTGGAATAAGGTATTATAATATTTTTCACACTTACAGTTATTAATTTGTATGTTTCGTTAACTTAAAAATAGGTTTACATTGCTACTCACTTCTTTACACAGGTTTCAACCACGCACTTACTATTCACCCACCTTCTAAACTTTAATCCTAAGCGTAAGTTAAATGATAATGTTATTATTTCAAAGTTGCTTTCCTTCTGGTTCACTGGGGGTCATAATGACAAATTTCAATTTTTAACCACAGACGCAAAAACGAGGGGTGTTTTAAGTTTGTGTGTGTCTGTAACTCTGTGTGTCTGTAACTGTCTAAATGTCTTCGTACCTCTCGAACAGATAAACTGATTTTTATTTAGTTGCTTTTGTCTGAAAGATTTCTAAGTCGAGAGTGTTTAAAGCTATGTTTGAAGAAAATTGGTTCAACCGTTTAATATTCATTTTATTTAAGACTTTTATTCTGTTTTTTTTTGAGTCGGAGGTTTTTAAGATTCTTAATTTAAGTTTTTAATTCCAAGAACAACTTACTTAATGAATAGAAATTAAAAGTAAATGGTATGACCCCATCGCTCCAATGACACAGCACAACAGACTCAATATTCGTCCCTAAAATTAGGTCGAGGTTAATACTGAAATATTGTCACCGCAAATTAATTAATTATTTCAACGAACCATTGTTTGATTTGCAGTCCAGTGAAATAATTACTTTCACGTTATTTAGCAAAATAAAAAAAAATATCGCGTGACTGATTCGAGATGACAGCCGACGGAAACGCAAACCCAGCATACTTTGTTTGGCGTGAAGTTATATTTTATTTTTATTTGTCATATGAATGCTGCTGTAAATCAAATTTAACGGCCGAAGCCATAATTTTTTATGTATGTTTGCGGGAATACATTACGTGGTTGCTGAATTACATTCGTTTGGCAATAGCTTTATTGATACGGAGATTGTTTGTGTGAGATTGTAAGATATTAAACTGTTTGCAATCCTTATTGTGATTTGAGAACACGGAATATATTTCTATGTCTATGCTCGCAAAAAAAAATCGTCTTTGTCAAATCGTCTTCTTTGAAATTTGCAAAATAATGTTATTGATAATTTTAAAGATTAGTATCTAGTATTAGTATTAGTAGTACTATTATTGTCCCCCCTCCTGAGCTATGTTGGGCTTTATCTGACAAGCCTTATTACTGAAATTTCTAAGTCTGATGTCTGTTAAGGCACAGAACACATAAATGTAGTTAGGATTGTCTGTTACATAGTATATCAATGAAAGCGTTCTCAAATGTGTTATTATTTCATTAGACTTCAAGTTTTTTTACTTGTATTACCTACCTACAAAATAAGAGTACGATATCTTCGCATTAAATCGACTATTTGATAATCCCAACACAATACTTATTCATTGCCTATGAATTAATTACTTGACAAACTAAGTTATGTATTATTGGTATGCATAGTTTAATTTTTTACCAAAATATTTGCAGAATAAGCTATTTACGTAGTTACACTGTTAACCTAAAATAGAACGGCCCGTATTCAGAGCATCTAGGTTTAAAAGTTAATGTTGATGACACTGGGAACGAGATCGTGGACTCGAATAGAGTAAAAAACTTTCGTGTTTATGAACGAATCTTATTGAACAGAGCTGTTTTACTGAACTAAAAATGCTCCAGTTTATATGTGTGGACATTTCAATTGGTTACTATAGCTAGTGTACACGTTTTAGGATAATTAACACCACTGTTACTATCAACCAAGTACCTCTACCACAAATCCTAAGTTGGTAGCCACAGTCATACAATTAAAAAATGTTTAGACGCAATCCCTAATAATATTATTTTTAAACTACTTAAAAAAAGGGTCCAAGTGCGTATCGGGCCAAGCGCAAGAGTTCCGTGGTTGTAAGTAGATCGGGTACTACTTCCTCGGTAAAGCCCGCATGGATGTCAGTCAATTTATATAAAACAATGTATGGTTGAGTTGAAAGAACTTACCTGTAAGTGAATTTCAACTGGGATTATACGAGATGTTGCATCTGAAGAGATTTAGATAACCATTATTATACACCTAAACCCTCCTCAGGAATCACACTATCTATCGGTGAAAACCGCACAAAATCCGGTTGGTAGTTTTTGAGTTTATCACGTTCAAATATACAGACAGACGCGGTCGAGGGACTTCATTTTATAATATGTACTAGCTGACCCAGCGAACTTCGTATCGCCTAACAATTGATCAGTTTTCGACCGGAGAGGATAAATGATTAAATTACTAAAATGGCTATTAAAAAATAAGGGTTGATCGTAGAAGGGTGAAAATTGAGGATTGTATGTATTTTTGTATGTTGTATCATAAAGAAATAGAAATTAAAAATTTTGTCTAAAAAATAAAAATAAAAATTTACGGGTGAACTACCCCTAACATTTAGGGGGATGAAAAATAGATGTTGGCCGATTCTCATAGATACCGGATAAGCACAAAAAATTTCATCAAAATCGGTCAAGCCGTTTTGGAGGAGTATGGCAACGAAAACTGTGACACGAGAATTTTATATATTAGATAGATAGGTAAGTATGTGTAGTTTAGCAATAGCCATTTTACGTTCACACATAAACAGAGTAATGGATACAAGGTTATATAAACTCGCCGTTTAATCACGTAAGACCTAAGACCATAACCTCATGCTTATAACCACGTTCGAGCAACTTTGTATAGAAACTACGAAACGTGTTAAAAGTTTCGCACACAAGATTCTTCTACAATTCGATTAAAGAGGACCACAACCCTTTTACGCCAGAGTTTGAGAGGAGAGTGGGCTAATAGTGATAATATAAACTTGGAAATCAGATGGGATTTTATAAGAACTGTAATAATGGAATATTAATACAAGTATTTTAAAAGCTTAACTAGTTGACGTTTTTCTGTAATTTATTTAATTAACCTAAGCCAGAGTTACATAATTATTACATTATTAAATAGTGACAGGAGTAGGATTATTAAAGATTTATTATTTTGTATATTATTTATTTTTGAGTCGATAAGTGAGTTGAATAGGTATTATTTTATTCTATGTTGACCTTTCCGTGAAGCATGTCTAGCTAGCTACGATTAACGATAGCTGGAGTTAGCCGCCAAATGACTCGTCGTGTTCCAGTAGAGTGCTTGACAGTTTGTACTTTCATTCTTATCTCTTCTTTCTTGTTGGGAAACGTAAGAGTAATTAATGCCTCTGGTGTCACTGATTTCCATGGGCGATGGTTACCACTTACCATCCAGTGGCTCGTCTGCTTGAGTAGGTTATGTATGTTAATAAAAAAACGAGATTGTTTCACTTTTTTTAGATTTTTGACATTCCCTGTCTGGCTCTTGTAATAATTATAACTTAAGCAAAAAGCTTCAAATTTAAACCTAGTGAGATGCGATGAGTTTTGCGTAATTATCACGAAATGACTTTACGCACAAGTTCATATAATAATCTACAACGAAATAATAATACATGGATCAATCTGTTCCACGGCCAATTTGTTGATTAAAAAATTGAAAGCTACTTTTTTTTTTACTTTTTCCAGCTTACAACATATCGAGAGCTTGTGAACGATTTGTGTCCATCCCTTTTTGCATTGTGGAAGTTCAATCTGTCTCGTAATTGAAATACTGGACATATAAATTTGGAATGTAAAGCTTTCAAAATAACCAATAACTATTTTACAGAAGCCGATTATTTCAATGCAGTAGCATGGCTGTGTAACATCCTATTTGTATGTATTTGTTTTATAGTAATACTCTAGATTTTAGAGCATGTTTATTAGTCAACGAGTAACCACCCTCGCTTTGCTTCGGTTTTCTTTATTTTTACACCTTGGGTTACATTATTAGAGTTTTATTAAGGATCCCTAATTTTTTTGAAAATGTAATATAGCCTATGTTACTCGGGGATAGTGTAGCTTTCCAACAGTGCAAGAATTTTTCAAATCGGTTCAGTAGTTTCGGAGCCTATTCAATGCAAACAATCAAATCTTTCCTCTTTATTATTAGTATAGATTTTCAATATTAAATTAGAAATCATTCACCTGATAATAAGGGTATATTGTCAATAAACTTATTTGATGTATTATGATGTGTTTTCCTACTAGCTGGCTGGCTACCACTTTCTTGCTTAGTCAGCCGCCAAACGACTCGTGTGAAGTCGCCGCTGGAACATTAGCTTGGGCTAGGGACACAGTTTTATTTTTCTTTCTCTATCTTCTTTTCTGGTCGTCAACTTATCGGTGAAGCCTTTTTTCGGGTTATTTAAATCCATGGGTGACGGTACCCACTTACCATTAGGTGGATAGTAAGTGAGTTTATCGAGCTATAAATAAAATTATATTTTAGAATGTAACATAATATCAAAAAGCAATAGAATAATATTTTAATTATAATGAGAAAATTAGGTACTGTCGGTAATATTACAGAAGACATAATTGTACAATATCAATTATGTCTTTTGTAATGTTATGAAATAAATATATTATTTTATTATAAAATATATGTATGTTGTGAATAAGGATTTGTTCAATTGAAAATAATAGGTGCATACTTTGTTTAATGATAAGATAAGATTTCTTAAAATAAATCTATAAGTACTCCTTATAGCGACGAATGAAATTATTTTGATACGACAACAATATGTCTTTAATTTTTTTTAATGACTGAGATAATGAATACATTTTTTTATAGTGAAAACATAAATATATTTTTTAAATATTATTAAAGTTATGAGAACATTTCAAAACGTTTTAAATTAGTCAAAGGATTACCTAAAACAGAATTAGTGTGTGATTTTCCATCCCATTTAAATAATATTAACTGCAAACGTACAATTTATAATATATCAGATATTTTTGATTCACGTTCATTGTAAAATATTTTAGCATTTATAAAATACCTCTGCTTTTCCGATCTTTTCTCTCCTCTCTCCATAGACCATCTTATCTGGTATTCTTAAATAAATGGTAAAAATAAGTCCTTTAACGTAACACTCTCCATTAGCATAATTCAGTGCTTGGAAAGTTATCAATAATAGCCTTCTGATGCAAAACTATTTATCATGATCACAGAAATTCAATACTTCAAGGCAGGTGCACTTTGCTTGAGTCGGTCGCCAAAGGATTCCTCATGTTCCAGCTGAGAGTTTGAGAGTCAGTTTTTTCTTTCTTTCTTTTCTGTCTTTAGTGTTACTGATGTCTGTGTGCGACGTTGACCACTTACTACTGGGTAGTTAGCTTGCTGATATGTCGGCATTATATAAAAAGATTCGAATAATGACACACTTTTATTTCGGTACTGGGGCCTAACTATGAATTTTTAAAAAACCATTCATGTTCCAGGCACTTCATTTATCAGGCTTTGAACGACGTATGATTGGCTAAAAAGTGTCAACTAACCGCTTTGGTAACACGAATTTGAGGTTACAGTTTACACTGGAACATGGCTGGAATCAATGATATTATATATTAATAAGAGGCAGATATGTCATAAGCGCGCGCGTTGTGTGACTCAAAAAGTTCTCAATTGGGAACTCTTATTCAGGTGAACAAAGAGATAGCGATGTAGTTTTGACGCGAGAGCAATAAAGACGTGCGATAAAGCAATAAATCGTGCCTTGCGGACATTGGAACAGATTTTTCGGTTGATTTGTAAGGGCATAACGTATCTATATTTATTTAAACATCATTGGCTGGAATCAAAAGTTCATAATAGGCAGTCTGGGAAGTAAAATTCAGTGCGGTTATTCAGTATTATTGGTTTTCATACAGCCATGAATGGCGCTGTATATAAATTTGTCTACATCCTCATTAGCGCGTTTCACACGTTAATCCATCTTCTGATTGGTCCCAAGTAGCGCTTACGCTATGCGTTGACAAACTGAACTATAGATGTATGAATTAATATATTATTATTTTTATAAAAATAATGTATAATTGAAGCGTTTGTAGGTGTGAGACGTCGCGCTGCGTGTCAATCATACCAAATAACTGACATAAATATATTTGTGAAACTTATACCAAACTAAATGTTCACGCGAATAAAAAATTATGAAAAGCCGGTGACACTGAGATAATTCTATCTTTGTTCACACCAATCAAAATCGGGGCGGGCCACTAAGATAATAAAAATCCACATAGCTGAAATGTGTTTCCCTCAAAAAAAATTAAAACGTCCACTCGGAATGAGCCGTAAGAATAGGGAGTGTCGAAAAAGAAATATATTAATATCTTAAAAGAAATATAAGATATAATTTGAGTCTGGTGGAAGTCCGATATAATTACGAGTCTATATCAAAGTGAGTGTCCCTTGAGAATCCTCGGTAGAGTGAAGACGGTACTCCAATCTGTCGTCGCGAATACTCGAATAATCCCAACCGTAAGAACCACTCTTGTATCAGTTTATTACATTTATAAGACTTCTCCTTAAACATTACTTTCCGTACAGGAACCTGGCTGGTGTTACTAATTATACAAATACTAAATGAAATACAAAACCAGCTAAGCGCTAAGTTCAAGCAACAATATTATGATAAATGAGTAACATATAATGGGATTCAGTTTATTGCCAGCAAAAATATGCTTGTACCGTGCAGTAAACTAAATGAAGAGGGTCGAATAAAACACTAAATACTTGAAGGTCTACCGTTTAAGAAGGGAATATGTTTTACATTTGAGTACCATGATTATTAGTTTAGCGAAATACAGTTTTAAGATGAACATACTTAGCAAACCTGAACAAGAGCTAGAGAACTAATCAATGAGAGAATTTAGGCGTGACATTGTATCCTACTTACTGTGAAGGGGTTTGGTAAAAGAAAACCTCTCAAATCTGAAAGAGCAATTCATCAAACAGAAATACGGAAGTAAAATGCTAATGACTTGTATTAAAATAACGCATTTGAAAATGTTTGAAACGAAAATCAAACGACCTTATATAATATTTAACAACCTCGAGTACTTAGCTCTGTTCTGATTTTTATTGATGTATTTTTTATAAAGTGCCTTTGAACAAGCCTGTTAGGAGTGACAAGGGCACTCCGATTATGACAGAGGATACAAAAAGTGAGCGCTGAGTGACATGACTCGCCATCATCCACGGTTAAATTGCCACTCGAGAATTTTCATTTAATAACTTTTTAGCAAAATTAGCGTCCTATCACTAGGTATCTTACATTTTATTTACTGAGCTGCTTCTTTTCTATAGCTATAATAATGATATAAGCAAGTTCTTCTATGATTAATAGACAATATGAAGTCTATAAGCCTACTAATTCTCCTGCAGCTGATAGGCGCTGAAAATAGTTCACGGATACTTACGGATAGTTAGGTATTTAGGAAATGATACTGTTATAACATTGTTGTGATTAAACCAGGTTTAACACAAATTACTTTAGAAAGAAAGAAAGAAAGAAACATTTATTTCGCCATGGAAAATAACATGGTACAAGGTTATAACAAATGTGTGACATAATATATATATTTAGTGGGTAGTTGGGTACCATGTAACCTGGCGAAAAAGGACTACCCTCAGCCTGTGCCATGGAACGGCTAGGAACCACGGCTGCTGGTTTACAGTGTAGTCCCCTTCCCTTTACTAGTAGTACATCATTTCTTGAAGGAAAGCTGGCTTGAATTCAATAAAGTCCTAACACCTATTTCCATAGAAACTTATAACCGTTGGCTTACTCACTAAATATTCCATTGATCTCCTAGTGTAGCATGGTAAAATACGCAAGCCTCAATTACAAGGAAAATGTTATGCAATGGAAAGAGTTACTCGTAGTCTGTAATGAGTTAAGATATTTAGTTCACACATATTTATTGTTTGTTGATCATAAATGAAAGTTAATGAGATAAAGATACTTAGTTCACAAGTGTTTATTTTTTGTCGATTCTAAATGTAATCCTGAATGTAATACGAAACCGTTTGGCTTCCGTTAAAGACAAATTCTTTCACATACCATGTACCTATAGTTTTTGCGATAAATAATACAACTTTCTATAAGATTCGTTGAAGAATCTTGGTGGTTAAACGTACGTAATTTGAAATAAGTACATTTTTTCAGAGATAAAATATTTAATAGTATTTTTATATGCGCCTCTGTTTGAATCTTCCTAAAAATTATTGTCAGTGTGAATTAAAAATACAATCCAAAAATCCTGTCTTCAAATATTAACAGTTTACGTTTACGAATTTTGTTATGCTAGACTTCAAATTTGCGTTTGCTGACGATCTGTTAAAATTCGTCTATGGAATATCGGATATTTCGACAGGATGATAGTGCAGACGAAAACTCGACCTTATGCAAATTAATATTAGACTCATTTCTCAACACGCTATAATTTACAACCAACATTGATCCTATTATTTAAACAGCGTATCGTACTTACAGTAAACAGTATAAATCTATAAAAGTCAAATCATTAATTCAGTTGCACACTCCATCAGCTTGTTTAAGCTCGTTGAATACATTTGAAGCTTCAGTCAACGCGAATTTGATAGCGAGCTTCAAAATAGAGCATTGATCGTTGTAAACGTAAACATAGTTAAGCTAATATGACTGACCTTCATTGTTAAACTAAGCTCGGCTATGTAAATACGAATATTCTGTATTACAGATATGTGATTGCAGCAATGGCTATTGAGCCGGCGGGTATTTTGTTAGAACAATATAAACATTTACGTGTATTGTAAATGAATAAAATATAAAACAAGCTACATATGTATTTAACCAAACCATTTTAGGTAAACCTAGATCGTTATAATACCGCCCTTTCCGTCGATGTAACATGTCAATGTTCTCAGTTTCCTCGCTACGGGGATTATGAGATTATGGGTACATGATACTTTCAGCTCCTCATTATTTGTGGGTCGATACAGTTTTAATTCACCTCGGTCAGTCGGTCAGTCAGCCAGACTTAAGACACCTTGGTGAATTAACCCAGCTGAATAAAATCGACGGTAGCAATTGTAAGCTTTCTATTAATACAGGGAAAAAAGTACCTCGAGGATTGTCTCTCATTAGCGCAGGCCATATAACATGTAAACTCTCGTCCCGGGATTATGATATTCATGTAACTGAGTAGAATTATTGGTGTATGTATAGTATTATTATGTAATAATACTCGTATATTATGCCTTCTATTACATATAAATACCTTCCGTATCATAGTATAATGTAATAGGTACATGATGAATTAAATGGTAAATTACAGTTTAAGATATGTACTATTATTTCTTCTGTGGTATAACGATATAAATAAAGTTTTGTACTTCACGTGTTGCCAAAACTGGTACGTGTGTGTGCGAGAGTGTACGTGTGCGTTAATCAGGTTGATTTTAAAAGAAAAGTTTCAACTACTTTTTAAAGCATACACAAGCACAAGAATCCATCGATTGCCTGATAAATGAATGAAAGTAACTAAAAGTTTATCATATTCATCTACTAGCTGCTGTCATGCCCTTGACTTCATTCCCGTGGGAGTTTTCCCCGCGTAAATCCCGGTTTCGTGGGAATGCCGGGATTAAAAGAAGACTTTTAGTAAGCCATAGGTAACCATAGCAACTCGTACACAATACAAAAGTTGCAGCGCTGAAATTCGGCAAAGTAGTTTATGACCCAAATATGTGGGACACCTTACTGAAAGTAGTTGGAGTGGAAAAGCGCAAATTTGTAAATGCAAATAATAAAACAGGGTGTGCTTTGAACATGTTGGCAAAGTGCCCGCATGTAGCGACTTAGGGAGTCCTTTCATTTATCAGTGTCGTATATCGTTGGTCAGGCATTGTTAGCAACCTGACAATACACTTTTACGACATCGCGTATTACGAGCCAATGTCAGTAATGTTATTCTTTTCGAGGTATGTACTTGAATAAAATTTAAGCATGAGAACATTTAAAATAGTCTTATAATGCAGCAGCCGTATTGTGGCGGCTTAGAATATTAACCCAGATCCGTGCATATAGGTGCCACAATACCTTAAAAATGAGTGCCTAATTCCTAGTCGATGAAACAAAAAATCTAAGTATGGGAGCTAGTGCACTATGTCCAGAAACATACTATACTTTTATACTAAGTGTCGTATGCTGGGTTCCAAAAGAACCAAGAAAAGGAACCCAGCATACTAATCTTAATCACAAAATAATATTCTGTTCGATTTAATAAAGGTATGGAGACACCCTTTGTTGATTATATTCAACTTTCCACTTTTTACCAGAAATATGTATGTCATACTTCAACTACTTTATAGGTAAGTATGAAAAACTGTTTTATAAAGTCACTAAAACTAGTTTTATTTATCTTGACTCACAATGGGAACTATCTTCTCTCTTTCTGGGCCAGTAACGTATCAGGAACGTCCTCTTCTCGTTTGTCGACTATTATATAAAAAAATCTAAACCTCTTTTTTCAGAGAAGGTCCCCTACTGTTAAGTGGATGTGCAGGTTACTAGGTTTATGTAGATGATCACTGTGCGTTTAGTATATTTAGTGTTCAGATCCTGCATCAATATATTGGGAGACAGAAATGATAACACCGAATTACGTACCTAAACCGCGTTTATTCCGAGTGAGATACTAGAGGCGACTGTCTGCGAGGGGTGAGGGCAGCCGAGTCTTGATTACAATGCAAATATTATATTATCGCTACATGGATATAAATTTTCCTCGTCTACCCCATAGTGTGGGATATCGTTAAAAAGGTCTTTCTAAAATATTATCGGTCTACAAATACCATTAAATATCTTGGATAGTTTAGGTTAAGGTAGTTAATGGTTAATAGTAGGGATGCACGATATACATCGATGTTTTAAAAACACTCGATGTAAAGTATGGAAACATCGATTTAATCCGATGTTTTTTTAATACGCTAACATCGAGTAAGCACCGATGTTTTTTATTCGATGCATCGAAGAGGCAGACCTTGGTTTTTGGACATGAAATTTACTGCCGATGACCTTTTTTTTAGTCCCAATGCTAATAAAAATAAAAACAATCGATGTATACATATTATAAGCATTAATGCCACTATGCGATGCATTGCATCGAAAAAAACATCGATTTTTTTTCAATGTCCATCCCTAGCTAATAGTCGATGAACTTACAAGTATGGAACGTTGCGCGTAGCCTGACACGCACTTGGCCGGATTCTTGATATAGTTACTACTAATATCTTGAATAAAACCTATCTAAGTTTTCAACCCTGGATAACCTGGATTTGCCATAAAAATGCTACTATATAATTCTGTTAAATATATCTGCGCTACTCAGGAAATGCACTTTTACGCATCCTGCACACAATCTGAAAATCTAAAATTGTGAACGCAAATATTAAAATGTGAAGTGTACGGTGGAATACCGTTGGCAAAGTGCCCGGTGTGAGGACTCCCATTTTTATTTCTAGAGCAGGCATTATCAATTCTTCTTCTGTCATAAATATTTGAATTATTTCTATATAATGACTGAAAAATAAATGATAAATCCCGGCCAAGTGAAAATCGGACTCGCGCACCGAGGGTTCCGTACAAACTCGTAGCCAACAAAAATAACTACTAAACACGCCATCGACATAGTTCACGATCAATTTAACAACTACAAATGAGTAAAAGCTGTTTTTTGTAATATCTATACTTACGACTTTCGGTATTTTTGTAATTTTTGATCTTTACTTGTACTATAAGAATGGCACCCACGATACAGGGAACCCTAGTGTGAGACTATGAGTGTGAAGCGTTATTTTATTTTTATTTTGAAGTTCCAATTTCTTCTCTTGAGTTACGGAACTCTAAAACGATCAGAGTGCCTTAAGGAAAGTTCTAAAGATGAATGAAATGACTTAGTGGGTATATTAATATTACTTCAGTAGTATATCAGTGTCTTTAAAATCGCTTATTGTTGTATTTTCATAAAGCTATTAAACTTTGTTTTAGTAACATTTAAATGTTAAGAATCATCGATTATCATAGAAAATTCATACACATTATCCGGATAAACAATATACGGATAAACGGATAAAGTAGTCTGACCACCGTATGGTAAGTTATCATTACGAACTATAGATATGATGTAACTAATAATGTGTTAATGGTTAATACAATAATAAGTGTTATTATTATTGTATTAACCATTAACGCATTACATATAACTGTTGCCATTAACGCACTTTTGATTTAAAGAAAAGAATCCGCTACTTGAAAGACCACATAAAATCATGCGTCGGGGGAATACTGATAAGTTAACTTACACGAGGCATATAAAACAATCAAAACGGCTAAATTCTTCGAAAACCATGAGTCGTCTCAAACTTGACTATGCATATTTGCTACGTTCTTGCGTCAAAGAGTAGCTGCGAGAACGTCTCAATATGATTGAGTTAGTAACTTAGTTCCCCATTACATCGCGAGATCCGACAACTTTTCGCCTACTACATCGCGGAGTTATTGAATACAAAAGTTTGGAATGAGTTATATTAACTCGATTATTAAGTTATTTGTCACAAGAACAAACAAGGTAATAGAATTATGTGTGTTCAGTGAAATATTTTGTCAATTTCCCGGTACATAAAATCATAATAAATGATCCACGCGCAATTTCGGGTTACGTAGTTCATCGACCATTACTCATTAAGCCGTGATAGCCGTGATAGTTTTCGTTTGAAATTCATCCTCTACTGCCCAAAGTTTTTTTTACAAGTCCTCCAAATTGAGACTTCTCTTTGTGAAAATAGTAAAGGAAACGCCGAAAATTAACAGACAGGGTGCAATTTTAAAATAGACCAAGTTTTTCTTTTTCCGAGGATACAGCAGCAAAATTTCATCATTCGTTATGCATACTTCATGGGCGACTTCTACTCGTAGGTATATATTTTACAATGCAACTGTGGTATGGGTATTTCATATTTTTGATTATGTGTGCATAGGCAGTCGGGTTTTATTTCTTAAACTTAGTTGTATCTTGTTCACCGAAAGATACGTTGAATCACGAAAATAATTTATTTAGGTACCTGGACGTGGTGCCCTCGACTTCGCCTTTTAGATTCTAACATTTTCCTTAAATTTTTCAAATTTTTTTATGGAAATATCCGGCAAACGAGCTGACGATCAACCTGATGGTAAGTGGCTATCGTCGTCCATGGATATCAGCAACACCAAAGGCATCACTAATGCGTTGCCGGCCAAGAATGAAAGAAGAAAAAGAAAGAAAGAACTGGCTCTCAAGCCCCCAGCCGGAACACGACGAGGCGTTTGGCGGTTGACTCATGCTCAAGGGTGGTAGCTATCCAGGCGAACCCCATGGAGAAATAATAATAATAATAGTGGTATTAATTAAAAATTAAGATCATATAAAATCAAAAAAATAGCATTCTAAACTACTGGGCTTGTTTTTTTTTCTTTTTTGTTTTTTTTTACGCAGACGGGTTGATAATTTATTTTAATTATTTTTTATAATCACATTGATTGAATGTATGTTATCATTGATTTTAAAATTTGGTTAATGTATATATTTACAAGTAGTCGCAACTAGGTTTCAGAAATCCTTAAACCGCAGTCAAACATGTTTGAATAGCGTTATTCACTCTTTGGGATTTTTTGGGACTTATTATCGAACAGAAAATAAAGTGTTTAATATACGAACACTATCTACACATAATGTATTAACAAATATATTATTTGTAGATAGTGGATAGACGAACACAAACACATTATATGTTAAATAAAAAAGAGAACATGTTGTATGATATATAAACGTAAAATTATTGTTTAACTTATGTAGTCATACATACCAGTAGGTATCTAATTCACACATATTGTGACTTTGTGATCAATTGATCGGTTACTGAAAAACTTAATATCATTGATAATATCTTATTTCTCGACTTCAATCATCTCAATAGGCTGTCGGTTACATAATGTTTTCTTGAAACATTCTACACATCGCATATAGTATGGTTAAGCCTTTGTCGGTCGTATAATTGAGTTCAAACTCATTACAGTGTTACCTAATGAGTTTCACAACATAACACAAAGGCAAGAACAACTTTACGTAGGTACTTAATTGCAAAGGGGGTGAGTTGTACGTGGGTGCAATTGATAATTTTGGATTTTAACATTTTCATTTTACGAAGTGCAAGAATTATCTTCTTTCATAGTTACTGTTTATAGCTTGAAGGGATAATGAAAATAGGGGATCTAATTGGTTACCGTAGCCTATAGATAACATAATATTCAATAATCATTACTTAAATACATAATTGAAAAAATATTCAGATCGAACTTTTCAAATTGACATAATTTTTATTGGTGCCCCGATTTTTAATAAATAAAATGTTACTACCTTAATTACTTTTACGATTGATAAAGCCGTTTCTGTTATTATCGGGTACAATTGAATAGAAAAACAGACAACAATTGACCTCTCGAAAAAAGGATAGTCGCCTACTCTAGCGGATAGTAGCCTAACGTTAAAAATTTTTCGGAGGATATTTGTCTCGTGCGGGGATAGACGCCTCAAAATGATTATTTTTTGATTAAAGCAAATTTATACTAATTTAAGTAATCAATCTCTTTTCTTTACTGCAATCTTTAATTAGGATCAACATTATAGAATATTATTAAATTTTAGACTTTATAACGATAAAAATATAACAAAAATGGCCTCCAAAGGTTAAGTTAGATAAGTTATTAATTAAATATTACTATTTATCTTAAAAATAGAACGATATAGCAATTTAAATTCGCATTAGTATCAAAAGTTTTCAACTTTCCTCATCTCATGCAATGATTTCACAACATGCTTCTTAATGTTGTGTAAGTTTCATGCAAGCACATTCGACAAATCTCATTTTATTACTTATTTCATTAGCATTTTATTTATTTATTTATTTATTTAACCTTTATTGACCACAATAAAATATCACGGTACAAATGGCGAGCTTAATGCTTAGTGCATTCTCTACCAGCTAACCATTGGCCAAAATAGAAATGCACGAAAGGCGGATTTTCGACTTTTTATATCTTTTCAGTAGCTATTATCGATTTTTCGTCCTTTATCCTTTTGATTATAATATTTTCTTCATTTTCACTGTCAGAACTGTAAAATTATTACATTCACTTTAAAGCTCACCCGTTATTCAGTTTAATAAAATCTGTGTTATCGGATTGAGCTGCTAACTGCTGGTAATATCGACACATCTTTTGGTCTTTTTCTTTTTTTGCAGTTGCCCTCTTTTCTTCACAATGCTTACCTATCTTGCTAATATCAGGTTTGTTTTTAGGCATGCTGTACATTTGGAAGCATGTTATATGCATTGCATGCTATCGTCAACTGTTATAGTTAGCTTGACGCTTCCTTCCATCTTTCGAAGTAAAATGATATTATCTGTCTACGGAACGTCATCATCGCATTTGCACATTACAAAACAATTGAAAAACAAATACATACGCGATGATGTCATTCCGTGGATAGATATTGTCATTTTACAACGCAAGACGCAAGCAAGCTGCAAGCAAAAACAAAACAAACAAACAATTTATTTATTTGCTCTCACAGAACAAAACAATACAGTACAATGCAGATGCACAATAAATACGATTCTACAACTACAACACAGGAATACCTTTGACAGTACACATACTGATCTTGCTGTGTGAGAGCCTGGTGCCTGATGTAGGTTAGAGTACCTGTGTTACAGGTCACCAGTACCCCCCGCGGCTCGATTACATATATAGTACAAGCTAGAAGTAAACTGGTAGCAAGAGGTATTTACTCGTACATATAATATTAAGAATTATAATTATTTATGAATGCAGACCCTGTGTGTGTGTGTGTGTGTGAGTGTGTGTGTGTGTGTGTGTGTGTGTGTGTGTGTGTGTGTGTGTGAGAGAGAGTGTGTGTAGTCTCATGGCAGAATAGAGGAAGACGAGGTGGGAGAAAAAGCAATGGTCATTTTGGGGAGTGAAGTAGATTTTCGGTGTCTTGATAGGGAAGACTCTTAAGAAACGTGGTTACTGTTTGTTTGCAGATATGATAATTAAGGGGATAAATGTTAATTAAAGAGTTCAATTTATTGTAAAGGAATGGCCCACGGCAGCTAAAAAAGTTATGAGATAAGGAAGTGTTGAAGGTTTTTGTTGAACAGACGGTGCCTTTTCTACGTTTGTTTTTTACAAGCTGCAAGTAAGCTGCAAACAAACGACAATCGATGATAACGTGCTGATTTTCGCGACTGACAGCTCAAAAAATATGCTCGTTTGACCTCACCCTAATTGTTCAGAATCGACTCAGAAAAAGTAATTATAATCATATCTTTGACCGAAATTTTAAATAAAACAATCAAAAAGGTAAATGACAAAAAAATAAAACGTGACTGAAATAACACAGTGATTTATTTCATACGCCGTAACGACCGACGTTTAACGTGGGTAAGGTTTTTCCAACCTATTTAGTATGCAAATTCTAAGAATATGGCCATAAATAATAGTTCGGATTATTGTTCAATATTCGCTCCCAATATCCGGCTAGGGCGATTTATGACGTGAATGTGTATAACTAATTTTAAGATATCAAGAGATTTAAATCAATTTTAAAAGCCTGCAACAGCTATGTTATTTGAGGAAGTAAAATGTAAAAATAATTTTTTGCAGTAAAATGTAAAAGTAATGTTTTACAGTAAAAGGGGCACATCCATCCTCGAGTCCAAGCCTTCTGTCCACGTAGACGCACGTCATACGATCGCTATTGTCAATTGTCACTTTGCATGCAGCTTGCTTGCATCTTGCGCAGTATGTGTCCACGGAGCAGCATCGTCGAGTTTGCCAATTGCTTATGAAACTTGCACGCAATTGTCAAAATTAGCTCCATGGCCAGTAGGCTCGCGCTAAAATTTACGTTGGACGCACAGTTTGGCACTATTAGGATGAGAAACATGATCATCTTTGCGGAAACAAAGGAAACTCTAGTTACACAGGCGTGGAAGGATCCATGGTTTGGCAACCTTGGGTAAAAACGTCAAAATAAGTTCATGTTTAATTCTAATTGGAGAGAGAGTAGTTTGCAAGGTAAAGGGAGGTTAAGCTACTCAACATCGTATCGTACTATATTCGTACTATATACTTTATCGACCTAGGACTAATAATTCAATATAAGCTTTCATAACTTTAGCTTGAAATATAATTCACATAATTATATAAGTTAGCAAGTCTGGTAAATAGTATATTAAACATTCAATCGAAGATGAGTTGTCATTGTTCATATTTTTATATTTCTAGGTCATACAAGGTTCTCGCAAACGGGAAAATATAATGAGCTTACGAATAAACTTGGCGTTTTACGCTTGTTAGTCGCCGCTGCCGATGTTGATATTTCTCCGTCTATATAAAGTATTTTTTATTAAATCAACATCAACTGCTTTGAGCGATTCCGGCCGAGCGTATTTTTCCCAGTTACTTAATACATTTACTGGTAAATATTTTTGCGATGTAATAGATAGACGATGACCCTTATTAGCATCTAAAAAGGTAATGGAAAGTTAGTAAAATTTGTTTTAGGTAGCCCTAATGTAACACTTCTATTTTGGTGTGAAACGGTGAATATTTTTACCTGTAATGTACTTTACCTTTTTAATTAGTTTTACTTGAATACTTTTTTACATAAACTAGTTCTTTTTATTTTGCGATGCGCTTATGGCCGTGACTCGACATGTAAATGTACTTTTTTCCTGATTTGTGTTAATTGTGAATGATAAGAGTTCGACTAGAGTGTGGTGATCAAGGTATCGAGCTAGAGGAGGAACCAATCTGGATTTAATGCTTATTTTTAAATGGTCAATAGATCCGGAAACGAGCTATTTGATGCTCATGAATGCCCTTAGCATTTAAGGCATCGACAGAACTTTGTTTAAAAGAACGAATTAAAATGGCTGTGATAGAAGTCAAACGCATGAAATCAATTCTCGGATCCTTCTGAAAGATGTGTAGTAGAAAGTATCACCAATTGTGTGTCGTAGCAAATCACCTTGAATGCTAACACAATGAAACTGTTTATGAACAATACAACCATTTCAAAAAGGCGGTACAGCTTTCAGATGCAGCTTGAACGCAACTTATATATGTATGTACATATACTCCGTTCACATGACGCCAGTCGGATTTCGTACACGGGTCACATAATAATTATTAAGGTAGTATTAGTCTACTTTGCAACAATCCGCGGTTAACATGTATGATGATATATACTTTAAGACATGCACGGCATCTCCATCCTTCCTACAACAGAAACATGCACTACAATAATTAAAATTATATACCAACATACATACCACCACCAACACGTGTTTCGCCCCGAAACTGAGCATCCTTCGGAGTAGCTTTCCGACTGAGCATTGTAGAGTCAACTTACCCTGAGGATGATAGCATCCTCAGGATAAGTTGGATATAGTAAGGCGGAGATAGTATCAGGCGGTCTGATACTATTAACTATACATATGTAATTATTATTGTGGTCATATTAGCGTTGTCTGATAATCTATCTATCTAACAGCCTTTTAAAGTCCATTGATGGATATAGGCTTCCCCTAATTGGCGCCACCCCGACCGGTCCTGGGCCCTCTGAATCCAGCCGTTTCCCGCTGTCTTCTTTAGGCTGTCAGTTCATCTGGTCGGGAGGGCGATGTCTGACTATCAATTTTAAATTATTTTCATATTCACGTTTTGCAATAATACATTAAAATAATATTACATGAAAATTTGACACCTCAGAGCCTTATTCAATTTACACTAGGGAGCGTCGCGTCGTAGCAGCCCAGTTGCGTTTTAATTTGGGCCGCGGTTTCGTATAATATGTAGGGGAATTCGTCTTCTGAATACTGATGAGATTTTTAATGAAAAGAAAGATACATCATAAGTCCGTAGATTTATGGTCTGAATCTGAGATTTTGCAGGGAAAATCCTAAGATTGGAGAATTTATCGCATTTAATATGTCTTGCTGTAATGTAATGGAAGCTAAGACCTAATGTTTTGAATATAAGATCCAAATTACAGTAGAAGAATATTAGACTCTGGTAGGTCTAAAATGACAAATATTAACGTAGATTTAAAATAAAATGGTTTCATAACAGCTTACATTAAGATTTTAAAATTAAGAACAAAAAATAAACATTACCCATTTGTAAAACGTCCCAGGTTCAACTTCTTTGTGTATTTTACTACCTACGTATTCCTTATGTGTCAAATTATTATTTCTCTATGAATATATATTGTTATTCTTCTGTGAAATAAATTCTTAAACCAGTAGCTAGGCATCTATTTACAATATTTCTTCTCGCTTATATTTTACTTCTTCATAACACAGTCACGATTATACAAAATACTTGTAGCTAGAACTTCACTAATCAAGCAATTTACTAAACGAGTTACAACGCTCAAGAGCCCGCATTAGCCCAGTAAAGGTAAGTTTAACGACTCCAACTTGTTCAGATCCGCTCTAGGCGCTGCAGTTTCGGGTTAATATCACGTTAGTCTTGAAAGGTTACTTGCGCAACCTTGTATCATCTGTATTTAAAGTTGTTGCCTAATGAGCTTTGAATGAACTATTAATTACTATTCACACAGTACTATGTACGTATCTTTACATTGAAGTATTATTACTAGCGCATAGAATCGACACCGCAAACACCATGTACATATGTCCCAATGCATTGTCACCACGTGGCTTAAATCTTCAATGGATTCGTTCGATTTTGAAAGGAGAACAGGCGCTCAATTTTGAAAATGGAACCTCCCGGCGGGACACAAATTTTGTTCGATATGTCTGTTCTATGACATTATACTTCAATGTATCTTTAGCAGTAGGGGTTTACGACATCATTTTGTCGTTTACGATATAGTATACTATAGTTCTCTTGATCGATTACGAAGTTCGAACAATTTAATGACACTTTCAGGTACAGAGAGAAATATCATCACATTGTAAGCGAAGAATTCCACATTAGGCCACGTTATAATTTTATGTGTGACTCGGTCACACTACACCATTGTGTAAAGTGAATAAGATAAACGAGGAAAGCCTCCGCCGCTCACGTATCACGGAAATAAATTAACCGCGAACGTCGTTCCAATTACAAAATTCAATGAGATTTGTTTTAATTACGATTTAATTTATTGTGAAAATACGGTTGCAATTTTGTGAGGAGGCATGTAATGTAATACTTAACGAGTAATTTAATGAAAGTAGAATCCTATTATGCTTATTAATACACTGAATTTTGATTGATTAGCTAAGAAAAGTTTAAGAGGTCAAAATATCAATTTTGTTCTTTGTTATCGCGCAAAAAATCCAGAACAAATTAAGATAGAGTTCCAAACTTACCTATAAGACAAAAAGATGTTTAATTAGGAAGGTGCTTATTAGTAAATTATACATGTTATTTATAAAACCTCGGTGAATGTACTAAATTAATCAAAATAGAGTA
This sequence comes from Thymelicus lineola, assembly GCA_963932265.1. Taxonomy (NCBI): domain Eukaryota; kingdom Metazoa; phylum Arthropoda; class Insecta; order Lepidoptera; family Hesperiidae; genus Thymelicus; species Thymelicus lineola. Next base: position 10,607,172 of record OZ010696.1, on the reverse strand, counting down.
CCCTAATAACCATGAATAGCGACACATTTTTTGATTCAGATGGAGAAAATATTTGTATAAAAGTAAAATTCCATAATTGTCCCACTGCTGGGTTCGGGGTCTCTTCTCACAATGTGAGGGGTATAGGCCGTAGTTTACCACTAGTAGACTTCACTCATCTTTGAGAACATTATGGAGAACTCTCAAGTGTGCAGGTTTCCTGACGATGTATTCCTTCGCCGAAACAAATGATAATTAACTTCTAAAACACATAATATTTAAAAATTAGAGGTTCGTGCCAGGATTTGAACTTGAGCCCCTGTGTTCGGGAGACCAACGCTCTAACCGCTAGGCATTCACTCACACTCACATATCACTGCTATATGTGTACAACTATCTGAGGATTATTATATCCAGTGCGAGGCGAGGGTTTACGTAGTCAATAATAAAGCCATAGGAGTACTGGGAATGTCAAAGCGAAATCGAGGATCAAAGACCAATTGGATAGTATTGAAAATGACTTTTTGAGCTGAAATCTGCAAATGACAAAGGATTTTATCTACCTCCATTACAGTGACTGAAGTTTGAGATCGCCTTAATTCATACTGATTCAGGAGAATTAAGAGTTCTTCGACAAAACCTGACGATATTGAACAATGGAAAATTTTACAAGATTAATTTTCTCGCAGTTTAGAACTTCCGACTTTAAAGATGTTGCTTGAAATCGTTTTTTTAGAGTTCCGAAGCAAAACCGGAACCCATTATAGTTAAGTCTGTCTGTAAAAGGTAAATAGAGAGAACTAGTTTTTTATTTATTTTTAGTGAAGTAGGATAAATAATATAAGTTTATTTTCTAACTACTAATTTATTAATAAAAAATTAAGAAGCTATTTCTATAATGTAATAGTTAAGCATATTTAGGACAATTCCATATCTTAAGTAGATATGATAACACATAATTTTAAAATTAAAGTTGCATTCAAATATAATTAAGTATGCATCTAAAAATGCCAACTCTCACTTAAAGCCAATGTGAATAAATTACACTACGGTACTATATCCAACGCGAATAAATTTCAAACTACACTTTTCTTTAGTTTGACTGCAGTAGAAATGTGAAGAAAATATCCAAAATGACTATAGAGTTATGATTTTCTCGTATTTTATTAAGTGGCGGGCAGTTAATAAAATGAAAGAAAATCATAGTGCCATTTCTCTTGTGGACTTCAGTCGTTTATCACATGCATCTGTGCCGTGGGAAAAACGCTGCCTTTCGGAGGCTAAATGATACTGCAATATTTCTACAGTACCTTCACATTCGTACGTTATTATTTACTATCGAGCCTCTTAATCAAATATTTCGTTTATAACGTAAGAGTTATAGAGAGGTTACATTTTTACTATGGATCACTATACAAAACATCACATCACTATGCATAAATACTATCTATTTCTTCCTATTTCTTTTAAGACTAAACAGCAAGTACAGAACCTCATTTGTACACTTAAATTGATACCCATGTAATAGGTACAGATAGAATATGAGTTTTTAAGATAAATATAAATAATATTCCGCGCTTCCTTCTACGAGAGAAATGTGCCCATAAGCGACGAAGACATAGGAGAGCAAACTTAAATCACAACAGTCTTACCTTCAGGTACCCCGTCTGCACGTTTACCGGCAATTAGCATTAATGTTCCAACGTATATAAAATGGCATTTTTACGTTAAAATAAAAAAAAACGCAAAAAATAACGACAGCAAAAATTCAAGCTTATTTCATACTTGACACATCGTGAAATGTATTCAAATTATTCCAGTTACTCTTCAGTAAAGACCTTCGTTATTCTCATTAGTGTATTTCGTTTCAGTGAATTCGTGTGATATGTTTTCAGACGTAAAGTTCTATAAATGGTAAATTTACATCTAGCGAATGTTGAGGATATAAATTAAAGTAGAGATGCAAGACGAACCCAATCAAGGGCCCTTTATAAAATTACTTATGTTGCATAGTCTTGTTTCATTCTCATTTCATCATTACTTTTTCCGGGCATAAAATAATAACTACTAATTAAAATTCGAATATTACTAATTTTAAAGGTATTAAAATAAGATAGGGTCAGATAAGACTATGTAGGAATTTTCTATCTGTCTTCTGTCTGTATATATAAAAGGCAAAAGTGATTGACTGATGTATCAACACACAGACTAAACCCTTAGGGCTAGAAACTTAAAATTTCGTACACGTATTCCTGTTATGATGTAGGCATCCACTAAGAAAGGATTTTTCAAAATTCAACACAAAAGGGGGAAATAAGGGATAAACATGATAAGCATAATTTCCGCATGCGAAGCTATGGGAAACAGCTAGTCATTTATATAAGGAATTAATGAACGTAACTTACTTGACGTAAGCGATGCAAATTGTGTGGCTTAAAATAATAGGGCAGTTTACAAAAACGTTTTGGAAGTATAGTTTAAGAAAAAAGTGTAAATTTGTTATGGGTATAAGATTATATCAAAGATGCATACTTGTAAGGGGTACTCGTATAACATTATATCAAAGGTATACATTACGGTATTATACATTACATAAAAAATTCACATCAACTTTTCAAATCGTAAATGTATGAAAAGAAAGCCTGATCAAGAATTACTTAAACATTTTCCTAAAATGTAAAGAATATAAAAATTACAACAGAAACCTATTCAAATGTTAATAATAATAAAAATTATGAAATAACTTAGAGGACTGGAAAAATCTAACCAACTATCAATTTTAAGAAGAATTTAAATCTATTATAAACTGGACGTAAAAAATAAAGCACGAAAAGAAGCTAATCAGATGTCACTTATAAGGGGTCAGTACATGTTGCATCCCAGGAATAAATAAATTAGAAGGGCGAGTTCCCATCGACCCTTCTCAACCCAAGCCCCAACAAATAGAACAATTTATGCATCCCTTTGTGGTGGACCTGTATATATTATTACGCAGCTAACCTACAGTTTCATATAGCAAACAAAGAACAAAAGTTAGTCCTATGAAATTAGATCGCTTTTCGCTTTATTCAGTGCTGTATATTGGTGGCTGTTCTAGTCATATCAATGTATATTCGATGATTATCATAAATTACCTACCTGCCTGCTCAAGTTTTTTTCAGCTTAAGTCAAACTGCTACATATTATCGCTACATCTCATCGTGTTCCGGCTGGGGGCTTGAGAGCAACGCATCAGTGATGCCTTTGATGTCACTGATGTCCATGGGCGACGATAGTCATAGCCACTTACCATCACAGTTGAATATGAGACCTTATAAATATTTTTGGTATAATTACTATGTAAGGATCACTTTTACTAATGGAGGCCGTACATGATCAAGTGTACTTGATCAAGCGTCAAGCGGACTTGACGCGGCATCCAGTATACTTGAGTATCGTATGAATATAGTATCTGGTCATATAGCTATCTCATGCACACTGGATGGCGGGTCAAGTCAAACTTCAAATATGACAAGTCAACCTACAGACTTGACAAGTGTACTTGATCGTGTATGGCTTCCATAAGGTATAACATATTTATGTACAAGGTAAAAATACAACTTACAATTGCTACGCCTCAGATTTCAATTAGGTGACGTAGGAGAAACCTTTTTATAATAGACTAGGAAATCGCCCTCGCTTCGCTTCGGGAAAAATAGTAAAAAAATGTAATATAGCCTATGTCACCCGGGGATAGTGTAGCTTCCCAACAGTGAAAGAATTTTTCTAATCGGTAGTTTCGGAGCCTATTCAATGCAAACAAACAATCAAATCTTTCCTCTTTATAATATTAGTATAGATTCATGTTGATAATAATAAAATACAATGTTTGTTTGCAAAGTTATTTAGTTTTCCGTAATTTATGAAGCAGTCATTATGCGAATGATTTTATAATAAACCTATTAGCATTCACTGAACCACAAATCAGTGGATTACATTAAAATTTTTCGCCACAATTGCTTAATCAGTTTGTATGGTTGCAAATAATATTTTAAAGGTGCCTAATACATTATTTTAATGTGTCAATAATTATATGCTTAATTGGGTTGGAAAACGAGTTTACTTAAATCAAATAAGTCAAAATTGATCCAGGATTTTTTAATCATCTATAGAAATCTAAGAAATTTATTGGAACGAAGTTCCTTATCGCGCGTTGTGAAAGGGGGCTAGACGGAGAATTACGACACTTTTTGATTCTTACGAAGGACGACACTTTTTTTGAAGTGATTCAGAGCGTTTTACAGAGATGACGCTGTACAACAAAACAATACTTAAATCGAAAGGAACTTCGTTCCATCCGGGTGTCCCTTGACACCTCTCATGTTTTATTTTTATTCGTTAGAATGTATAGCTGTTATATGTAGCTTCTATATCTGGCTTTTTTATTTCCTTGGATGTAGGTATATCATGAACTGCGGTACCTGTTGACCCTTACATTAAAATAACACATGCCGTGAACATCAAAATGTTTTCGACTCCTGATTAGGTCAATGTTTTCAAAATGGATTTGGGAGTAGGAGGCTTGACGTCCAAATATCGTATTTAGAAGAGTTCATTATCACATTCATGAGACTTCGACCCCGATTGGCCGGAATGCCAAATGAAATGACAGAATACTGACGGTGTAAATTACTGTCACGTCTGCACTACCGCACACGTAAACTAATCAACTTTTTTTTAAATAATAATATATCTCGTTATAAATCAGTCATATGTATTTTAATTTGAATAAGATTCATGGCATGACTATTACAAATTATTATTTTATAGACTGTAAAAATACAATATTGTGACACTGAGAAATAAAATTCGGTTAGATAAAATTATAAAAATATTTATTGGAGAAGTTCGAATGTTACTTGGACAAGAAAATCATTACGTTGTGAAGATCTGTATGTTATTTTAGATCTGTACGATAAAATGACAGAATACTGACGGTGTGAATTACTATCGCGTGTGCACTCCCGCACATTTTCCGCCTACCTTATGATATATCGTACAGAAAACGAAAATCATAAAAATATTTATTGGAGAAGTTCGAATGTTACTTGGACAAGAAAATCATTACGTTGTGAAGATCTGTATGTTATTTTAGATCTGTACGATAAAATGACAGAATACTGACGGTGTGAATTACTATCGCGTGTGCACTCCCGCACATTTTCCGCCTACCTTATGATATATCGTACAGAAAACGAAAATCATAAAAATATTTATTGGAGAAGTTCGAATGTTACTTGGACAAGAAAATCATTACGTTGTGAAGATCTGTATGTTATTTTAGATCTGTACGATAAAATGACAGAATACTGACGGTGTGAATTACTATCGCGTGTGCACTCCCGCACATTTTCCGCCTACCTTATGATATATCGTACAGAAAACGAAAATCATAAAAATATTTATTGGAGAAGTTCGAATGTTACTTGGACAAGAAAATCATTACATTGTGAAGATCTGTAGGTATGTTATTTTGGATAAAACGTTATTCCTGGTAATAATATCGTCTTATCATTGGAAGATATTCAAAATGATTTATTTTATTTCTGCACAAAACAGCTATAGTTGTGTACATGTACATAGGTAAGTATCTTGCTATATTATTTAAAATATGTTGATATATACTAACTAGTATCTTTCCGTGAAGCCCACTTCGATAGCTGTCACCATCTTATTTGAATCAGCCAAATGACTCGTCGTGGTCTGGTTGGGGGCTCTTTCTTGACCGGCAACGCACCGGTGATGCCATTGGGGTCGGTGATGACCATGGGCGACGATAATCACTTACCATCAGGTATCGTCAGCTCGTTTTTCAGCTATTTCCTTAAAAAATATACCTAGTATGTACATTGTACATTGCATTTAATTCTGTAAATATACTTAAAATTACAACTTCAAGTTGGAGAGTTACATCACACTTGTAGAATCTACACGTTCGCGTTATGTAGAAATGCAAAGCAAATAAGGTAGTCTGAAAAGCCTCAGAAAGTGATATAATAAACGCTTTGTTTCCGTCGGAGTGTGCGTCGTGTGGGACTTGGACAAATGTAGCGGTGCCGTGCCTCGACTCCGCGATGTTTTGTGTAACTTCATTTGTGTACCGTAATAAGCTACCATCACGTATTTGCTTATATTGCTGACGGTAGCGACACAAGAAATGTCCTAATATGTCATAGAATACACAGGGTAACGTTGCAGTGTTGTTTCTATTGTTTGTTTTGGTAAAAATTAGTTAAGCTATAATTGCATCTATTTTTTTAAGTAAATAGTTGAAAAACGAGAAGACGAGCCATGAGCAACTGCAAAGGAATTACCAATGCGTTGCTGACGAAGGAAGGAGAGAGAGCCACTAGTTATTTATTATATATTCACCTAGCATTTTTTAAGTTATCAAATATCTCTTGAGGACAATGGTAGGATACAATAATGGAATTTTGACGTTTTAGTACATAATACCTTTTGTTTGAGTATCTTTGGGATTTTGCCCTCAAAGCGGTCTTAAGTACATATGACAATTGAAATTACACTTGTTTTATTTTTGTACCACTAATTATACCTAGCTAATTGAATTGCTTAATGCTTATCCTGCTAAAATAGCCAACAACTTAACTAATTTTTTTTATATTGTAATAACTGCCCAAAACCAGCATCAAATACATTTGAAATATGTTATATCCATATTGATGTTATGCAATATGCAGCCCAGTATTGCATACAGCCCCTTTCCTTATAAAACTGCGAGTAAGTTCTGAGAGTACTTAATAATTGCCGCTGGGGTGAGTTTTAAAGTGACCCTGAGTCGATCATATTTGCTATTCTGATATTCAATTCGTCCATTAAATTAAATCTAAGTTAGGATATGAATATAAAGAATGCCTAAAGGATATTTCGTTTGTAAGAAAAGAATAAAAATTTAAAGATTCTTATTCTTCTTATTCTTAGAAAAATCAATAAATTAATTCTTAGAGTTAGAAAATTTTAATTGATTTTCATGACATTTAACACACGGGTTTACCATAATCTGGAATAAAATGGGTACTTATTATCCTGGAAAAGTCAAAGTCAAAATATTTCATTCTTATAGGTATCACTGATACACTTACGACCGTCATATTTTGTTTAATCTACCGGCTTTTCGGAAAGGTGCTTTGTTATGGAAAAGACGGGCAGAGCGCTAATGTCACGAGGCAGTGGTCACCTGGCATAGGAAAATGCTTTCTACGCGCGTGAATACGCCCTTACTCAAGTCCTTCACGCCTCAAACCAAATACTACTTGAAAACTATTGCACTGTTATATTACATTTTATCTTTATCGTTTTTCATAAGAGTGAAAGAAATAAAACAATTTACAAGCCTTCTATAACTGTGCTTGTTAGGTTTTTTTTATGAAAGTAGACTATACGATAATAATGAAATAATATTGTTTATTTTACATTGTTTAATAGCAAATCAGCCTCCACATAGCTGTTTGTAAACAGTGGCAGTGTTAAAATTTAGATTATTATGGGTGGATCGGAACAAACTGCGGACTAGGCGGAGTGACCTTTTAACCGGACCGGATTCTATAATATTTTCGGGTTCGATTAGATTTGGATTTCATTCATACCTTTTTATTACTTTTGGGACTTAAACCTTGTTATTTATTGTGTAATTGAAATGTATCTTTAAGTAGTAAAAATGTTTCTCTGAGTTCGACAATAATATTATACAAGTTATTTTTCATGAGGTATTTTTTTATTTAGCTAATAGCAATGAAACATTTTAAATACGGATTTCAATGTCACGTTTTAGTATACTAAAAAATATATCACGAATGGGTTGACTAAAAAATTCCCGATCAGGCTATTTAAAAATTTAAAAACCAAAGTTTGCATTTTCAGCCAACTCACTCGCTTATACTACATTGAAGATACAACAGTTTTCATCCATTAAACAGATAATAAATAATAAAATAATAATAATAAAATCGTTTATTTCTACCACAAATACAATCAGTGTTACTATATAGATACTTACTAAACTAAGTTATAATACTATAGTATTTGTGGAAGCTGGTCCCTATATTAGGTTTAAAAACCTGTGTCACAGGAAACCAGGCCCACCGCTACAATAGCCTTATAAATCATTCAACAGGTATATATTTTGACATGTAACATGGAATATATTGTAACGAGGTGAAAACGAAGGGACTAAAATAACTTAGAATTAAACAAACATAGCGGAAAAAAGTACAAATTTTACATTTATATATGCTGATGTGTGTGTTTGTGTGTGTGTGTATGTCTGTGTGTGTCTTTCTCTCTGTGTGTGTCTGTGTTTGTCTGTGTGTGTGTCTGTGTGTGTGTGTCTGTGTTTGTGAATGAATGTATGTGCCTGAAAATGTTGGTCAGTATGCTTACCTATATTTGTGCTGTATTGTCTCATATTGCCATCTTAAGGAGAGATTCAGTTGTGTCATAATTAATGTTTAAGAGAAAGTTTAAAGTTATTTCTTTGCATTTATACGTGGTTAACGGATAAAGATTTAGTTTTTTATGTAGCATGTTGTAAAGATGTGGGCCCATATAAATGAAGAATCGTTGAGTAAAAGATTTTTTGGTAGGTACGTATTTAACGACTGGGTGGCTGCGGCGAAGTAGTTGAGGATAATATGGAGCAAGCCGGTGTTGTTTGAGTATGGTATTAAGTATAAATAGTTGTCGGACAGTTAAAACTTTAGCACTACTATAAAGAGTATCTGTTGGGAATCGGAAAGGCTTACATAAACTGACTTTGAGGATGGCCCTTTGAGCCCTTTCAAGCTGTATTAAGAATGTTTTGGGTGCACCGCCCCACGTTGTAATACAATATGCTAAGATAGATTCGCATAATGCCTTATATACCAACCTCATTACGTCAACAGTGGCAGAGGCAAGTAGTCGTGAGAAGATGTATAACAGTTTACGAACTTTCGATGAGATATCATTGATATGACAGCGAAAATTCAGGTTCTTATCCAGTGTAACGCCGAGGTATTTCATTGAGTCGGAATGTTCTAGTGCGTAATTAGATGTATGCGTATCTTTATTAATGTGTGCAACAATTTTAAGATCCGGTTTGTTAGGGGGATGAGAGGAATTACGGATGGCAAATGTGATAAGTTTAGTTTTATTTACATTTAGAGATAACCGATTTAATTGTAGCCATTTACTAACTGCATCAAATCCTTTTTGAGCTAAAGCAAAAGTAGTATACCAGTCTTTTGAAGAAAAAATTAGTGCCGTGTCATCAGCATATGAGTAAATTTTACCAGATTCTAAGGTGAGATTGCAGAGTTCGTTTATGTAGACTAAGAATAAACTAGGGCCAAGAATGCTTCCCTGTGGAACGCCATATTTTATTTTTCTGTAAGAGCTCGTATGCGGTCCTATCTTTACACACTGGCTTCTGTCTGTGAGGTAAGATTGAAACAGTGATAGTTGAATATCTCTAACACCAAGAGCTTCAAGTTTTTTAATTAGGATTTGGATCGAGACCGTGTCGAATGCCTTTGCAAGATCCAAGAATATGGCAAGGCATTTATCCCCACATTCCATGCTCTGAACCACATCCCCAACCAAGGCATGAACGGCGTCTGCTGTCGAACGGTTTTTTCTAAAGCCAAATTGATTGGGAGATAAGAGATATTTACTTTCCAGTTATGTTACAAGTCTTGTATTTAAGACGCGTTCTAAAATCTTAGACATGGCTGGCAGTACAGATATAGGACGGTAGTTATTGACTTGGTTTCGATCTCCAGACTTATATATCGGGTGGATAACAGCCCTTTTAAAGGATTCAGGGAATACACCAGATTTGAGACTAAGATTACATAGGTGTGTAAGTGGCTTAGTTATAATATACTTATATCTTTTAAGGAAGCTGGGGCAGATACCATCCCAACCCGCGGCACTGTCATTGCGGATTGAATCAATAAGTGCCAAAACCTCTGCCTCGTCTGTTTCAAGGAGCACAAATGAGTCTTTACATAAGTTATAATTAAGTAAAGGTTCCATGTTGGTGACATTGTGCGTAATGGATTCGCCAACACTGGAAAAAAAGGAGAACCCCAGTTTCCATAGAAACTCAGGCCTAAGTAGACAAGACTGGAAATTGGCTGTTAATTAGATTATTGCAAAAAGTTCAATTTCTCCAATTTTCACGGCTGCCAGCAATGGCCAACTAAGGAAATCCTAGAACGAATCACCTTAATTATAGGTTATGATTATGTCATACTTGTGTCACAGTGCTATTTAATATGTATATTACACTTACGTTGGCGGGTGTCTATTATAATATCTACTACTTCAATGGTTTTCACCCAAAACGAATGTCATAAAAAGGTTATATAATAAAAGCTATTGCATATTTCAAGAGATTTTATTAGTTATCATTATAATATATTAATATTTCGTGTAGTTGTGCAGGAGGCGTTATATTTCGTTAGTACCTTGCCCAATCAAGATACCATAAAATACTCATTGTAAGTATGGCCACAGCAACTTCCTGATCTTCTAAAGATGTATAGGGTACGTTATCCAGTGTTCAGGACTTATTCTGAACCTTTGTCAGTCACAAAACAGGCGATTAAGGAGTCCATATTCATATAGTATTGGTTTGCAAGAAATTGTAGCGAAACTGCGAAACACATTCACCAAAACACAAGTTACGAAAGCGAATACAATAGAAAATTAAAATCACTGTGTACGTGTCGATGAGTTTCAATAGTAAATAGGACTCCAAATACGCTGAAAATATTTGATAGTAAAAATATACAAGAACACGCGTAGAAAGATGAAAGATCGATGACAAATATGACAATACAGTGGTGTTATTTATAAATACTATGGTTACCAAAATGACATTATTAGGGATTACATCATCATTGTTGTCAATCGATTAATCGATGTCAAAATATTCGAAATGTAATTTAATAAAATTAGCGTAACGATTGAATGGTAATTATAATATATTACATAGTTTTGATTTATATGGAATACGAAAATATGTAAAAAATAAATTAATATATAATTATAATCACTAAATAATACATAAAATATATTATTATGTTCCATCAATCGATCATTAACAATCGATTCAATCGATTATAAAATCGTATGTAATGAGGTAAATACTGTGAAAACTTTTTTGCATTATTTTGTTCATTTGGCAAGAGCAGCTGAAGCTAAGGTTTAAATATGTTTATCTTATAAATAAGACGAATTTTTTGGTATATAGTTTACTCTTGTCTAGTCCGATGTTCTAGCACAGATTACATATGGTTCGAGGCCGAAAATTGGGAATCGCCTTTACTGACATGTTCTAATGAATTGACAGGACTATGTGTCAATTTTAAAAGTTCTAAGGGAGAAGACTTACTCTTTTTAATATCCGTTACATCACGTATAACATTCCATACGCGTTTTGAATTGTTACCCGCCTTTTTAAATTCAAACTTTTCGTATTCTATTTTGGCTTTTCTTAAGATATTTATACAAAAATTGCGATATCTTTTATAGGAGCTTTTAAGATTCTCGTTATTAGGATTCTTTCTAACTTTAACGTAAAGACGGTCTCTGTGCCGCATACACCTTAACAGTCCAGGAGTGATCCAGGGTTTTAAAGGTCTTCGTCTGTGTGGTAACATAAGTGTGATTGTATTAGCTTTAATGGCCTTCTGAAGAAGTTCTATCAAGCGACTGGCAGCTAGATTTGCATCATCAGTGTTGAGAACTGGATTGAAGTCAATTTGAATTAGGTCGTGAGCGAGATTGTCAAAATTAATTTTTGTATATGAATTTTTGGCAGACAATGATGATACATTTAACTTTATATTTGTTAGGAGAGAAAAATGGTCCGTAAGAGTAGCTTGTAATACTAAGATTTTTGTAAGATACGTAGACTTGAAAAAAAGATGATCTAAACAAGTGTTACCATGGGTAGGGTACGTGTGTCCAGAAAAAAGGCCATGATAGGAAGTTAGATCCATGTAATCAAGGTAATAGGGATCAGAGTTAGACTCTGAAATGTCTATGTTAATGTCGCCGGTGAGATAAATATGTTTAAATGATCGTAAACTATGGAGCAAGTTGTTCAAAGAGTTTATGAAGTTACTTGGGTTATTAAATGCGTGAGGCCTATAGATAGCAATAACAACCAGGTCAAAACCGATTTTTAAGACAAGGCAGGTACAGTCTGCTACATCAGGCTCTTCTACGGTTAAATTATGAGTGTCATGATAGTGCTTAAACCATATTTATTTAGGTACTGAACAATGTGAAAAAGTGAGTAAATAAAAATGTTATATGATTACAATAAAAATGTTATATGATTACATGCACGTAAATAAATGCTATTTGTGCATATGAACCCTTACTACATAGATGGGTGAAAGTCGCGCCTAGTTCAGATCTTAGACCATAAGGAAATAGATGACAGTAATTATTTACAATTTTTAGCCGTATTGGGGCGGCTTAGAATACTAACCCTAATCCCACGCCGGATGGGTGTCGTAAAAGGCGACTAAATCCGGCCCGCTGGTGGTAGGGCCCTTCGAGGGATTATATTAGTAATATTGATTTTAATTGTTAATTAATACCATTATTGCTATTATTATTTCTCCATGGGGTTCGCCTGGATAGCTACCACCCTTGAGCATGAGTCAGCCGCCAAACGACCCGTCGTGTTCCGGCTGGGGTCTTGAGAGCCAGTTCTTTCTTTCTTTTTCTTCTCTCTTTCTTGGCCGGCAACGCATGAGTAATGCCTTTGGTGTTACTGATGTCCATGGGCGACGATAGCCACTTACCATCAGGTGGGTCGTCGTCAGCTCGTTTGGCGGCTATTACCATAAAAAAATTAACAATATTAATACTGCTCATCGTGGAATGTGGATATCTGTTTGGCTTAATGGTTAGCTGGTAAAGAATGCATTAAGCATTAAGCTCGCCAATTGTACCCTGATTTTGTGGTCAATAAAGTCTAAATAAATAATAAATGATCAAGAAGAACTTATTGTCGGTACTAACATAACAACAAACTTCAAATTAACTTTAAGTAACAATAAACTTCAAGGAAACTTTGTTAGCATGGACATAATATTTGTAAGAGTATGTTTGTTCATTTCCCAAGAGTGATGGCTACAATCTGGTACTCTAAGACCTGAGTAAATAGGCTATTTCTAAGCAAGCGCGCTCCGACATAGATGATACATTGTCGCTTTACGTCTGCTGGCATTATCATCGGAGGACCAACCTATATACAATATTTCTTCATGTATGTTAATATCAGTGGGTTTTAAGCATACTGTGTCGGCTAAAGTCATAAATCTTACTTCTTATTAATATTATAAATGTGTAAGTTTGTGAGTATAGTATGGATGTTTGTTTCTCTTTCATGCAAAACTATCTTGAGTTCAAGTCAATCCCCTATGATGGTAGCACTCTCCTGAAGAAAGGAAAATGTGTCGCCAGATCCCTAGCTAAAGGTCTCCCAGTTGAATCCCTACGATACCAATAATACGTAGTAATGAATCGCAGTTGGATTGGATGATCGCAGTCGGAGAGTCAGTATTTACGGTCTTTTGCTTCCTTTTGAGTCGGCAATGCCTTGGCAATGTTTTTGGTGTTGTTGATGTTCTTCAATTCAATTAAAATGTAAATGTGTTTAAATTCAAATGTTTTTATTCAAAATTGGTTTGGTTTACAAACACTTCAGATTGCTTGTTTGCTCGTTTGCCGATAATTTTTATCACATAAACAATAATATATAATACGTAAAATCACTATAGTACATGCATAAAATCCGTAATGTTTTGACGTGATAACGTCTATTAAAACGATACCGGGTGCACGCTCGAAAAAGCATGACTCATCTGTCGCGTTCCGCGAACGAGCGAACAATGGAGAAAGCGCCATCTATGAACAAAACTATATACACAATTAAGTCAGAAAAGATCTTGCTGAAAAAAAAGATTAGTTCAGGAGTTCTAGATGGCGTTGTAGTATAAAGATAAAAGTTTCTAATTATAAGTTAATTTCCAGAGATAATATTATATTCGAGCACTACTTCACCAATGTTTTGTCATGACGTTGTCACGTTAAACTACCGTCCGTAAACCGACTTTACGGACAACCACTTTTTCCATAATAATGTTATGTTTTCTTATGTACGAAAATATAGTTTACATGCATAACCAGTGAAGCAAGTCGAAGAGGAGTTAAATATTCAAACATTCATAATCGAAGGAAAGGTCGTGTGGATTAGGCAAATGAAGGCAAACGATTTAGTTTTATTGGAAGTCGAGCAATATAGCTTTATTGGGTCAGATTTAGTAGATAGCAAACATTACTGTACTTAGTTATAATTTCATGAAAATCTTCCAACATCATTTGTTTTCGTCGATTCCTTGAGAATTTAGCGAACGTTTAATTGTATGGCTAAAATATTAGCAGTTTTATTTTACGAAAAATGCAGTATGGAGATAAAGTGTACAAGAGCCGTAAATAAAAATAAACATTACACACACTAGCATGCATTTTACTTACAGACACATAATATAAGATACATAAAAATGTGATTGTGAAGTAACCTTTTGACACTTGGGTCGAATTTTAATCACAGAGCGAGTTTCTAATTTTATTAAAGTTCTTAGGAGAGATAAGAAGCACCCTAGCCCCTATTTGGGCAAAACTCGTATCAGATGTTAAAAGTTTCTAGACTAGCCCGAAAATAGATGCCATCATGTAGGTAGGTATAGTTGGTATTGCCTTTTTCATCATCCAGAAAGTTATAATCAAGTCTTAATCATATAATTTTCCTTGAGATAATATTCAGAAAAGTTTGACAAATAATAGCTTACGTGGTCAGATAAATTCGAAGTACGCAATTTTATGCGCCGCTAAGTTAATTACCATTTAAATTGTTTTTCCGTGTATTTACATTACAAAGAGACGCTGGTCCCATGACGGTGGACAATAAATAAGAAAATAGGATTCTTCAACTTGCGTTTACATTTATATGGGCCCGTTTAATATGCGGGATAAATCCGGGTTGTACAGGGTGTAAAGCTCCAGCAACCTTGACTCCAAGGCAACCTCTTCAGCCCCCTCAACAGATTTGGTTGATTACAAGGGGCGCTGCTTCAGTATTAATATTTTAAAGATTTGTTACTTTGTTACCCGACTGTCAGGAAGGGTTATGTTTTTCGTGCATATCCTTTATATATGCATGTAATGTTCTTTATTACCTTCTTATACCTATTTCAAACCGCTGGATCAATTTATATAATTAATATATTAACATGTATTAATATGTATTAACAGCCCAATTGTTTTTAGAAAAGTGAAATTAGAAAAAAACAGAAATGATGACTGTGAGATACAATTTTTTGAAGTAACAAAGAATAAAAATAAATCGAATAATGCAATTAAAGAGCTTATCATAAGGATTTCAAAAAGGTATACCTATAATATCATGATAGCTTTTTTGATAGCAGGCGGGATTTTTTTAATTTTTTAATTTATACTAGGTCTGTTTCCCTATCCATTTTGTTCCCGGTTATCAAAAACGGCTTAACTGGATTGAATGCGATTTTTCATTTGATTTAATCTGAAATTTTACGTTAATATCTGGTATTGCGTAAGAATTGATATGATGGACTAGTACAGTAATAAATGGTATACATATCTCATTTTTTTCAATGCAGCGTATATTTAACGCGTAAATTTTAGAAGGTCCACTCCAGATGGGATACTCAGTTCCTGGAAAGAACAATTATTCGAAGGAACAATTTCAAGGCCTAGCTGACTCGTTTCCTTAGTCTTCAATCGATTACGTGCCTAGCGAGAGATTTTCACTTCATTAATTATTTCTTAATCCAAGCGCGCCAAGATGTAGCGCTTATAGTTCGACGCTTATGTCGTTAGTGATCGACCTAGTTACGTGATGGCTTCTTTGTTTTGACACTATTGGCCCCTACTAATTCAAGCTAAGACAGCGAGGTAAATTAAATCTAAGGATCCTCAAAGTCACACAACCCATAACTGTCACACTGCTAGACTCATGTCTCCTCTCTCAATGTGAGGGTTGCAGGCCATAGTCTACCACGCTGGCCAAGTATTGATAGACTTCACACACCTTTGAGAACATTATGAAGAGCTCTCAAGCGTGAAGGTTTCCTCACGATCCTTTATCGAAGCAAGTGTCAATAATTCCTGAAGCTATACTTCTTTTGGCGCATTTGGAAAAAAATATGAGAGCAAAAGTTTTATGATTCATGCGCACACCGACAGCCAAAAAGCGACATAATGAAGTAAGCTGATAAACGATCCCACAAACAAAAATTTGTGGCTTACGGGATGAAATCTTTAGTTATTTCTGTTCTGTTACACCAAGGAAGTATAACTTCTTACGGAACCCTTATAGGATCACTCATGTGTCTGGGCAACCACCCTTCACAGCCAGTTTTCTCCGAACTGGACAAAATGGGTTGAAATTTGTTATTTATATGTTTTTTTTTGTGAGCCGAAGACGAAGGTATAAAGAAAACAAATGAATTTTGAATTTATTGTATAAAGAAAGCTAAAATAAAAAAATTTTGTTTTGCAAACCGTATCGTGTGGCATATGTCAAATGAAAGGGCTTATTGTAAGGATTTCAATTCAATTTGTTATAGTTCTACAATGGATAGTTTTAAAATTACGGGCCATAATTTTTTTTAAGTTCGTCCGGTCTTACTTATTATTAGGCTTTACTAGACTAATTAAAATATTAATTTAATTAGTCTAGTAAAGTCGTCGAATAAAAATTAAATTTTGACAAATAACTTATTATTCATGAACAGATAAACATTAAAGTTTCCGTGCAGGTTGTGGAGACAGAATAGGAACAGATGAAGGAACATCATTAGAGAGAGAATCATCACATGCTCGAGGCCATGACCCCTAGCATTGGGGAAACGGTGCAATGAGGATAATGGTAAAAAATTGGTTGTCTGTAAAGTCGGTTTACGGACAATGGTTTTACGTGATAACGTCTATTTCGTAGAAGAATAATTTATGATATAAATAATGTAATGTAAGAACGTAATGGAAGCCCTACGCACGGAGCCGCGGTGCTACTCGCCAGTTGTGTCAGCTTGAACATGGCTTGACGCGCCACCGCGACCCGCGTATCTAGCTAGATTATAATATTAAATTTCATACTAACTATACGATTTTAAACATATTTGAGTTGAAAATTTGGTTTAAATCGTTTTAAATATCAGGAGCTGCGCGACATCTGTGATTTTCTTGACTACAACTAAAGTCCGAGTCGATGTACTGTGTAAAGTTCTTTCAAGTAGTTCATACCTATAAACAGAGATGACGCTATTGTAGATTTTCGTTTTCATATAATAATAATACGTACGAGCTACGAGAAATCATTTCTTTTCAAAAGATTGTAAAATAAAATAAAAATGAAATGAAAAATGCCTTCCAAGCGGACCGATTACGCTTGAGTGGGAGAGAGACGACCGGTCTAGCGTGCCTCTCTCTCTAATGCTGCGCGCGCTTCCGTGACGTTACTCCGGCCGTTACTCGGTTTTCGTGAATGCCTCTCAGGCTCATCGTCTTTATAAACGTTATCACGTTAAAAATAAATTTCCATCGCAACATCTCTCTCCAAATAAAACAATACGATATTTATAAACAGTTTTATTGATAATCATATTATGTATTATTTACAACATTTATATTTAAGATAGTTATTCGGGAGAGTATTTTATACACCAATCATCATGTGTTATTCTACCAGGATACCGGTAACCTAAATAACTTACTATAATATGTACATAACACTTCCCTAAAACTAAATAACGCTTATCACATAAATAAATTTAGCGATTTTATTTTGAATCAAAATAAATTTGCTGATTAATTGTGAATTCTAGGTATTTGAAAATACTTTTCAAGCAACCGTGGATACGTAGTAGATTAAATTACGTATGATTTAATTTTTTAATAATTCTTGAGAAAGAAAACCGACTTCAAAATTAGGGATTTTCAAAAAGTACTTACCTGATTTCGCTCAAATTTAAATGGGATTACATGTCAAACACCAGCTTTCGAATATAAAGAGAATCATCAAAATCGGTACACCCGGTAAGTTATAAGGTAACACATAAAAATGCAGTCGAATTGATAACCTCTTCCTTTTGAAGTTAAGAAACCAAAAGGACCTACTGAAACTTTGTGTTTGCGCTTTTGGCCGTTGAGGAGATTTCTGGTGTGGAACCATCCTAGTGCGCAGTTAATGATGGAATTTATAACGAGCTGTTATAATTGACCTTTGGAGAATGCCCATTTCGTATGGAGAAATGTACTGACTTTAACAGTTTTGTGTCCTGATAAAAATACCTTTAGAGTTCCTTACAGGAAATTGTTGGGCGTCTCATCAAAATTAACCTACTCACGAAAAATTAACTTGATAGTAATTAAAGTGCAAAAATGTACTAGGGATCCTGGACTATAATCGAATGAACGCAAGCTATTGGCCGAAGGATCTTAAAATATTCCTGATTGGCCCTTATCCAAACATAAATGGCCCAATGCAAATGATTTTCTTTTGTAAAACGTAAGTTAAGTTACTTATTAATTTCAGAAAATTATTCCCAAGAAGGATTTCTTTAGGAAATAGGGTAAAATACTTGAAATATTTTAATTAAATTTTTTGTCCATAAATCATTGTGACACAATTATTTTTTTTAGAGTACTGGCTATGGGCATTCTCCGTCGTTCATTCACGTATGTAATGTTATACACTGAGAAGTTCCTTCATATGAGAGGAAATAGATCTAATTTATATTGCAAGATTTGACTCATACTATAATATCGGCGGGTACAAAGTAAAAAAAGTTATCTGCAATGTAGCTGCTTTGTAGATAGCTCTTTTTACTTTGCACCCGTCCATACTATATACAAACAACCAATGAACAAACCAATGAACTAAGCAAGTTAAATAAAAGCTTGGAAAAGAAGATAATGATATTAATGAAGAAAATTTTTACAAAACTGTGAAAAAAAATTTTATGCCCGCAATGATATAATAATAATAATAAATGTACCTATATTATGTTTGAAATAATACATAATATAATAAAACCCAAAAAATATAATGATACTTACAAAGTCATTTTATTACCTACAGTACCACATGTAACGTGGATTATTTTCAGACACATGAAAATCCACATAATTATGTGAAAATTTCCAAATGCAATATCTCAGCGAAAAAAAAACAGATATTTGAGTAAACTTAACGTCATTTTAAAGAGAAAGACTAGTACTTTCAGACAAAATTAATAAATTTTTGGAGAAAAAAGGAACTAGCGGGCTACGTAACCTCAAAAATGAGCAAAAACTGTGTTTTTTGCTCTTTTAGGTTAGGATATCTGAAAATCCTGAAAGATAGAGCATTTCTGCGGCCAGATTCGGATTAAACTCATCAAAATACTCCGGAAATGCATAGTATGGTTTCTGGGTAAGAGTGTTAGTCTAATTTTGTCGGCCTGTATTATTAATGGAATATATTCAAAATACAATCCCCAAAACTTATTATCTACCTTACAACAAATATACAAGATACAACTCGGTAACTCTGTATCCTCATAAATGAAACTTACAGCTGTTTTCGGTGAGTAGATAAGAGGTGTAATGCATTATAATTGCACAATGTGGTTAACCTCACGCCATATACCCTAAAATCCAATACTATTTATTATTAAATACAACACATAAATTCCAATAAGGAAAAGAAAAAGGAAAAATGAAGGTAAAATAATGTATGTTTTACGTTTATAGTAAATTTACTTCTAAGAAACTCCCAATTGAATCAGCTATGAGTTGGGTCTGTGAGTTACAGAATTACCGTACAGGTTTTCGATACGCTGCCAAACTAATGTAAGAATATACGCATCTTTTAATAAAACGGCTACGTCATCAATATTTACACATACAACATTATAATACAAATTTATTGATATGTTAGTAGGTAATTGTTTTTACATTGCTGAAAGCGGTTTCTTATAATCGTTGAAAATGGAATTATAATAAAACACAATTCAAGTTTATGCTTTACTTAAAAGCGATGATAAGTGCTCAAGTTGCTTTCTAGCATTGCACACTACCAATTAGTTGTGCAACTAGTTAGGTATCATTACGCATCATCGTTTTAGTTTATCTTATTACTATTTCTTCATCGTAAAAACATATTTATTCTACCGGTCGTAAATGTTTTATTTAGGGTCAGCGCTCACCTATGTAGCGTGATACGCGATCTGGCGTGTGATTCACTTGTAGGTTCGTACAATATGAGTGAATAGAGCAACGATTACGTTATTTATGCGGACATTCACGGCTCACAACAGTGTGTAATTTGAAGTAGTCAGTCAAGAATAGGCTCGGTAGTCGAATGTTACCACTTGTGGTAAAATTCCTTGAGCGCTTCTGTATTCTAAAGGCATTTCGGTTTTGGTTGTTAACCGTGGTCGTATGTCACTTAACTTCGGGTGATACTAAAAATAACTTCATAATATTTAATACGTGAAGGTATGCTCTAGTCCTCCTAAATTGCAAGGAGACCCATGCCCTATTATAGGACACTATAATACTGAACTGTTATGTGACCGGAGACAGGTAGTCACGCTAAACACCGAAGCTCTTCTGACATTAAAGTACGAATATCGAAGCAATTTTAAAACTACAGTTGAATTCATAATGGGAAGCCATTTTAGGTCGCATGACCTGACATGCCACATGGGATCTAGTCTATTAAATTTGCTTTGTACGTCCAGAGCAGTGCCATGTTACGCGCCAAATCACGCGTCACGCCTCTTCGGTGACTTCGGGCAGTATTTGAAACTCTATCCGTTTACTAGGCCATTCGGTTGACTAGGTGAATAAAGCAGTTGCTTATACTATCACAATGTATCTATCTAGTCTTGTGAGAAAATATTTACAATGCAAATTTACATTCTGTTATTTTATAACAGATTAAAAAAGAATAAAATTGAGGAAACAGTTGCAGATACAATTACTCGTATAAGTATTTAGTATTTTTATAACAGCTCAAGAGAAAAAATAGAAGATACGAAACATTCTGGTTTTCAGTTATTATCTTTATGTTTTTATAATTAAATAGATCGGACTAACTTACCAAGTGACGTCCGATCCTCAATTATGTGAAGTAATCTCGTCCTCATATTTTGTACTATGTAGTACGTGCTCTGTGCTACTTGCCGTCACAATGTTTAAAGATAAGCGCGTTCTTCGTTCTCTGTGGTACGTCCCTAGCTCCATCTGTCCACCACTGGCAATGTCATTGTTTCAAAGCTCTACAACACAACTTTCAGAGAAGGGGTTAGAGTAGGCAATACAACATTATGAACGTAACTTGCGAAATACAAATTATTCTTCAAAGGATACCAGCAGTATGTAGGTATATTCTTTTAAGAATATTACCTGGGAAGGGTTGGGTCTAGGATGAGGACGAGATTACTTCACATAATTGAGGATCGGACGTCACTTGGTAAGTTAGTCCGATCTATTTAATTATGTTCCGTAATCTCGTCCTCATATTTTGTACTATGTAGATGTTCAAAGAAGAAAGTTGGGTTGATAATAATTCATTGATTAATAATTTCGTGATGATAATCACATACAATTAACAAATAATATTTATATTAAGAAACATCCTCTTTTTATTGTATCGTATATACCACAGTTTAAAAAAAAACGTAAAGAAATGATACTAATAATTGTTAAATTGTCAGTCTCATAATGTGTAGGTGTCTTTATGCAACTTTATGCAACGAGCATACATTTTGAGTTAATTGACTGAGACCACTAATCATTGGTCTTTTATAAAATGAAGCAAATGTGGAGGAAAAGGTGAACTAACCGGCTGCTTTCCTTATAACCTCAATAGTCCACAATAATGCCGGCATACGAGGCTTTTGAAGTAAAGCATGTCTCTGGCCTGTAAATATGGAAGTGTCTAATCCACTATTAACCCGAACTTGTTTAATCTATCGGCTGATAGTTGCAGTGAGGTTGGTTGG
Organism: Thymelicus lineola; assembly: GCA_963932265.1. NCBI lineage: Eukaryota > Metazoa > Arthropoda > Insecta > Lepidoptera > Hesperiidae > Thymelicus > Thymelicus lineola. The sequence goes on along the minus strand of OZ010696.1, from coordinate 10,585,039 downwards.
TGCTGTTTCCTAACAGTTAGAATTAATGATTTACAATTTTGCCTCACATATTTTTGTAAGTGTAAATAATATAGTAGGATTGTTAGCCGGGCAGATATCTGTATTTTGTTTGAAAAACTGTAAAGTTAAATTATGTTGTATTTGATAAGAACCACAAGTTTTCATAAATTAAATTTTGAAAATTTTGATATTATAGAATCAGAATTAACAGCAATATCCTTAATGCAGATAAAAGACAGCGTTAGTAAGGAGTGTACCTCTAAGCTAAGAGTCTAGAAATAGTCTAGAATCTACTATACTTGGATCCCACAAACTCGTAATATCATATCGTATTATGCCGAGTTGAGGACCTTATTTTGTTACGGAAATTGCTGACCTGATGGTATTCATTGAACTATATGAAACAACCTTCCAAAAGGATCTACATTGTAGCTCTGGCAGTGTGAAATTCATGCACCAAGAGCAGACCCGTATTGTTTCCTGATAATGAGGCTAACATTATATCCATTGAGAAAGCAGGGATTACTTTTCTTAGAAATGTTCTCCTGACTATATGGCTGCAATCAGAGTAAGGCTCTTATATGTATAACACGTGCAAGTCTGTAGAAGGAGATAAGAATAAATTAGTTATATCGAGGTTTAATTCTTATTTTTTCAGATATAGCCATGGAGTTCTAAAGTGGATACCAGGGCTGTGAGAGCCACATAGGAACCACAACTTTTGTCTTGTCTCCTATAATTTGCTTCAGCACTCTTCTTATAAGCGTGAATAATGGAAATGCATAAAAGAACATGTCATTCCATCTCAAGATGAATGTATCTATAGAATATGCTTCTGGGTCTGAGAACCATGTTATAATTGTAATCCCGACATTTGGTGTTATTCCTATCAGCAAAGAGGACCACCTGCGGTTCATCGAATCTGCTTATTATACTTTTATTTAATTAATTTATTTATCTTTATTAGATACACAATTGAATTATCACTATGCATTGATAACTATTGTAAATAAATTGTTACAATTGATCCATCCAGTGTTATTTGTCATCTAAGGCGTATACAACTTTCATAAACAGTGTCACTCAGTTGGCATTCGATTTCAGATTTTGAACGTCTGGATTCACTATCTGTGATGGAGTTTTCTTTTGAGCTGATGTAAAATGCATACACCCATATGACGTGTCTTCTCTCATTCCACTGCCATAGCTCTCTCGCTAAGTTATTGATATGTGGCAACCTTGTACCTTTCATTTTCTTAACGTATGCTATAGCAATTGTGTTATCTTTCCAAAGCAAAAAACTCGCAGTAATTACTTAGATGTAAACGTTTTTAAACATTTAAAAGCTGTTCCTAATTTTATTTGAAAAGATTCTCTTCTTCTATTCAGTGTCCGTGACTCCTCACATTATTACAGACAAGTCCGCAATCTGTTTGCGAAGCATCTGAGGAAATCTGTAAACTAAAATTAAATTGTATAATTTTCCTGTTATTACTTGGATGTGTAATGTCCCGATCAGTTCATCCCGATCTGATTGAATCCCTTTTGATAATATTATTGTTGCAATATAATTTCCATTAAAATCTTTTAAAATCACTGTATTGTAGTTTTCCAGGGATTTCGTATAGAAGATACCATATTCTATGGATTTACAAGCAAACTACAAGAAGACCAAGTAATTGGACAAATTCCAAAGTATAACAACTATGTTTTGACTATTATTATTACTATTATTATTTATTTTTATTTCATATCATCCATTAATATACATATTATAATAAAACTGTACTTTTTGTCTGCTTGTTCCGACCAATCTCAAGAACCGCGTTATAGTTAGGTGCAATTTTCACTGTTGTATTGCAGTAAGCTTGGATCACCATTCAGTGACTGTTTTACTGCAATCGGTTCATAAATAATAAAAAAGTCATGTCGATTTAAAAAATACCGTCCATACATTTATTTACTCAAATGTGGTTACCAATAGGTTTACCGAAGCGAAGCAAGGGCGTTTAGTGGTTGTTAACAAAGATAACATGGTCCCTCTTCTAGGGAAGATGATATTATATATGGAACATGGAATAAAATCTGGCATAAATCCTAGATAAAGACAACCCTGACTGAGTTTTAAAGAACTTTTTTGTGAGTTAATAATAAACCTTAGATTCCCCAGTAGTCAATGCATTCTGCGCACAATCATCATAGGAGTCTGCAATGCACAAAGTATCATAAAGGTGACACCAAATTTTATAAGTTTCTTAAGGTTAAGTATCAAACTTCATGTCCCTGAGCAAGAAATCATGATTGTATAGAACCTAGTTCCAATAGCTGTCCTACTTCGAGAGCAAACAAACTATTTTCTATTTTAGAAAAAATATTGTACTGTGGACAAAACAGTTCGTGTGGTCTTGCGTTTAAATAGCATTGTATAACCCCTTATACTGCCAATAATGGTTGGATTGGATGTAATATCACTTTTCACACCATTGATTATAAAATAATTTTAAACCACCGCATTGTATCTGAATCATGGTTGCTCTTGACCCCGATGTCGATGATAATGATACCTGAGTCACGTGGGTATTCAGACCAGGAAGAATTAGTGTCCTATGTGTAACCGATCATGGAATAAGTCAACTAACAGCCTTATTGAATCACTCAATACCTCAATGTGCTGCTTATTATTCGTTGACAGAATCATGTCATTGAAGCCTCCACACTGTAGAGATAGCTATAGATAGGACTACTTGCTGGTCACAGATTCTATTGTCACATTTGATACCACTGTCATTCATCACTGCCACAAGTTCCCCATTTAACTTGGGTGATACTAGAAGACGTCAGTTCGAGAGGGGATCTTGTTTCTTCAACATGGTAGCTTTTAGGTCTGCATTGATGATCTACATCAGTGAGAATAGCTGACCAACGTGTAGCTATGCTCTCATATAAGTATATAGAATTACAAGTAGTTTGCTTACCATCCTGACCTAGGAGCTCTTCGCCGTCTGCTGGCAGAGAGCTATCCTTTACCTGGTGTTGTTTTATTGACGAGGTACCTGTTCTTCCGTAGTAGTCTGCCCCCCCCCCCCTCTCTTTCTGTCTGACTGCATCTCTGTCAGGCAGAGTCGATGATCGGCTGTGGATATTAGAATTGGAGGAAAGGAGCGGCGCCTGCTTTTATGATTTCTCGAGCATCGGCTTGATCGACTCCGATCATGAGGCGAACGGCTTCTAGTTGTGTGACTTGAGTCTGTTCCATCCTCGTCTTCCGTAAAAGCTCCATGAATCCCTTCTCGCTGCATAACATGCGGCACCACTAGCTAACCTCTCGTGAAAGCATATGCATGGTGTGGTACCTATTTTATAGGTGGTCACAATATCCTGTCGCGTTACATGCGGGACCACTAGCTAACCTCTCGTGAAAGCATGTGCGTGGTACCTACTTGTAATAGGTGGTCACAATATCTTATCGCGGAACACGCGGCACCACTAGCTACCCCTCGTGAAAGCCGAAACATGGTAGTTACCTATTTGTTATAGGTAGACACAACATCGTTCTCATGGTTAACCTCTCGTGAAAACTCCAGAGACTAGTGTGTGTAATAAAATTTGTCGAAGGTAGACACAACATCGTTCTCATGGTTAACCTCTCGTGAAAACTCCAGAGACTAGTGTGTGTAATAAAATTTGTCGAAGGTAGACACAACATCGTTCTCATGGTTAACCTCTCGTGAAAACTCCAGAGACTAGTGTGTGTAATAAAATTTGTCGAAGTAACATCAGGGGCAAACAACTGCGTTTAATTAAGCTAATAGAAGTTATCAAAACATACCGCTGTTTCTAAGACGGGACCTATTCACGTGTTTTTCCAACTCTAGAATCCGTTGACTCAATTATTTTCATTTTCTCTTTTCATATTTTCCCATATTTAATTCAAATTGGGCGTACTATAATAACTGAAAAAATACTGTAAAAGGACTGTAAAAACGATTATAAAATTCGAAAATAAAATGAAAATAAAATTTCGTGACAGCACGTTTTGCACAAAAAAGCACAATGACATTGCCAGTGGTGGACAGATGGAGCTAGGGACGTACCACAGAGAACGAAGAACGCGCTTATCTTTAAACATTGTGACGGCAAGTAGCACAGAGCACGTACTACATAGTACAAAATATGAGGACGAGATTACGGAACATAATTATTAAAAAGCAACATTTTTAACTTCACTTTTCCCTTGCAATATTTATCATAAAACATAGATAAAAATTTCATAATTAAACATCTACATTCATACCATCTTTGTCTATGCTACCGCCAATTCACTGCTGGACACTTTTTTAACTTTCCCCCTATATGAGTTATTCCTCCTTGCCTCTATATTCCAAGGTTCAGACAAATTATTCATAAAAAACTTTTTTATCTGTAAAACATTTTGAACCAGCTGGCTTCCATACGTTACGAACTCGTTTGAATTTAGAATAGCGGTTGCGGTTGGTTTTTTCCCATCAAACACAAAAGATGGGCCGTGCTTTTGTAGCCAGCGGAACTACAGATTCGCAACGGACAACTTGATTAAGTTTTGAATGAATACGCTAGCCAGTTTGAGCTCCCAAAAATATTTTTTTGCATACTGTAGCATGTGCGCGTCTTCATTTATTTTTTCAGGATTTTTTTTTAATCTTTACACTTTGTTTTGCTTATAAGGTATTACTTATAAGATGAGGACCACGAGAACTATAATGTAAACTGCCGACAAACTGGGTTACAGTTTGGCAGAACTTAAATCTGTATTATGTAAGTCTTCATTGGTAAATAAATAAAAATAAAAAAGTATTATATTGACATTATTATTACGTTTTAAGATTTTAAGATGGTTATCTTTAAATGTCTGCTATTTCAATAGCTAATTGTAACAAGTCTTGTTTGTTGTAGGTACAATTTTAAAATACAGTTTTTTATACGTAAACCAATTAAAGATATGCTGTATTATTAGGAAGACAATTGTTTTGTTTTTATAACTATTCATAAGTTACACGTAAGTATATAATTTGTTTAACGACAGCGGAAGTATTGTAACTAAATCTACGAAGATTAGTTCACTTATTTATATTTTGGCTGCATAATTACATCTGTCCATAACAATACATGTTTATTTTAATGTTACAAAGGAATATTGTTCTTATTCTACAGTCTACTCGATATTAAATAGCATCTTAAAATAATTTTATTAAATCGTAAATTGACACTGGCTGAATCCATGTAGGTATTGTTCGTATCTTATCATCTTCTATTTAGTGTTAGTAAATTACAATAATGATTATTAGTTATTAAGTTGATAGTTTTTAAGCAAATTCCTATGTAATATTTAAGGTGTGGTAACACTGTGATTACAGCGAGGGTGGGGAGAGGCAATGCTTGATGGGCCCTCGATCCCGTCGATTCCGCAGTCGGTAGCCAGTGGTTGTCGAGAACAGACTGCTCTATCACATTTTGCATTGTATCTAGACAAAACAAAAAAGAATTAAGCACAAAATGTATAAAAAACAAAAAAAACTGGAAGTTGTTTATTATTTCGAGTATAATAAAAGCGTATTTAATCCGTTTAAAATAGTAACGTGCTCCTATTTGTTTTTACACCTTTTATGCGATAACAATAATAGCTATCGTAACTTACCATACGTTGTCACATCCGGCGTAAAAAACTTTTGTTCTGCCGGCTGTAATGGCACCACAAAATCTGAAACAAGATGGAATTAGTTGCTTTGGGATAAACAATATTAAATAAATGCTTACCACACACACATGCCAATGTAGTGAATCTTGTGAAACCTGTATTGCAGTATAGGAAAATACAACTGAGACCCAAAAAACGACCGTAACCAGTTAAACATTCCTTTTTCAAATTGTTTGAATAACCTGTCTAGGAATATGTCTTTCATTTCTTTTTATAAACGACAATGTTTCACCTATTGGTGACTGGCAATGTCGGGGTATAATGCATTAACTTATTAAAAACCTCAGGTTGTTTTCTATAATCTGACTCTCTTTTTGAACTTATTGAAAAACTTACGATGTGGTGTCGTATACTCTGTTGTTGTCGGCGGAGGTATTGTTGTAGTTGTTGTCGTTGTCGTAGTCGTCGTTGTCGTCGTTGTTGTTGTTGTTGTGGTAATTTTTATTTCTGTGAATAAAACTACATTTAAAGCCATATTCTACGAGTAAACACTTCCATGAAATAAAAATGAATTTTAAGTAGGTACCTAATACATTTATAAAATGTAAGAAAAACTATTAAGATATTAAGATTTTTTCTTAATATAATAATAAATCGTCTTTCTTTCTTTCTTTTCTTCTCTCTTTCTTGACCGGCAACGAATCAGTGATGACTTTGGTGTTGCTAATGTCCATGGGCGACGATAGCCATTTACCATCAGGTGGATTGTCAACTCGATTGCCGGCTATTTCTATAAAAAAAAGAAAAGCTATTTCATAGTAGAAATGAATACACGTTGAACAAGTTCTTACCATATAATCGCAAAGTTCCTTCCGCTTTACCAATCGTATTGGTCGAGACACAGGTGTAAGTGCCAGTGTCTTCGCTATTGAACTCCGTTATAGTGAGCATTGTTCGTACCTGGTACGCAGAGATACGAAGTTCTTGAATTTCATGCTTCCCTCTGAAACAAAGGATGTGAGTTAATGTTACAGTGTTATAATATACGTATATTTCAAAATATATAAAACAAAAAATGTTTGTATGGATGTCCTCTATAGACTTTGAAACTATTCAACCGATATGCCCCAAAATAAATTCATTTCAAATGCAATAATGTGAAGATGGTTTAAGGCCACTAAAACATTGCATGCACATTTTCGATTTTTGACTTTTTCTCATACATTTTTTTGCGTAGTAGCACACGCCGGGTCTCCACTAGTTTTAAAATACAATTAATAATACGTCCATAAAATTAATAATTCTTTGGTGAGAATTAGTACAGTCAATACGGAAAAAGATTTATTTTAAAAGGCACTTTTTTGCTATATGGTTTTGGAGCTTTAAAATGAATACATTGAATAGATAAGCCGAACAATAAAAATGTGTGTACGTCTTTAATTAGCGTACGTAAATTTCTTTTCGACATAACATAATATATATTTTGCGTATTAATTTAAAGCGGTTAACAGTTTTTTTTTGCATTATTCTATACTTTTTACTTTTTTGACATTTTTATTTTGCACATTTTGAAACATTTGACATTTTTGAACTTTGGATTACTTTTTTGTAGTATAGTTATTTATACAGCCGTGAACTTCTTTTTATACATATAATACGTTCATTCACCTTGAAGATATTTTTTTTGAAATTTTTATTTTGCACATTTTGAAACGTTTCACATTTTTGAACTTTGGATTACTTTGTTGTAGTATAGTTAATTATACAGCCGTGAACTTCTTTTTATACATATAATACGTTCATTCATCTTGAAGATATTTTTTTTTGACATTTTTATTTTGCACATTTTGAAACTTTTGACATTTTTGAACTTTGGATTACTTTGTTGTAGTATAGTTATTTATACAGCCGTGAACTTCTTTTTATACATATAATCCGTTCATTCACCTTGAAGATATTTTTTTCGAAAAATCGTTTTACCTTTCTTTTATCTTACCGTCTCCATAACAGCGACATAGAAATTCACTTCAAACTATTAAAAAACCATAAATCCTCATTCGAACAGAAAGTAACGATCTGACGTCGATCTCACTTTAACTTGCCAAGTTTAAAATGAAGCAGATCCAACTAAAAACGCATGCATTATTCATTGAAGCCGTTCCCAAAGGCTAAAGCTTCATAATGTGTATAACCCCAAACCATACTGGTTTGTTGGCACCGACACGTAGGGGCTTCGATACGATGATCAATGAGCTTAAATTGTACATTTATACACATAATATTTGCTTACCACATTGAAATATAATGACATAGAACAGACATCTCGAACAAAATGTGTGTCCCGCCCGGGAGGTTCAATTTTCAAAATTGAGCCCCGGTTCTCCTTTTAAAATCGAACGAATCCATTGAAGATTGAAGCCACGTGGCGCCAATGCATTGGGACATATGTACATGGTGTTCGGGCTGTCGGTTCTATACGCCAGTAATAGTACTTCAATACCATAGTTTTTAGTAATATTGTGGAATTTCCGAAGTTATGAAATCTTTGGTTATTTTGCTCTATTACGCCAAAGATAAATTCTTACGTGCGTACATAATATGTATAGAAACACGTTTTTTATTTATCTTCACGATTTCATAAGTTTGAGTGATATCTGTAAGTGGTTTCTTTGCTGTAGTGATCTAGTTGTAATTAGTTTTTTGGATTAAAATATGGACGTATTTTAAAGACGTAATCTAGAGTAGATTACTACCTACTAAAATTGACCATAAAAAGTGCCTGTTTTATTTTTGGCCGCTTTAACCAATAACCCATAGTTATCGGACATTTACATAAAATCACCAATTCCAAGGATCAAAGTAACTCTGGTTTCATTTATAAGAAAACAGTTACTGTGTTGATCGTTACTATTGTAATAATAACGCTTCACATTCATAGCCTCACATTAGTATTTCCTGGAATAATATTTAATTATAAGTGTATCAAAGTAATAGTTTCACACCGACGCGAAGTTTAAAGTCGTTTGATGTTAAAATTATATTTGAGATCTAGTAACTAAATAAATTAAACTAACCTCATTGCCTTAAACGGCATAATTAGCTGTGCTTGTAATACCAAAACTGTATGCGACCATTTTCAATAGTTCGTCATTCTAAATTGGTAAAAATTAAACCTAATTTAATTGTAAATCAACGAACAAACTCAAAATCGAGACTGATATTTACATGGCAACAGATTTGATTCCACTAATTGAGCTGCGAGAGATGTACGAAAAAACAGCTATGAAAAAGTAGAGACAAAATGGTCGTCGAGGCCGAAAGATTTCACATTCGTTATCGTGAGTTGCAAAACCTGCTCGAATATCGGTGATACTGCGTAAGGCACAGGTTTTACTGTCAACTGAAAAAGTAGCAAGCGAATAAGACATTTAAATAAAATACGTTATAATTATGGAAATAAGGCATTCCCCATTCCTACATTGATATAAATTATACCTACATAATAATAACATTAGGTGGTAAATAGGTACCTAATAAAAAAACAGTATACTTCAATGCGTAGTTTTGAATTAATTGATTGCTGCAGTAGGCTGCATGATGTTACGGGTAGCGCATGGAAAATATATTTGTAATGCTCCAAGCAATAGTTCTATGGGTAATATTTTATTTCTTCATTGTAATAGTTCTTACTACTGATCCTATTACCGATACTACCGATGGGACCGAGCAAACACGGAAAATTAGGTAAATATTTTTTAGGTTTTTAATACGGGACTTAATGTTTGTAGCACAAAACTCTGTCAAACTCAAACTCAAATTATTTATTTCGTCATGAGAACAAACGGCTCACTTAAAACGAAAATTAAAAGTTATAAAATTTTAACTACAAAATTATTAAACAATACATTAAAAATAGTAAGTACATTAGAATTACTTTATTACATTATATTATACTACCTTGAAATTAATTACTGATCTAAAAATCGGTAGCTAATGTCTTTTATCTCATCTCCTATCTTTAATCGTATTCAGTGGGAGAGCTTTATAAATTGGTCGCGTACGGATTGCCAATCCGTACCGCTTGTTTTTCACTACAGCGCAACCACGTTGGATTTCGTTTTACGACGGATTTAAAACTACTCTGCCAACTAAAAGGATGCTTCGAATATAGAACGATGTATTTTTGATATATGGATGTTCAGTTTCGGAGCTATTCAAATTGGAGTGTAAGGGGTACCTACTATACTATATCTTACAGACTATTTGTTTTGAGCATCCTATTCAAAATAAAAATCCCTTTTTTATTCGTGTGGATATTTTATCATTGCACTTAAACTTTAAATTAAAAGCAAAATAATAATGATTGCAGAATTTAGACATATTTAATTATGTAGGTACCTACCTACCTACCTACCTACCTACCTACCTACCTATGTATATTTTACAAAACTTAAGGCACCATTATTAGACATAATTACATTCAAAGCATGCCGTGGTTAGATACCTATATGTGACAGTGCATTAAGTTACATTATTACAGTTTGTATTTAAAATGAATCAATCGTTTGTAAGCCCATTAAACAAAATAAAATAAAATATATTCCTTCATGTTCAGGTCCCTGGGGCTCTCTAATTAGGAAGGCTTCGAGGATATTAAACTGAGAAATAATAACTCACCCAGATAAAATCATCTCCTCTCCGCTCTTCAGCCAGTAGTTGATGGCAGGTGGGTAGGCCTCTACCACACACTCCAAGCTGGTCTGAGAACCAGTCGGCACGCCTATCACCTTCGACGCAATCAGAATCGAAGGTGCAACTGTTGTGGAAACAATAAGTAGTGTTAGGGTGAGGCCAAACAAGCGTACCTATTGTTTGAGCTGTGCGTCGCGTGAAATGAATCCAAACTCATTTTGTGTCGTCGTGTAGTACAAACAGGACTTTATATATGAAACCGAATGCATTTTTGCGACTGACAGCCCAAAAAATACGCTCATTTGGGCTCACCCTTAAGATCATAGTAATTTGATTCATTATAAATTGATCGTTAGTAATTATTGTTCACAAGTTAATCTAAGTTCTCGAGACTAGAATGTTGCCATCTTCAAAATCCTAATACACCTAAGCTTATTCCGGCTTGACATTCCATTATATGATCTCCGACATATAAACATAGTTTTTGCAAGCGAAACTGCGTGGGTAACTGCTCGTGTTAAATAAATAAATCAATAAGGAGTAAATTCAACAAATAAAATGGATATTTAAAAAAGCGCAAGAACAACATATTTTACTTATTAGCCTTCCTTTGATATGTGCGATATAAAAATCATAAAATAGTATAATCCAGGTCATACTGAGAGGAAAAATATTCAATGTCATGAAAGTACCACACTTTTTACCTTTTCACCTTTTCACCTTTATCGCGCTCGATAAATCGACCGTGCTTACGAGGCCTTAAGGTAAAAGCACTCGGGTAATATTTATAAACTCTACCTTGGATTAATCGTTTCTTTTTATGTGTGCTACGTTTTATTGAAAAATAGAATTTCGAAGAACGTGCACGAGTGTTATTAAAAAAAATGTTCATATAATAATATTCCTAAGGATACTTTGGGTACCCAAAGATTCGGTACGCTTAAGGACTTATAAATACATTTTCCCATTACTTCGTTTGAAGTTTAATCTAAAAAACGGTTAAAGTTCCTCCTCGTATATGGTTCTTTACAATCTCGCTCCGACACTGATTCAATTACAAGTACTGGAATTGACTAGAGCGTGAGGAACGTTCACTCCTAGCGTAGTCGCTCGGTCATAATGATCATCTATAATGGCTGTCACTAAGAAATAATTTTGTTAAGAGTTAAACTAATGTAGGCAACATTAGGTACAGTTTATACTTACAATTTACACTAAGCATAATCCGTTTGCTGACGGAAGGCGGGACATCATTCGATGCTATGCAGAGGTAAGCTCCCATCTGCCTGCGTTCCACCTTCGACAAGTTCAACGAAGGTCCCATGAACATGTCCACTGCGAAAGATTCATATCAAATTAATTTTTTGTTACGTCTATGTATTAACAGAAAGCAAACAAAATACCTAAAATTAGGATTTTGCCCGCGGCTTCGCCCGTGGTAGAGTGGATTTGAAACTTTGTGGCTTTGTTGGAAACCCTGAATTTTTCTGGGATAAATAGTAGCCTATGTGTTAATTCAGGGTATAGGCTCTCTCCATTCCAAACAGTCAAATCGGTTAAGTAGTTGTAGCGTGATTGAGGAACAAAAAATCCAAACATCTTCACAAACTTTAACATTTATAATATTATATTAGGATGATAATTTTGTTGTTGGTCAATATTTCATTTGAATGAAATACTACTATTTATGTACGACAAAGGATACGTCGACTTGTGATATTAGATGACGGTAGAAAATTAATGTAAAACAAATTAGTTATTCCAGACCTTTCACACTCCGCATTTTTGGGTTCACTTCAAAAAGATGTTGTCAGAAAGGTTAAGAAGTTATGTTTAGAAAGAGAGGTAACGTCTAGCGCTAGATGATTAACGCTGTGCGACCTGAATTACACTTTATTGTATCGGAGCAAGAGTCCCTATTTATTAAAATGATTTTGCGGAGTGTCTCTTCTGTGTCAATCAATACTATTAAGTATTCTATGGTTAAACAGACAAAATTTTGGCGTATTTTGTATTAAAACATTTCATTCGTCCTAATTTCCTAATCCTAATCCAAATATTGATATAAAAAAGGGCAAACTTAAAACATTTGATTGACAGATTTAGTTGTAATAGGTTGTAATAAGGTTAGTGTTTCTAATAACTATTATAACATATACCAATTTTGCAATTTGTGATAATTTTCGAGATGTCTGTTCTATGAAATTATACTTCAATGGTCTTATGATGGCAACCTATGAAATCGGACATTCTATAAACAGCATTTTCGAATTTAATTATCTGTGGATTGGTGCGCAATCCAAAATTCAAATAAATTTTATTCGAAATCCGTGTTATTTTAGTTTCTAATTTCGTCATTTGTTTTAGATCGTGTTTTGTTTTTGTGAAATTGTGGTAGTTTTTGGCGCTACGGATACTAGAAATTCGTAAAATTTTCGAACATGAGTTTATATAAATATCAGGCTTCTGAAAGGTGCTTAATATTATAACCGTATAACGTGTCTCACTGTAATTATTCTTCGAGCTTCGTTCTCGATATTAGCATGGCAACACTAGTAGTATCACTTTACGGGCTCGCCATTTCGCACTGTAGTTTGGAGGTAGATAAAAAATAAAACATAAAATTATCAATTTTTGTAGGGTAGATTTATAAACCTCACTTAGCTGGGGCGCGCTCCTCTTCGGTTCGCCATTCACGTTTCAGTGCTTCGCCGTTTCGCACGGGCGCAAAATTATATTTAAAGTGAAATTCCTAAAAGAAAGTTTAATAGTCATGAGAAAATCAATTGTGTAAAAGATTAAAAAAGTTAGAACGAAAAATTAACCAAAGCAAAAGTGATATTTTTATTGAGTGATATGCAGTGTGTTTCGTTGGATTTCGTGGGATTCGTACAGTAAATGTTGAATTGGATTGGATAGTGATTCATCAACGTTTATAATCATCAGGTAGGAGAATTCCAGTATTAAAATTTAAAGAATACAGCAAGTAACTAAATAACCCTACTTTAGTCGGTTAAATATTGCTTGCAATGTAATTTGCAAGGAAATTACACGCAATTACGAAGCAAAAACAGATTATCTGTTATATATCAGTGAATATATCAATTTAAATATGAATACCCTTAGGTATTCCTCTTTTTTTTCCTTCATTATCAGCACGTGTTTTCCGTATGAAAATTATATTGCAATATGATTTAAATACCATACATAATTGGATTGTCCTTTGGGAGCCTTCCAAATAAGTACTTGCTAACCGGAATTACCTGTGGAGTCCTTCCATTGCTAGTAATTGTATTTCATAAAGAATTTATCAATTTATATTGAAAATAAATACAAATATAATCATATTGTCCTTTGACTTGTTCCAAATAAAAAAGTACCTGCTAATTGCTGTACATTCTATAAGGGATTTATATTGCAGTAGTGTACAAATACAAAACCTAATCGGATTTTCTTCTGAAGGCCTTTTAAATAAAAAAGATACCTGCTAATAAGAATAACTTATTGGGTTCTTCCATCACTAGTATGCACTAGTACCTACTAGTAATCCGTAATGAATTTATATCGAAGTAGGATATAAATACAAAACATAATCGAATTGTCCTTTGGGGGCTTTTCAAATAAAAGAGAAACTGCTAACATTAATTTCCTGTGGGTTTCATTACTCTTATTACATTAGAATTACACTGCAATCGAGGCGAACATTACACATTTACGTGCGGAGTCTATAGCAAACTATATGTTACATTACAGAAAACGTATCAATTACCGCTGATGACGATTATACTCTAAGATACGACGATATATTTATCAATAATATTTGATAGTACTAATCCTTTCACTTTTTATACTAGGATTCTCATACAATGAAGGTGGTCTTATAAAAATACGTTGCAGCTACGTAATGAAATTAGACTTCATTTAATTAGTTATAAATTATTAAAAACCAGTTCTGCGTTCAATCATAATTTATAAAGAGCCCTAACCATGTTATGCAGACAACTGCAACAAAAAGTACTCGCTAATCGGATCTACCTGTGGGTTATTTCCACTGCATTGTACGTGTATTTCACAAAGAGCCCTAACCATGTTATGCAGACGACTGCAACAAAAAGTACTCGCTAATCGGATCTACCTGTGGGGTATCTCTACTGCATTGTACGTGTATTTCATAAAGAGCCCTAACCATGTTACGCAGACAACTGCAACAAAAAGTACTCGCTAATCGGATCTACCTGTGGGGTATTTCCACTGCATTGTACATGTGTTCCAGAAAGAATCTTCACCGCATTATAAAGCCGACTAGCGTATATTCCATATGGAATTAATACTGCACGCTATTCGTTGAACTATACAAAGTACTTGATAACCGGATCTACATATGGAGTAATCGATTACTCAAACAGAAATTATATTTCTAAAGGAACTCGCGTCACGCCGCACACCATACGGTGAACTGAAGCAAGTACTTATTTTTCGCATGAAATTGCGAAGGATTTCTATTCAAGGAACAATGGCAGTAGGTATATATTCAATTAGCAGCAATAGAGTCATAGGGCCACATGATCATTAGGGCCAGATGCCATTATGTCATATACACAGCACTATAATAGTCCACCGAGACTATATGTTGCTCAAGGAGTCACATTTTTCGTCCGCAGTTACCGTGACTTGTGAATTAAGTTCCTCTTCAATCATAAAGTCTATAACTCAATAAAAAGCTTAGCCTGTCATCAGGCCTTTAAGCTACAGTTCCTTTTATATGATTCTCTGACAACTGCTGCAATGGCGTAAAAATTGTACAAACCATATGTGACTATGACACAAAGGCAACCAAAGCCAGCCTAAAAACTGCCTAAAACTGTAAGCCCTAGACGTAAGTTCTAAAACATTCTCACAATATAGACATAAATTATGGTATGCTTATGAAACATTTCAGGAATAAACATTCCTCCAAAGCTTACATAGTCAAAAAATAAGACTCAGTGAATCAACAAGGGAATTTTATTTATTCTGGAACATACAGTTCTTATGTTACCATGGAACAATTCGCATAAATATACTTGTTTATGCAATAATATCGAACATATTCCAATAAAAAACGCAATAATAATAAGACATTGAAGTATTAATGTACTACTTACGATTACGATTTGATTATACTGAAGGTAAAGTAATCATTGTATGTGTAAAAATGGATACATATGCCATTATATGATTGGCATATAAAATTATGAATATTAATTCCTAATTTCAAATATAATTAATATTTGAATAGTTGAGGACAACTTAATTCAAGCTCTTTTATACTCTTATAAACTGATGGGATACGTTTTTTTAAAAAAGAAAGCCCTTTTTGGTTCAATTTCATCCGGATTGAAGAAAATACTTATCCTACATCCTGTTTATACATCATAGGTACATATCGTTTGGCTTAGTATAGCAAATATTTTTAAAGGGTTTTAAACTTACGAAGGCGTATGGAATACTTGTCTATTTCTACTTAATTATTAATAATAATAATAAACAAATAACCTTCATTGGGTGATTTATTTTCTCGTTGGCCAGTCAATGATAATGACAAATAGGAGGTATACTGCTGTATACCCCTATTATTTTCAAAATTTATTGCTCTGTTAAAAGTAATATTTTTTAATACTTGGCATTTTTTAATATTTCCGTTCTGGCGGACGATTGATTCATCTTTGCCTACCAGGCTAGAGATACAAATATTTTCTATACATGCAAAAAATGCATGTATTCCACAGATGGTATATAACATTTATACTTCATATGAGCATGCCTCAACAACGGGGTCCCGCCACCAAGACAGCCTCATATAGGTACAACAAAATTTGTTGTATGAACGATTTTTGCCATTGAGTGGATGTTGTAAAATAAGACAATCAATAATGTATTTTTAATGTTGCAGAATTCGAATCTAGGACTTAGTAATTTACAATCATACATCGAATGACAAATCGAATTAAAGTTATCTCTGTTCTAATAGAACAAATCTTAAAGTAAGAACTTTCTTCATGCGAGGAAAATCTGAGGCGAATGCAAGCAATATGTACACTTATGGTACTATGGTTTGATAATATATTCAAGTTATATAAACATAACAATAATAGTGACAAAGTAACTAGTGATTGTCCCTTTATGGCCTCCACAAATAATTTTTTAAACATTGAGTAATTATATTATAGCTATAATATAATATTATATAATACTTGCTTACACTGAAAAATCACACTATAGTTACCGTATAGAAGTCCGGATATTGTTTCCCCTATAAAAACATCCCAACTGTTTACGCTTGAGTTGGGTTAGGAGTGGTTTGCGTATTGTCACGAAAACAATTGTAACTTTACAATACTTTGTAATGCAAGGTTCCTTATTATTTCACATAGGTTTTAATCCTAGAGATCATAAGCAGTTCACCCATGTCCTTGCTAATTGTTCAAGGCAGTCGAGACAAATAAGGATTATATTTTATATATTTTTCTATAGAAAGTATTTTCATTGCGGCCTACTTAAATACTAGTCAACTTGGAACATAATTATATCCAATTTTATTCAATTTAGTACTTTTTTTACTGTCACATACTTATAATAATAATAATGATAATCCTTTATTTCAGACTGATCCATATTAGGTTAGTAGGTATATCTTACAAACTAGTGTTAGTAGATACAAAACCAGTAAAATATTAAATAATCATAATAATCAAAATTTATTACAATATGCTTTTGGTCGAAAAACCAAAAGAAGCCGATACATTTACTTTATTTTATACAAAACTATGCAAAAAAAATCATGACAATGATAGATCAGTGTTCTTGTTGTCAGTCTGTTCAAATTGTTGTATAGAAAAGTGGAAAATTGGCTCTATCAATGGACTGAATGTGCCTGATGCTTTGTTTTAGTGGTTCAAACCACTTTCGGATTATTGCCTTTCAAATTAAACTATTTAAAGGCATATCGGTTGGATGATCTGTCTATGGAGTACATCTGTACAGGCATTTTTATGTTTTTACATATATAGATAGATAATGTTTTAAACAAACAGTGTTTTTATATAGATATTTTTTTTACAGGTTTAGGAATTATTTGTGGTTGATGACATAGTTGCTGCTATCGTTGCTACACACGCTGTAGTAGTGTGATCTAATTTAGCTACAAAAAATTGGATCCTTCGGGAAAAAACTAATTTCAGTGAATACAATTATCATCAAATTACTTACTCTCTTAGTACTGGCAAGGGTTACATAAAAAAACACCATATATAATATATTATGAATAATATTACGAAATTTATATTTACCTCATTTATGTCATTAACCATTTTTTAAAAGGATTTGGATATTTTATATAAAACTTGCGGAATTCAGTAGATATCCCACTATATTTAGTTAACGTATCACTCATGTTCATATTATCAAATAAAGTTTACTACCTATCAGTAACATATACCGAGTGTGCTATATATTATGGTTATTAGATGTACATATACTGTGTCACCAATATATTGATTAATAGATTGAAATTAAAGAGTAAAATATTGCTATCATATTACAATTAAAAATTGAAAAGCTAAAAATATCATTAGTTTCACGACTACCTTCTCTAAACATCTACTAGTGTTGCCATGCTAATATCGAGAACGAAGCTCGAAGAATAATTGATGATTAAACGAACTTACCTGTACGTGAAGTTCAATCTCAATTATTCGAGAGCTTCGTTCGAAGATATTAGCATGCCCTCCCTCCCTAGTGTACATGTCATATACACTACACCCCTAGTCGTGAAACATGAAACAGCTCAGCAAATCTCTGAACTAAATGACGAACCGAAGAGGAGCGCGCCCCAGCTAAGTGAGGTTTATAAATCTACCCTACAAAAATTGATAATTTTATGTTTTATTTTTTATCTACCTCCAAACTACAGTGCGAAATGGCGAGCCCGTAAAGTGATACTACTAGTGTTGCCATGCTAATATCTTCGAACGAAGCTCTCGAATAATTGAGATTGAACTTCACGTACAGGTAAGTTCGTTTAATCATCAATAATATTATCTAGGATCATAGAAGAACTTATAAATTGTCTCATGAATTATAATCAAAACAATAAAAACTTTCCAGACATTGTCATTTTACGTAGGATTATCTGATGAATTAAATAATCATCTCGGATAAAATTCTGAGAGCAAAAAAATGTTTAATCAAAAAGTTTTCTGAATATGTAAACAATTTCAATAAATGTTTTTTTATGGAAATATCCGGCCAAGAAAGAGAGCAGAAATAGAAAGTAAGAACTGGCTGAAAGATTCGTATGTCGGCTAACCCAAGAGGGTGGTATCTATTCAGGTGGACCCCTCAGACAAATAATAGTAGTAATAATGATTTTAATCAATATTACCAATATAATCCCTTCGAGGACATTGAAGTATAATGTCATAGAACAGACATCTCGAACGAGATGTGTGTCCCGCCCTGGAGGTTAGATTTTCAAAATTGAGCCCCCGCTCTCCTTTCAAAATGGAACGAATCCATTGAAGATTGAAGCCACGTGGCGCCAATGCATTGGGACATACATGGTGTTGTGTGTCGCAGTGTCGGTTCTATACGCTAGTAATAATACTTCAATGTTCGAGGGTTCCTACCACCAGAGCGGGGCGGATTTTCATATCGGATAATTAGAAGCTATAAATTTGTAACAAAATATTTATTTGTTTCAAGTAGTTTAAAGACGTTTTACAAATTGTACATTAATAATATCATGTGAACACAGCATGTGAAGTTATTTAATCGAAAATTCTTTTACCAAGCTTTTATTGAAAGAGTTACATTGATTAATTATGATGTTTAGTCACCATCGCTCGTCATATATAAATTAATATTTGTCATAGTCCAAGTATTGTTATGGAGATGGAATGTTACAGAAATTAATGAATTCCATGAAGTCAATTATGCAATACTTCTATTCAACATTATAAGGCTTTCACAAGCTTTATGTTACTGCCTTCACCATGTTCTTGACGTTTATTTGATTGCTATAATAAAATGTGAATAGTATTTCCTTTTTGATTTCATTTGGGTTTCTTATATTGACACTCATTTAATATTCATTTATTAACTCAGTACGCACTGAATGTTCCTGTCCCTTAAGTAAATTGGCCATTTTTGTTTTAATTATTTTGGTAAGTTTCGGAAAGGTAGTAAAATCTAAAAAAATGTATCGACTTTATAAGACCTTAAAAATGCTTAATAATATCAGGCAGGGGATAAATTTAAATCAACATAAATATTACATAGGTAAGCAATGTAGTTAATTGCCTAAATATCTACAATAGTTAATTTCATGGCGCATAAATTATAATAAGTAAGATAGCCAATTTAAGTTAGTTTCCCGTTGAGAAAAATTAAAACAGCTTAAGAAATTCAAATACTTGAAAGTCTATAAATCAGAAGCAATGCAGAAAAGAAAGAAGAATATGCGCTTCCTCTCTGTGCTACTCGTATTTTCATAAACAGTTGAATTTTATTTCTGTATTTAGATTAATAAATAATATTACAAAGCTTAACGTGTATTATGTAAAAATATTTCTGTTAGAATTTTTTGTTGTTCAATTATTAACAGATCAGCATTTACATTGCCAAATAAAAGATGTATTTTGAAAACTTGTTTAAATTTAACATATTTTTGAGGTTTTCATTGTTGCAATGTTGTAATAGTTCATAGGAGCGATATTAACTATATATTATTAGTTATAGATGTGATGAGGAGTTCCCTCCATTTCATCTCCTTAAATATAAAGTACTGAAACGGTGACAGACGTAAAAGTATTGACTTATCGACTCAACTAAATGATTTTAAATTTAATATTATTTCCGAAATAAGTGTGTCGGGATAAGTGTGTCTGGATGAAATATCTTCTTACTAACCAGAATAACAAAACATTGTTATTACTTTATAAACTATAAGGGCAAGCACGTACCTTTGTGTAATTCACCATGAGCGTTCCTCAACTGAATGTGAGTGCCGTCTTCTCTTCTCCACAGGATTCTGGGTAGCGGCCGTCCGTCGGCTTTACACGAAATGCTAACGTTAGTCCCTTCTCTTGCCACCAAATCTCCACTGGTACCTTCGTCTACTATATTTGGAGGTACTGAAACAAAAATATTATTGTTACATTGTACGTGTTAAAAGTAAAAAATGTCGTTTGACGAATGACGTTGATGTCGTTAATATGCCTTTGCTGGTCTAAGATTAATTTCAATCCCCACCAAAATGTCCTCATTGATATTTTTCCAGTAATCTCCACTAGCCAAATAAAGAAAGACTATTAGAGATTTTTGTAATATTTTTATAAGCATAAATCACTATAAACAATAACTTATAGTAAACAATAAAATTTATCAAGAAATGTATTCTCGGAGTATTTTAACCATAACGTTTACAGAATCCATCGGATTAAAACATGAATGATGAATTAAACGTTGTTTGGTAGATTAAAATGAGGCGTTATACTTAATTTATTTTCAGTTGAATTGCGTCGGTATTAAAACAATGGCGAGTGAATTTATACGTCATAGAATTGTTATTCTCCGCTAAAGGAATAAATTTTCACCGAAAATTTACTTTTTGCTCACTTTTTTCTCCTTCATTGGACGAAATTGTACCTACATAAATCTTACGATACGGATCTTTTGATAAATATTTATGGGCTGATTTAAATTAATTAATGGATTTTCGTATGAAAACGAGATTTTCGGTTTGCGTTTCTTAATTACAATTTGTTGTTGACTTGTGTAAGTATACAGTTGTATTTTTCAGCGTTTTTTGACCGACTCAAGGCGAAATGGATTATCCATTCATATTTTAATTTTAAGAAACAAAGGTAACATATCTGATACAATACAAAGGTACTATTTGCTAATCATGTAAATTTTTGATGTCGTTACATCAGTTTCAAGACACTCCTAAAATTTTAGGGAGCCAGAGCGGGTGTATAATTTTTATCTATTACTAGGAATTCGCCCTCGCTTCGCTTCGGAAAAAATAGTACCTAAAAAAAAAAATATAGCCTATGTCACCCGGGGATAGCATAGCTTCACAACAGTGAAATAATTTTTCAAATCGGTTCGGTAGTTTCGGAGCCTATTCAATGCAAACAATCAAATCTTTCCTCTTTATTATTAGTATAGATTATTTCTCTCAAATTAAGCTATTGTATCACCATACACACAAATAATGAATAATAACAATTCGAAATGGTTTTAATTTAATATTCAATGAGGACAAAGTATTCCATTTTCCCTATAAGAACGTCTAAAAGGGACAAATATTTGGACGATAAAGGGCTACTTTTGGGAGAAAAGGGCGTTTAAGACGAGTAAGGATCCCAGTAAAAGCTCATCGAACGAAGTATAGTAGGACAGTGAATTAATCGCAGCTCTCACGTCCGTCGCTACAGCACATCGGCTATTTGTTCCGGATAGTACAATTTATCGTTCAGACATTTCGTCCGTGAGTGCCGAACTGGGACCAATATCAGCACCAGCTTTAGGATTTAGTACCTCTTCGTTGAATCAGCATTGTAGGTGATTGGTCTATAGTCTTAAATGGGTAAATAAATTATTACACGTCACTATGGCTGCTCTGCTGCACATCAGCTATTAAATCCGTAGAATAGATTATTCGGCCATTTTAGTCGTGAATGCGACTGGTTTTAGCTTAGGCTAGGATCTTGATTTGGAATTTTGACTTTACTAGGTGTTTGTCTACGTGTACAAAGGATTTAAAAGAGAACTGTCATTTATGACATATGAGAATTTAAATTTCTTCTACGCTAGGATTAGTTTGAATTTCGGCTGGTAATAATTTTTTTTGTCTGATAATCGTAAAAATATGTTATCAAAACTTTGAATATTTTTTTTCTTTTTATAGTAGAAATAGCCCCCATTTATTTATGTCCATGGTCTGTGCACGTCTTTATGTATGTAGTGAATGTTTGCTTTAACTTTTTCATAATCTACTGTAAATTAGATTAATGTCACCATTTCAATTATATTTATTTATTTATTTATTTATTTCATTGACAATAAAGTAACATAGTAAACATATGAATTGGGTGTAAACATAAACTCTTTTGAGTTTTACCGTGCACCCTGCGCCGTCGAAATACATACATAAACATTAAATTAACATTACGTGCTACATATTTCAATAAAAGAAACAATCTTTACACATTTTATAAACACCATGTGGGTAGATCACAAAAAGAAGTTGCGTAAAAACCTTTTGTGGACGTTCATGTGCAACAACGACTTCATTTCTTGCTCACTTTATTTATGCTACATACAGGATGATTTTAAAATTATAGTTTGAACAGGTAATGTATAATGTGTGTGTTCTTACGTGGTAATAAAGAGATGAGAGAGAGAGATGAAGAGATGAGATGAGATATGAGAGGTAATAAAGTACTTCTCAACTAGTTTTAGTCATAAAATGTCGTTCTTATATGCCAACCTAATAAACAGTCCACTATTTATTGATTTATAGTATATACGAGTACAAACAAAAAACCATGAGAGGTGTCAAGGGACACCCGGATGGAACGAAGTTCCTTTCAATTAAGTATTGTTTTGTTGTACAGCGCCATCTCTGTAAAACTTAATTAATCACGCTAGCGTGATTCAGAAAGTTGTACAGTACAGCGCCATCTCTGTAAAACTCACTGAATCACTTCAAAAAAGTGTCGTCATTCGTAAAATCAAAAAGTGTCGTAATTTTCCGTCTAGCCCCCTTTCACAACGCGCGATAAGGAACTTCGTTCCAAAAAATGTGTCTTAATGAAGATTTCATAAGAATTTTTCACAGTCTTTTTAGTGAACTCTCATTTGATCAAACACCAATATGAATTTCTATGAACTTTTTATGATCTTCACTCTAAGAGGTCTCAATTAAGAAAGAAATTTGAAATGTGATGATGATAAAAATTGGTGATATTATTCGAAGACAGTAAAATTAAATGAAGCATAAGATAGTGAAATATCTTACTCAAAATAGCTTTGGTTTACAACCTCTTTGCACGACACAAAATAAAATGTAAATATAAAATCTCTATCAAAATGTAGCAGAGTTATTTCCTAGTTCCTACTGGTTCAACGTTTAGAACAAAATGTGCGAGCAGTAAATCAACGGAGATAGTCGGAACTACAACCCGGACGTGCGAGAACGACTATTAATTTGAATGCCTATCTATATGCATACACAATGCCCCGTTTGAGGTTTTCATGTTATTCATTTATGTTATACTAGCACTCTGCTAGCGATTTTACCTGCGTTTTTCGGGATAATTAGTGAAATTAAAAGTTTGTAAATGAAGATGCATATTACTCTTTTACGCAAAAACTACTTATCAGATTTTGATTACACTTTTTTTTCATTTATTATTGCTTAAAAATCAAAACAAATAAAGGTAATGCAGCATTAATGAAGCCACTGAGGCTTATAGTCTAATGCTTATACATCGATACTATTTCACTGATTTATAAAAAACTGTTTTAACTTATATTTAATGTTGTTAGTAGTTAATTCCATGCGCAAATCATGGGGCAAGCCATTGATTAGCCGAGGAACTAGGTACACAGCAGTTCGTTCGCCGTACGTATTGTTCGCACGCAGCGTAAACAACTTTTTATGCGCAACTGCACATGTACATACAGGATGTTTAATTTCAATTTTGTATTTGTCATTAAAAAAGTTTTCTTTAAGCAAATTGTATTTAACCTGATTATACACTGGCAAGATTTTACAGTATTTAAAGAGCTCACTATTGTCGTTAAATAACTTAGCACACAGGTAGATAACGATCTGGAAAAACTTACTTACTGGTACTTATTGTCCTGAAAACCGCGAGCATAGACGCAGGAAGAGCGTTATTGAACTATAAACTTTTCATGTCTTTTGCCCGTGATGTTGGAGAGCCGAGATAGTAGAAAAAGTAAGAATCCCCACTTCCTTTGTGGATGGCAACGCATTGAGTATACCTACCTAATGTTAGTGGACTAGGATTGCCATTAAGTAGCTCGTCTGCTCATTTGACAGGTATTTATTTATTTAATTATTCTTTATTGTACCTTAAAAATAAAATAAAAGATACAAAAGGCGGACTTAATGCTAAAAGCATTCTCTGCCAGTCAATCTTAGGGCAGTGGGAGAACAAAGAAGGCGTATTTACATAAAAAATAATTTATGAGCAGAAAAATATCGAATTTGAAAAAAATATGTAAAATATTAAATCTACCTATTGTGTTAATATGTTGTGTAGTCATTTGTATAGAAATATACTCGTAATAATATAGAGGAAATATCAAACCTGCTGTTATTAAAGTTCAGTGCTAAAATTAGTATAATATTTTAGAACAGATAAAAGCTTTACCCAAGCCTATTATGAAAGAAGAATAAAGAATTCGGTCGAATATTTGTGGTGCGATAAACTGTTATTTATTTATTATAATATTATAATATCAATTGGAAAATATAGTTATCAAATTTTGTTTCAA
Source organism: Thymelicus lineola (assembly GCA_963932265.1). Taxonomy (NCBI): domain Eukaryota; kingdom Metazoa; phylum Arthropoda; class Insecta; order Lepidoptera; family Hesperiidae; genus Thymelicus; species Thymelicus lineola. The sequence goes on along the minus strand of OZ010696.1, from coordinate 10,560,099 downwards.
TATCAATATTATGTGATATTTGCAATTTGATTAAGAAGCTTACCTAATATCCCTATTCTAAATAAAACTTAATTAAAATTAGACAATTCTCGATATTAATATTTTGTGTTATGAATATTAATTATTCATAGAGTAACAGCGATTCTAAATTTAATAAAGTTCAAATTGTTAAAAGTTATGATAATTATTACCTATTACCGTCTTTACAGTCGCTTTATCTAATACACAGACCTTTAAAAGCTTTCATAAACATAACAATACATTGTCTTATGAATTATCTATAATTGCTAAATACACTACTTATATCATTTTACTTACCTACATTATAATTTGATATACGTACGTACGGTCCTATAACAAAATAATAATTATTTTTCCCTTACCTAACACATCAACACAGCCAATCTGCTTCTTCATGGTGCTGGTATTTATCTGACACATGTAGCACCCTCGGTCTTCCACCTTCAGGGGTCGGATGTGAAGCTGCCAGGACCCTGGCGAGTCGTTGGTGACGGCGTAGCGTGAGCTGTGCGTCACCAGTCGAGTGTGAAGAGTGAGGATAGTCTGATCATCAGCTCTGATCCACGCCACCTTGAAGAAATATTTGTTTTATGTAATAGGTTTTATTTAGTTATGTAAATACGGCGTTGTTCTTAATATTGTCAACCACCTTAAACTTTTCACAGCTGTAATATGTTTGGTCTCACTCTAGCATACGTGATTTTGAATTCATACTTGTAAAACAAGACAATCACTAAAAAAAATAACAATTCTGTTGTCATTTTTATGAAAGAGCCATAATAGGTTTTTACTTATGATAATTGTCTTTGACATTTATGCAAAGGTAAGCAGTGACAAAGTTCGCTATGACTGCATTAACGTAAAAGACTATTTAACCTAGTCGTAAAGGCTCGTAAATCCACTCAAACATAACATTTTCATTCTCTTGTTCCTCACAAAATAAATGTGGCAGGCGGTGCATTGCGCACTAAATTCCCCTAAGCAAAGCGTCAGTCTAGAAAAAGTGGCCTTAATTCTACTCGTATGGAGGACGGCAAACGATATGAGATTTAATTCAGCCGGTGATTTTAATTGGAAGAATTTGAGAATTACATAAAATTCTCAATGACAGATTATGGAACACTACCTAATCAAGACTATGTACTCAGACTTCTTGAATGTTTTGAATTATAACCCTTTTTATTATAAGCTTTTATTTAATAAAGATGAGACCACATCGGTAAACATCTTTTTTTTATGGAAGTAGCCGGCAAACGAGCTGACGATCCACTTGATCTTGGCACATGTACATCAGCAACATCAAAAACGTCACTGCTGCGTTGCCGGCCAAGAAAGAGAGAAGAGAAAGAAAAAAAGTAAGGCCTTCTCTTAAATCTTAAGGCCGTAGCCTGTTTTCCCGATGTTAATCTCCGATGTTAATCTCCCGATGTTAAATTATACATTAACGAATAAACATCCATGATACCAAAGTCATCTCAAACCTTACTGGCTTAGTTTAAAGTCACTCTATTGAGTCACTAAACAGGATCCAGTAAGACCGTTATACTTAACTTATGCCAAATCATGCTTCTTTACTACGTCGTCGTTTAATAAGCTTTTAAATTTACACCGCTGTATAAAATCCAATAAAGAGTTCATACTAGTTTTAATGGATGTGAGTTGAGAGCACCTAGTGAACAGAGTGGATTAGGAGCTTAATAATTAATGTAGATGAGCATAAATTGATAAGGGGAAATTTGCGCTCCTACAATTCACTTAAACTTTGAGTCCTTACCGTGTATCAGATGGAAATGATAATGATTCAAAAAAGACAGATATAAATTGTATAAAGTTAGAACGTAAATAATATTCTATCAATACTTTAGTTATAACAATTATGGTGAAAGTACAGACAGAAAAAGTTTTGCAATATACTAATGTTTTAAAGCTGATTTTCTTTTAATAAGGTCTCAGTTAAAATTATTTTTGATTTGTAAGTTTTTTTTGTACCATCTAAACACAAACAACAAATAAGATACAATGAAATAAAAACTATTTTATTTAGGTGTTGTTTAGGATACACTATTAAAATATAACAATTATATTGAGGTGGTTGTCTCTCAGACACATACCTCAATATTGTCGTGGTAGTCTCATAAACACCTTTCTTTGTTAAAAGTAGTCAAACCAAAATGGGCTTTTCAGCCGAAATTGAAACCGAAACTTACATAATGTTAGATGTAATTTTGAATATGAATAAATAAATAAATAAAATAAATAAATAATATACCTACCTACATTTATGTATTTAATTTTTTATTTAATAAGTACTAGAAATAGGTGAAATCAAGCGTGCTTTTTACACATTTGTTTTTATACTAGTAACTGCCCTCGTTCACTTCGGTAAAATTATCTTAATAGGTTAATACACAGATAGGTCACTTTAATCATAATTTTTTCTTGCAATTTTAGTATAATTTCTGATACAAAAAAGAATGTTAAGTGTAATACTCACTGTCAAAGCTTATATTTGAAAAAACGTATCAAATCATAATAAGTAAAAAACGTAATCTTGTAAGAGATTTATGGAATAATGCGGAGTAAGAGAAGAAAAAGAAAAGAAATCGGTAATTCGTAATAAGATAACCGTGACATGCAAATGATTTTGACGGCTGGATGGACCCAAGCGCAAGGCAGCCGGATTGAAAATAAATTGGAGCAGACGCCAAAATTTATACGGCCATTTAAACAAGACCTCACAACTCGATTTAGTAATCTCCATCTCACTATGTATTCAGCCGTTTATTGTTGGTCATACTATCATGTAATACTGATATGACCAACAAGAATAGTTTGGATTGGTTGTCATACCCCCCATTATAACTCTAAATATAGTATTTTCCTACACCCTGACAGATATAATGGTACAGTCAATGTCAGCTGTAACTAAGACTTAATTCTGATACAAATTAATGCTAATGAGAGTTTTTCTTGCTTTCAACATTGTTTCCCATATTCTGCCCTCCTTATGATAAACAACGTATCTGCATTTCAGCAAGTTCCGAGATAAACGCGCCTAAAGTTTTTTTTCTTATTTTTGTTGTCACGACTACACTAATTGAGATATTTTCAAAATTGTTAAAATTAATTGTTACTATATGTGTGTATTTTATGACTCATTACATTTTTCTGTTTTCTAAATGTTTTCTGAGTTAATAGAACCCAAAAAGTGTTAATTTTTAAGCAGTTGCGTTTCTTATACCTAGGAAAATTATTCAGTTACGTTAATTATCACTAGGAAAGTGCTCTTACGATGTTTATGCCTTGTATTTCTTTCATATAGTTTAACGAAATCCTATAAATAATAATCGCATTGGCTCCTTGTGCCATTAATTAATCAAATTAATGAAATGTATGTAAGTATATTAGTTCATTGCGTCAAATAGACGAGATTTTTGGTATAACTTACCTATTTAATTTCAAAGTTAATAATATATAAAAACTAATATAACTCTAAACGTAATGGACAATACGTTGTTCTTCATAAGGAAGAGAATGAAAATTTTGCATATACGTTGTTTATGCTTACCTTAATTTTTATTTCTATAATACATACGAAAAAATAGATAATAGATCTAGATAGATCTAATTTCGCTGATTACGAATACCTATGCTAATAACTCGTTTTCGCCAAAAATGTCAGATACGTTGTTTATCATAACGAGGGCAGTATTTATCAAGTAATGTTTTTCCCGCGTATCTTGTATGTATTTTTGTATATATGTAAGTATGCATGTCATATTCTTATTTACCTCATATCTTACAAACCGATGTTCAGATTAATAAAATTAAGATATCGTTGGATTTGTGCTGATAACATAAGTGTTGTTATATAAGTGAGATTAAAAAAACAAATATGGTAGCTGTGAGATTCCATTGTTTAAAAATTAACTTAATAATATAATATGGGTATCTAATTAAAGAGCTCACCATAAGGATTTCAAAAATGTATATTATGATAGCTCTTTTGATGGCAGGCGGATTTTTCGTAAGTTTTAAAATTATAGTAGTTTGATTCTGATGTAAATACTATACAAATCCAAATCGAATCTTGATTCTTTAAATATTTATTCACATTTATCCGACACGCTATATTATTATGTAGTACCTATTATACCTTATCGTCAAGTTTTTGAATATACAACTACTCAAACATT